>CM046850.1:12045774-12534554 GCA_025618425.1 Heliocidaris tuberculata
AAAAGCAATATTGTCATGCAACAAAAAACGGATATAGTTTGTGCAGGAATTTTACCTCTTTCTGCTCATGTAACTGGCATATTTTTTTAGAACTCTGAATCAAAAGTTATTGAGCCAAACCACAAAATGTGGTCAATTGTCTCAAAAAGGCAGTTGGATGGTTCAACTGTTGCATACATGTAAGTCACCATATGAAAGGAATGATTTTTTTGTATGACACCATGTTCATGGTAATACTACACATACTCAATCGACAATTACTCAGAGATCACTATCCTATAATAAACTGAATTCTTAATATCAACCTTGGACTAAACACTATACCTAACCCTAACCCATCCCTAACCCTAACTCTAACCCTACCCTAACCCTAAACCTAACCTTATGCTCAGTTGCAGCCTTGGCCCTAACCATATGTTTGACGAAATAAAGACTTGATCAAGTGTAGCCTTAGGAAATGTCAGAGCACCAATTTTATAACTGTGTCATGTAGAACTTTAAACTTTGAATGGAAATTATCAGTACTTATCATTTTTTTATTTTGACTGTCTGATACAGGTTTATCTGGGAGGATCTGAGTGTCTGGTTTGATTGGTTCACTCTACTGTTTGCATGGTGTATCATTGCATTACTATATTTAGCCATCTTATTGGTAAGTCAATACCATTTTAAGGTAGTGTCAAGTAGGGCAGAAGTCAACATTATTTCTGGAGCTTTTCTCATTGGTTTTATCACTATATAAAACTATTCTATTTGCAAAAGAAAAGAAGATGATTTATGATTGCTATTTCAATATTTTCGAATCTAAAATATTTTTCTTAAAAATAGTCTGATTGGCTGTCAGACTATATCACCTACTAGTCTTACCTATGCAAATCTGTTTGTTTTTGTCTGTATTTGTGGTTTTCATTAGGATTTAAAGTGGAAACCCAATTTTAGTGGTTGTAAAACTTTCTGAAGTATGATCTCTTTCTTTGTCTACCCATCCTTGTACTCACCTATAGCTGCTAGCCATCAGTCACTGTTTTATAGGACAGCAGCTCTACCTTCACTGGTTTCATAAGGCTCTCCAGGTCTTCATTCTCCTAGGATGTATCGTCACGGCAGCCATGATGAGCAAGCTTTGGGGCTCGGAGTTCCATCTCCTAGCCATCTCTCTACAGGTCAGTACCAGTCGTAATGGTAATGGTAGAAATCGGGGCTGTCTTATAAAAAGTTACAATCTGTTCAAACAGATTGCAAATCATTTTGAGTTTTATCAGTTCTGGGCCCTGTCTTACAATCAGTCATGATTGATTCAAATTGATTGCATCTTGATATCAGTCACAACACTTTACTGAAGTGATGGGAGTTTGTAAGTTTTGCGATTGATGGGAGGACTTGCTAGCAATCTGGTTCAGTTGTAATGCATAATATCAGTAATAGCTTTAAACTGAGATCACATGGAGCTTGCAAAAAACGTTAGGGTATTCTTGTATTTATTCACTTGAGATATGAAAAATATGTTGAGACTCACAGGCTACCAGGTACTTATCATAGTCACAGTTATTCATTGTAATATTATTCTCATCTATTGCCTCATGCCTTCCTCCTCGTCCCCCTTCCAAACCAGCAGGCTCTGTCTGCATTATACAGCTCCCACAGAATTGCAAGAAGCGTACATCAGTAGCTATTAGAAGAGATGCATAGTGCCAAGGGCAATTCCACATCATATTTTGATTTACAAATTTCCCCATCCCAAGGTCTGCTTCCTCCTCCACAAAACCACTTGCCCACATATCCACATCTGTGTCTGGTTATCTTGCCTGAAGATAGTCTATTTTTATCGACTGGTGCACTATAGCCAAATAAAAAATATTAGTGTTGACCTAGATCGCATGTATCCCTTTCAAAAGATAATTGCTATATACACTCAGATGAAGTTATTGGCTCCTAAGTTGTTTCCCTTGACATACAGGATCTGATTGTGGTTGTTTTTGCCAGTGTGGTCATATCGTTAAAAGGGAAGGGGGGGGGGTACAGAAATACATTGAGAAGGAACAGAGCAGAGGGGCATTTGAAAGGAGAACATTGATCAATGTGGACAGAAGAAGAGAGAGAGAGAAGAAGAGAGAGAGAAGAAGAAGTAGAGAGGGAAAAGAGAGAGCAGAAGAGAGAGAGAGAGAAGTAGAGAAAGAGAGAGGGAGAGGCAAATATACAGAGAAAGACAAAAGGGGTTGTGAAAGTTTGAAGTTAGATATTATATTTAAGTAAGTATGCAAGGTGGAAAACTGAGTTTACCCACTAAGGGGGCACCATATCATGAGGGGGGGGGGGGATGTGGTTTACCATTCTTATGTAGGTGGATGAAATGCAAGAGAACAAGGGCATTGAGTGATGGGAGTGCCCCCCCCCCTCCCCTTTGCTATGCCACTGAGTATGTATGTTAGTAAGCTAACATCTTCAGATACTTCCTCTGACCTACATGATGTAAACAGAGGAAACCCTGTGTACCTAAACTATCAGCCATGCCCCCCCCCCCCCTTCTTTCAGTAAACATTTCATCACAATTATTACCAGGATTTAGCTTTCAATTTCCTGACATAGGAAAACGAAATTGGAGCGAAATAGGTCAAGTCAACACCGTTCATATCTATACTCATAAAGTGGCTTTGAAGAATATCCAAACGTTGAGTTTATTCACCACATATTCTTCCCAGCTGACATGCTGTTATTAACAGTTCTTGGAAATTTAATGTCGCAAAATGTTCAGCTTTTGCATTAACACAGACAAAATGGAAGAGCTTATTGGGTCTGGATGTGTCTTGGAATTCTACTGTCCCTCCTAACAACAAAAATATAAACCAGTTATAAGTATTTTTGTCATTTCATTTTTATTTATAAGGAAAATAAGGTTGATTTTCCTCAATTATATTGCAACTTAAAACTGATTTTTAGAGAATTACATTGACAATAAAGTTTGACAAGTTGTCAAATATAACAAAATGTAGTTGATCAAATATAACTGTAAAATAAAGAAGGAACTAAATATCAAGGGCTGAGGTATACAAACAGAATGTTAAAGTCCTCAGAGGCTCAGAAGTTTAAAGTAATTGTTGATACATGTAACAAATAGGGAAATTTAAAGAAAAGTGAACAGTAAATAATTAAGTTTTTAGAGAATGAGAATGTGAAATTACTTAACAAAAGCTTACAGCCGAAAATTTGTACTTTTTTATTCTCTAATGGTTGAATCATGGGTTGTTCATGTTTCTCTATATTTTCCATCAAACGAAGCAGCACAGCTATTTTTTTAACAAATGGGAAAAGCAGACACGATCATTCAGTGGGAATCTTATTGGATAGTTACAGTTTTAATATTACTTGTGATCATTAGCAGAACTCAAAACTGGCTCTAATAACCTGTTCAGACAACAGGAAAGTTATACGAGACTCATATCAAGAAACGTTCTATGAAGAATCATGGTATAGTGAAAGGAGTGTACAGACTTCAATATTACGATATAATACGATATTATAGCTGATTGGTCACATCAGTGCCCATACATGATAAGCACCGCCCAGTTGTACGATTCTTGTACGATACGATGTTCAGACTACCAGGGATGCTGATTCTTTATTGAGTTTTCTTTCGAAACGATGCTCAAACATGCATTTCGCTCTACGACGCTTCGTTATTCGACATTTCTTCATAAGACGTTTAGACCATGGAAATGTACATGTAATTATGGTATTCATTGTATAGTTATACGATTCTTGTATAGCCATACAATTAATTTAGGTAGTCTGAACAGGGGATGTAAGTATTATCAAAGGGCAAGAAAGTATAGCATTACAACAAGACATGTAGCAACAATCTGAATTCCTGACAAATTTCCAGGTCTACAATTGATAAAAATCAGGCAAATTCTAGCATTAATTAGATTAATTTCCTGCAGGATTGTCTTGAGACTTTTGTTCTATTTGAACTCTGTTTCTTGTGAGAAATCCGATACCTCAGCTTACTCAGAGTATTTAAATGCTTTACAGACATACAGTACTATCGTTTTTAAAGGTTATCATGGAATGGGTTTTAAGACATGAATTGTGATTTTTTTTCTATCAATGGGGTGCATACTTAGGGCAAGAGTCATTGAATTGCTATTTTTTTGATAGATTATTGTGATTGTTTTCACTTTCAGTGGTTTGAGCCAGTTAGAACCCAACCTGTAGGTTTGTTAGGGAAGTAGAGGAAACTACAAAAGTTCAAAATTTAATATTATCAGATGATAATATCACTTTTAATATGTTTTTCATGCTACGGCAAAAAAGAAAAGAAAAGAAGATGAATATGTGAATTAAATTATGTATAACGAGCTAATCACTTTTTGGAGGTTCCCTTTTCTTCATCTTGTAAAATGTACAAAATAATTTCTTGTCATGAAGATCTTTTTATGGATGAGAAATTGTAAAAAATTCTTCATTTTTTCATATTAAATATCATGTATCAGATCTTTCAATTCCCCATGATAATCTATAAGTGATCAGGTAAGCATGAAATATCAAATTTTATGGTAAATAACCACTTTATAACTTTGGAGATGAATTCTATAAAAGCATAAACTTGAACATTCAATTATTTCTATGCAATCCTGCTTCAAGCCATATTGAGCTTTTTTATTCAGTCATTAACATTCCAGTGGAAATCAAACCATAATTTTCAATAAACATCATAATATATATTTCTGCTTGTTTAGTAGGTCGGGATATTTGTCACGGAAGTATACATACCATTATATTGTTTGCACTATTAAAGGTCGTATTTGCCAATCATATACCCATCAAATAGATGAGGTTTGGAACAATCACATTGCATGAGTTGGACTAATTTATATTAATTTTGCAATTAAGTGGAATCAACAAAAGAATGAAACAATGTTTCCACAATAATTCAAAACAATAGGTCAAAATGTATGATTTCTGCCTTTGCAGATATTTGTACATGTTTATGAGATTGTGTATGTTTAAGAAATATAATGCAGTCCTTTTCTTTTGCACTGGATAGTGATTAGAATCACTGGTGTGGAAGAGGGTTTCAACAGAAGATATCAAACCCCGCTTTCAGACTAGAGAGTTTTCGTATGGATATACGATGTATGGATAGACGTATGGATATAGGATGTTTTTGTGTGTCTGAATGCTCTTATATTGATACGTCATATCTCATACATCATATATCGAAACGATGGTAGTATGAGCATCATTTCGTATGATGATCCTATATTCATGCAATGTATATTTGTGTCTGAATGCTCTCATATCCATACGTCATGTAAGTAGTGCGAACTGTCAGATGAATCCAACACAAAATATAAACACAATGCGCAAAGCCCGCGTAACGTTTGTACTGCGCAAGGGAGAGACTCATACATATTCATGAGCTTCCCATGAAACCTGACAGTGCGCGAGGTCTGAATGCTCTCATATCAATACGTCGTATGAATATAGGATAACATGGTGTGTCTAAAAGGGCTCAAAATCTCTCTCCCTTTCTCTTTCTCAGTCAGTCATAAAACAAGTATAAGTGTATAGACCTGTGGTACATGTACATCTTTCTTCTTTTTTGTTCCTTTCCCCATCTCTCTCTCTCTCTTGCCCCCCCCCCCACCACTTTTCTCTAGGGGTTACATCTAATGAAGTATTGATCTTTACTTTGTACAATTTTTTTGAGTTCATAAATACAGCACACACAGCATGAGGCCTTGTAGACATGGGCAATAAATTAGGCTTCTACATGGCAAGTACATGCGAATAAGGAAAGACTGGGCAAAAACTTTGCCCCCGCAGCTGTTGTGAGGTTTTATGAAGTTAAATGAAGGAAATGACCAGAATTTAACATCTGCTTTATTGCAATCATTGGGGCAGAGCAAATTTGAGAAAATTCTTGGAAATTATTTTTTGAAAAATTATATTGGAAACTATGATGGGTTTAAAGATTAAGTTGAGTTCTGGTCATGCAGTTTGCATTGTGAAAGAAAATGTCTCGAAGCAATTGGGAAAGGTTGATTATATAGCACATAAGAATTGGTGTATACTTTGAGGTTTTGGAATCATCAAATTGATAAGAAATTGATTCTATCTCACTGAAAAGCATATACACTGCACACAGAAATGCGCGATGGCTCAGTAACTGGGAGGACCGGGTTCGAAACCAAGTGGATGCCCCAGTGCCCTTTGGTAAGGCATTAATCCACATAACCGAGTCCCTCGGAGAGGACTTAAAGCCGTTGGTCCCCTGGTTGCTTACTAACAAGCATACACATGCTTCCTTAGCAGTCAGGTAAAATAAACCATCAAACCTTTTTCAAATGGGTATGAGTATATGGGACCAGCTATTTTTCTTTACATTTCAAATATGAGGGCATTTGAAGAGCAATCCCTTTGAATTTGAGGGGAATCACATTTCTACTATGATATTCTTCTATACTGACATTAAAAGAATGAGAAGGCTGAGGCTCAAAAATTATTGTCACCTTTACCGGAACTCAACCTTCTCTGTACATGTAGTCCTGGGGAGCGTTTCATCAAGCGTTTTTTTACCAACAACTGTTATAAGCTACTGAAATCCTTGCATCTGATTGGCTGAAAGCAAATTTGTCAATAAAAATCGCTGACAAGACACTTGATGAAACGCTCCCCTGCTCTTTGTTTGTGCTGGAGGCATTATTTTATCATGGATAATATTAAACTCACCTACATGTATAAATTATTTTCATTGGAGAGCTTTATATAAAGACCGCTCAAGGGGGACAAGAAAGTTGGTCTTTATGAGCAGGTGGTCTTTATGTACAGGTTCCTTTGATACATGTTTCAATGAGAAACACTTTTCAAGGGAAACAAATATTGTGGTCTTTATAGACAGGTGGTCTTTCTATGCAGTGGTTGCTAAAGCAGATTTGACTGTATATCATACTATGTACTGTGAGTTATGCATGAAGGAAGTTTGTATTAAAAAATTCAGGAGATAACCAGTATCATAACAATATAAAGAGAGAAACCAGTTTATGCTTTGTTGGAACAACTATACATTGAAAACTCATGCTTTATATGTCCTGTTCCCTTGTCAACACATTGACAATCTTTCTATTCACAAAGCCTTGAGCTACCTTGAAGAAAATAACATCCTGTTTGAAGCAAACAATATAGCAGCATTCATAATTTCAGATCTGATCTTTTATAAAAGATTGTGTATCTCTTAGAAGATGCATCACAGGAAATTCCTGCATGTTGATTACAGCTGTGGATTCTTCAGTATATCAGCTACCTATCTATTCACAATTGCAGACTCCTCACATGGTGCAGCGGTGAAAAATATACTGCAGTTGAGAGTGATTTTGCTCGGGAAAATTCCAAAAAAAGCTCTGGCAAAAATGAAAAGTGAAAAAAAATGTACTTGAGGTTAGAGTGATTTAGCTCTAAGAAAATGCCAAAAGAGCTCAAGTAAAAATGAAAAATGTAAAGATCAGTGCAGAGGAAATCTCATGTTTTATATAGAATATCCAAAGGAGTTAAAACATGGACAAAAAAGATGATTTCTTTACTGCCACAATTTGATGTTGAAATCATTGTTTGCACTACAGTTTTATTACTGTGCACTGTATTTGCTAAAATTCCACATCTTATTTTGAATACTTGCTCTGCTATTAATAGTACATGTGCATACATGAACAACATGAACAGTATATCCAACATACATGTACCCTCTGTCTGCACTGTGCTTGCTGTAAAATTAAGATTTTGAGAAGTTAGTTTTTGAACATGTACAAACATGGCTTAAATAAAAACAGTTCACTTTTCTTATCACCTGTTGATGAGAGCCAAAAGGGCATTAACTTTATATATGAGATAAATCCTTCTGGCTCTCAACATACAATATCTTCTACAATAATTGTGTTTCTAGAAGTTAGTTTTCTAGAACATGTAGGACCTTGTAGGTACAATGAGAACATGGGTCATGTGATTTATCCATAAACAGATGTATGTCGCTAACAATGGGGTGCTTTGCAAAGGTCATGGAAATCTAGATGTTTGGAAATTCTAAAGAATGAGATCACCAAAAGCCAAAGGGCCATATCCTTCATTTATCCATGAACTCGACATAAATTTTAACTGGATCTTCAAAGAAATGTCATGAACTTGTACAGTGCTCCCAACTCCCAATCAGTAGTAATAACAACATCAATGTAATACAACTTGGCACAAGGGACAGTGCTTTAAAGTGTAAAGAAAAACAAAAAAATGGGATGGGATGATTTGAATATTGTTTTTTAGGGGGAGGAGGGGGGTTCTTTAAAAGAACTCAGCATTTTCTTGGAATTTTATGAAACAAGAGATAAATTTGTCTCTAAAGCAAATAGAAATGCCTTTGGAGTGAAAATGAAACATCTCTGAAGCCTCGTTTTCATATGGCGGCTTATTGTGGGTATTATTTTTAAAGGGTAATGTGCTTCACATTGTGTATCTTATAACACACAGATATGTGAGTAGGCTTAGGACCTTTGTTGCATGCAGCTTCCTCTTTTTTTATCCCCACTTGCCATTCATTTAGATGCAAAGAAAAAAAAATAGTGCCCAATTTTAGGTGAACAAGCCTTAAAGGTCATGTAAAGTTTTGGTAAGCCCTCAAAAACTGTTTGTCAGATTTCTTCAATTTTTGTTGATAAATAGCAAGATACTAGCAATACTAAGACACTGTGAAGATTTTGCCTCCTAAAGTTTAATATTAAACAAATAAGAGGCAAAAACTAATTTATGTGCCGGGACAGGCACGTAAAATCCCAACAAAGGCAGCATGTGCTATACACTGTAAACACACTTGTAAAACCAATGATGAGTACCTACACACAGTGCACACACGCTGTCTCTATGCGAAGCCCCAAGATTGCTGTGCGGGGAGCCGTCGGGTGGAAGGGTCCTAGCATTATGGCAGTGATCAAGCATTCCTTACAGATATTTACACTGAAATTCACCAGAAATCATAGATGGAATACAAATGACCTCTTACAGACATCTTTTGATACAAGGAGAACAACATGAGACTATATTTAACATGTTGCTTTCCAATTTCCTTTTTGCTACCAATACTGTATATGAGCTTTAACAGGGTAACCTTTTGACGACGGTGCCAAGGATATCTCGCCTGGGCCCTCTTGCATAAAAAGTTGCATTTAAAGGCAACTTTTTTTTCTTTGTATGTTTTATTAAAACAAATCAGGAGAATAACATATTTACAAGATTCGATAAATTAGAAAAAAAAAAAACAACAACAAACAAACTTGATTTTCAACCAATAAGGATTGCTTATTTTGGACTTGCGTTTAATTTTTTGAGGTGCGATTAAATGTAACTTTTTATGCAAGAGGGCCCTGGAGTGTTCAGAGAAAGTGTATTATACCAAATTAAACTGTTCTCATGGGAATAATAGCCATTCTTACTGGGCAAAGCACTGAGTACATTCATGTATTTGTGTAATTGTTTATTTGCAAGCCATGCAAACAAACATCATGTATTTGATGGAATTTTTCATAATAGTAAGATTACTTACTGAAAGCTTCAGCCTACTTGTATGAGGAAAACGGAAAGCCATTTCCATGAGGCTGAGCATAGGATAGCCTGGGAGGAAACGATAAAAGTCAGAGGGATTTTAGGCTTGGAGTAAGCTGAGCAATTTGACTGAGGGATTTGATAGATCTGGATATAGAGCCCCAGTTGTCACAGCTAATTGGGTCCTGGGTCTAAATGATCCAGTTACTGTTATGGAAATTCATTATGACTAAGTTCTGTCACTGTGTCTGGACTTTTTTAGAAAGGAAAAAGAGAGGGTTATAGAGAGGGTTATAGAGTGGAAAAGGGTGTTCAAAAATTACTTTTTGTTTCTTTTTTCTTTCTGTGTGAGTCAAATTCTTGAAGGACATTAATCTACACCCTCAACCTAGGTGTAGTAAGTGGGTGCTGGGTAGGATTCAATGCACTCTCCAGTCTCCTCTGGTCATGGTTGCCAAAGTTAAAGCTGAGGTAATCATTTCCAAAGCTCTTTGGAAGTTCATAAGGATGTTATACCATAATATGACACAGACTTTGCAAGAACGCGTTATTATTGTTGTTGTTGATTTTGTTGCGTATCATCATCATCCTCCTCCTCCTCCTCCTCATCATCTACTTCTTTAACTGCTTGTTGATCTACATGCATGCATTTCTGTTTGGGGAGGAAGATGAAAAAAACAAACTGAAGGACAAGCTGAAAGCTGATGGGAAGTGTAAACTAGATAGCCAAACTGTGAAGAGAGAGAGAGAGAGAGAGAGAGAGAGAGAGGGGGGGGGGGGGGAAGAGAGAGAGAGAGAGAGACAAAACTGGAGAATGTTTTCCTTTTAGACCTTCCGTCTAAGTGAGGCTTTAAGAAATACAGCATGCAATTAGTATATTTATGTACTTTAAAGGTACATAAATATTCAAGTCTTTCTTTTGTGCTAATGTCACTCTAACTTGTTTTTAGGTCATTAAATGCCCTCATTTACCTGGAATTGATGCATGTACAGGAATTGGCTATCTGAACTGGGTTTATTTTGCAAGGGAAATTGATGGTGCTTGTAATGGTGTTAAAAGTTTTTGCTGCCAATTTGAGGAAAGGAAATCCTCTGCTCAGAGACACAGATCCTAACCAAAGTTTCTCTCCGGCTTCCGAGGATTAGGGCCAGGATATTGGGTTCCCCTGGATTGTAAGGAACTCAGTTGAACAAATCATGAATTATGGTCACTCCAGCTGGAAATGATGAGTTCACAAGTAAGCGCTAATTCATACATGTACATGACAAATTAAGCCACTGTGGTAACATAAAATAAAAACTACTTTCCTCTTAAGTATTTGTCACTTTGGGGTGAGAAAAAAGTGTCTGAGTGTAACAAAGTTCTGTAAGCTTACTAACTTATCAGTATGTGTATTTACCCTTTTCAAGACAACTGATCACATTTTGTGGTTTGGCTCAATAACTTTTGATTCAGAACTCTAAAAAATATACAGCATGCATGAGTAGAAAGAGCAAAAATTTCAAAAACAAGAATAAGCTTTAAAATCCTTAAATTGGCAACACATTGAGAGGTTCAAAATCATTGTTTTTTATCAAAATTGGCAATTTCTTCAACTTTCGACAAAATTTGTAGCATTTATACTGTTTTCAAAGACATTATACATTAGAACCATGTAGCTCTTAAATGAAAATATTAGTGTTCCCAATTTGAAGAACAAAATGAAGATCAATTAAGTCCTTATATAATTCCTGATCTGAAAGGGTTTAAGATACAGAAATGTGAGGTGCACTACACTTGCTTTATCTTTTTTTTAAAAGGTGTTGTACCATGTGAAATGGGTAAGGGGCCTTTAATTGTAAATGTTTTGCATTGAATTAGGGCAGAGATATTAATTTCCCAGGATTTTGAAATACATCGAAAATATTTTGTTAGAACAAATTTTGAAAAAGATCATCATAGATGACATACCCTATTTTACTTATTTGTGATGATTTAACCAGATATTTTTGGTATAAACCAGATACATGTACATGTACCCATATATATATATATATATGAAGGTAAAATTCTGTTGTAATTTTAGCTGAAGATGGAGTATCTTTAATTCTGAAACATTTACTGTTCTTTCACGTATTTTTGTTTTTTGTTATTTTCATTTTGAAATTGTTAATTGGTACCATGGCTATAAGATCCTTACTGCTTTAATCCAAATCTCCCTAAACATGAGTACATGTAGGTATGCCCACTCTGAAAAACAGCATGTGCTCCCATCAGTGGTGTAGCTTGAGGGGGCACCAGTCTTTCTCTGTGAATGATGAATGATCAGACCATCGATTAGGGGGTAGGGTAGGGTGTGGAAGGGCTAGGATCATCTTCTTTCTATATTACCTTTCCCCCTTTTCTCTTTTTGAAAACCATTTAATGAGGGTCATGTGCCCCCTTGTGCCCCCCCCCCCCAGTAGCTACGCCACTGGCTTGCGTTGTTTGGTTTCTCTGGAAAGGTCATACGACATAGCTCTTGGCATAAACATCCGACTCTCTGATGAGGGCTGCCAAACAGTTTGCATAGTACTTATTGATTTCATGAGAGTACTTAGGATGTCACGTCATTAGCGCTGATCAAGTTAAACTGCAGACAATGGGGCATTAATTAGATGCAAAGCAGTACAGTGTAGGTGTCAGAAATATTGGGGGGGGGGGGGTAATTGTTGATGGCATTCAGATTGTTCATTTTTTTTTGCTTTTCATAAAGTGCTTTCTAAAGTGATATATAAATGTATATTATAATTTACACTTCACCAGAATAAAAGTAACAGAATATATCTTGTGTACATAATTACTGTAGGTGTCTTTTTATGTCTTGTATATATACCATACAAGTGACAGTAGATTTACCCAAAATACATTGGTACATTTCCTATCCCACTCTCTCCTGTCCCCTCATAGATATCTATGTATCTATGTGTACTTGTTATGCCCTCATCATTTACTAGTATCTCCTTTTCTCTGTCTGTCTGTTTCTGTTTCCCCTCTCTCTCTTTCTCCATCTGTCTGTTCTTCCCTTTTCTCTCATCTCCCTCCCCCCTCCCCCCGCCCCCCCTGTCTCTCTCTCTCTCTCTCTCTCTCTCTTACTATCTCTCTTTTTCTTTTTCCCACTGTCATTACTTTCTCTTCTTTCATGGTATTTCACTGTCATAATCATATATATACCATGTACATTTACAAGATAGTGAATTCCTTTATAATTTTATTTTTTTTTAAATATAAGTATAATGTTACATTACATAATCATGTGTATGACCTTTAATGTAGATATGTTTTAAATGCCAGTATGTTTGCTACATTAATTACCATCTCATCTCCTGTCACTTATCATACCAATGTATATATATGGGTAAGACAACACACTGTATGTGTTGTCCTTTTAGTAGTAATGGTATTCCATATCTACATGTATTATTCAATGTAAATGTTGATTGTTTGTCAGTTGATTTGAAATAGGGTTTTTCGTTTTCTTTTTGTAATAATAGAAACTCATTGCTCTCTTTCTTTTCTCCAGGTCACATCACCCATTCTTCAAATTGTTTTAGTTGTTGTTCTAACAACATTAACATGGCCATTTGCTGGGCTGTGGTACAGAACAGACAATTCAGGTATGACTTTTGATAGGAGAGAGAGTGAATAAAGGACTATATTTATTTGAATAAAGGAAGATATAGTAAAATAGATGAAAAACAACCATAATAATTACGGGTATAATATTTACAAATGCATATTCTACATTCTGCCAATCCAACATACATGTACATGTATGCAACCCTTTTTTAAAGATGAATAATTAGAAAAAGAAAAGGGGAAAAAAGAATAATTGAAGGTACAAAAAAAAGGAAGAAAGAGTTCAAAGAGGAGAAGAAATGAAAAAAAAAAGAAATATGAGAGAAGATGAGAGAAGATAAAGAAAATGGAATATAAATGTACATGTACAAAGGAAAATGAAGAATCAGATAAGGAAAAGAAAAGAAAAGAAAAGAAGGGAAACCCAAAGAAGATAGGCCGGGAAGAAGACAGTAATGGGAGAGGAAATTTTTTTCAATAACTTCATGTGGTACAGATGTTCACACCTTTTGGCTGAGAGGGTATTTTATCATTAAACCTGTCAGTACAACACTGCAATGTCTTGCTTTACAAGAAAACTTCATTGACCCCAATTCCACCATCTCTTCTTTACTCCCCAGTGGTAAAAGGCCTGCTGCTTGTCTCGTACACAGCCATCATGCTCTTCTTTTATCTCATCCCGCTCTTCATGGACGTGCCGTGCGTGGCGGAGAAGATAGAGTTACCCCCCAAACCAAAGATGTTGGGACACAGAGGGGCAGAAGAGGTGAGTTGTATGAAGTAATAGTATTGATGATATGATGGTGTTCATTCTGGGGGGGGGGTGAAGGGAACACTCACCATCCCTCACTTTCTATCTGTTACCCCCCCCCCCCCCCCAAAAAAAAAAAGAAAAAAAAAAAAGAAAAAGAAAAAAGAAAAGATGTTTGGACATAGAGGGGCAGAAGAGGTGAGTCGTTTGAATTGATAATATTGATAACACTGGGCATTAATTCTAAAGGGGGGGGGGTCAGAGGAGCACTGTCACCCTGCTACATATATTCCATGTATTGAGAAGAAGATAGAGTTACTCCCTAGACCAAAGATGTTTGGACACAGAAAGAGGGGCAGAGGAGGTGAGTTTTATGCATTGATAGTAAATAATGACATGGGGCATTCATTCTGTAGGAAATGGAGGGGGGGGGGGGGGGGTTACTGGTCATGGTAACACTGTCACACCCCCTACACACACATTCCATGTGTGGCCGAGAAGATTTAGTTCCCACATTCCCACCTCCTCTAAACCATAAATTGTGGACACAAATGTCACAATATCAGTTTCATTTTTCTGTGAAATTTCATTATCTCCATTTACTAGAACCCAAGATTACCTTTAAAGCAAAATGAAGTTCAAAAAGATCATATTGCTTGTGTAACTTTCAAATAACTTTGAGGGCCTCTCTATGCACATGCCGGAAAGGAAGGAACAAGTTTTCAAACATTCCATGTGCAATTTCCTGACTCCCTAATCTAATTGATCAAGGTCATTACGAATTGGCCGTCATCCATTTTTAGTTTTTACAGTTAAATACGTCTTCTCACCCTTGATTTTTTGTTCATGTTATGTTATGTGATATGAGAAAAGGGTTCCATGACATTTGCTCCTGCGACAAATGCTCCGGTCTAACTTTGCCATGTTAATCCTAAACCTAAACCTAACCCTAACCCTAACCCTAACCCTAATCCTAATCTTCATATTGTCCTTAACAAAAAACCAAATGATGATCTTGACCTTAACCTTTGAACTTTCGAGATATAGACGGAGGAGCAAATGTCGCAGGAGCAAATGTCGTGTCACCGAGAAAAGAGATTGAACCGTTGTTTTTTTTGGGGGGGGGTAGGGGGGGCGATATGATAAAGTGTAATGTAAAGTACTTCAATTGATGTGGCCATTTTGAAGATAAAGTAGTCATTCTGTTGTGCAATGTTATTGTCTCTTTATGATCACTTTGCGTGTGGAGAACAGTTCTGTAATAATTTTAATTCAATATTGAACCTATATCATCACAATTCTTTTCTGGATGTGATTTTTGGAGTTGGGATCAATTCATGATTGTGAATTTAACATATTGTTTTACTATTTCCTTTGGATTGAAAAAAAGAAGACACTAAGTGACATTTTTTTTAACCAAATTGTTGTCTTTGTGAAAATCTATCTGTATTTGTCAAATTTGACAAAGCATGTATGTACATGTACATACATCTTTGACAGCCCTAATACTCAAGTCAAACCAACAAGATTGACATTACACTGATAACAGACTGAACGAACAATTGACATTATTCTTAATAGAAAAGAATTGGTTGGTTTTTGGAGTCGGTTTGGTGGTGGGACTCTGAATAGAAAAGAATTGGTTGGTTTGGAGTCGGTTTGGTGGTGTGATCTGAATAGAAAAGTATTGGTAGAATTGGTTGGTTTGGAGTCGGTTTGGTGGTGTGACTCTGAATAGAAGTGAATTAGAATTGGTTGGTTTGGAGTCGGTTTGGTGGTGTGACTCTGAATAGAAAAGAATTGGTTGGTTTGGAGTCGGTTTGTTCGTGTGACTCTGAATAGAAAAGAATTGGTTGGTTTGGAATCGGTTTGGTGGTGTGACTGAGGTGTAATGTCTTCCCCTCCTAGTAAATGGTGTATTGGTGCTTATATCAACCGTCAATCATCATAACTAGAAATTAAATGAACTGTCTCATATCCAGATTAGTAGACTAACCATGCGAGCCAACAATTAATAGAACACAATTTGCTTTCTGTTTGGTTTACATGGATACTAATTTATCTGCGCATCATCTCCAATATTTAGTGGAAATGAAAATATACTTAAATGTATGCATTACATCAGTATATTGAAATGAATCCAGAGATAAGAGAACAAATGCTCTTTATTAGGTTCAATATGAATTTGTTGCCTTATGTTATGTTACATCACTGATAAACATATTGATAACTGCAATTTACAGCTACATATATAAAATTGGTCTATGTGGAAAAGGTATTGGATATTAGTGTTACTCATCAATTTGTGCTATGATTCTTCAGCACCAATTTTCTTGGATCCAATAACTTTTCTATGTGGACTGATTTTATAAATGTAATTATAGTTGTCATTGTTATGAGTAATATGTGATCAGCCCTTAATACCATCATGTATTTTGTTATATAAGCTTATGGTTTGATTTCTTTATGTCTTCTTGTATTTTAGATTGCTCCAGAGAACACTATGATATCTTTTGAAACGGCAGTGAATAACAGCGTTTTTGGATTCGAGAGCGATGTCAGAATAAGGTAACTACACATCATGAAACCATCTCCTTTTTTGTTACACGTACATTTACATATTTGTTTTAAAAATGGTTTTGTATATTCATTGAGGGTCTTTCCTATTTACATAAAATGAATGAGATATGGAGTCTCAGATCATTTTCCCAGCCACAGGATGAATATTTTATTTGTCTTCTGTCAAACCAGACACTTTCGTGAAACATTATCGATGGTCATATTTGCGGCATGATAGTTTTGTGAATTTCAAAATATTAGTGTTTATTACTCTCAGGGAGTTTTAACTATAAGCAAAGGGATATGTTAATGCTCTTCTTGCTCTCAGCGGAGGATATTATCTATAAAATGCTGTTTTATTCTTACACTTCCAGCTGGGATGGTGTTCCGTTTTTAATGCATGACGATACACTGGAAAGAACGACTAACGTGGCAGCCGTATTCCCCAATAGAACAGAAGCACGGTCAGAGACATTTACATGGGATGAATTGAAGCAGCTCGATGCTGGTTCATGGTTTCTGAAGGTAATCTTTCGGGAAAACTTAGTTTATCTACTCGCTTTATGTTCTTTTTTATGTCATTAAAATGGGTAATCCACACTATGTAACTAGTTGAATTGGATGGTTCAAGCAAAAAAAATTAAGAGAAACCACATAGTGAATGTTTGGAAATACATATCAGGAAAGTTGTGAATGTTCAAAAGCTGTGATCACTAAATCGATATGAATCTTAAATTGGCAAATAGGTCATGTGATTGTAACATAATTTGGGACCGTTCTCCCATTTGTTGTACACTAAAACATGAATTTCTGTTTCTCTATTAAGTAACCCTTACCCTAATAGAAGTAATCCTAACCCTAACCATATGTCCTGCACTGTACTCAGGATAATCTATAGCATCAAGTATTCTCATTTTTTCATGATGCATGCAGAAAGACCCCTTTCACACTGGTATGTCGATACCAAGAGCAACGCGAGAGCAGTTTGATGATCAGCACATCCTATCTCTCACTGATCTGATGGAGCTAGCCAAGAAGTATAACAAGACGGTGATCTTTGACTTGTTCGGACCTCCGCATAATCATCCAATCGGTAATATGACAGAAATAGTTGTGGAAACCATCCTCCAATCTGGCATCAATCAGAATCAGGTACGCAAATGATGATGTATTTTCCCCCTTTTTTTCCACCAGGTAGAGCTGCTATTTAACCCTTTCTGCAGGATAGACCATTCATGCTGCCAACATATTTGTCTTGCATCAATTTATATATTTTATTGTTGTCAAACAAATCAAGTATGCTGCTCAAAATCTGAGATGATTTTACTATGTAAAAATTATGTAGGATAGAAAAATTAAATTCGTTATAGGTTCAGACAACACAGAAATCTAACAAGTGTGGAATATGCATGCAATCACATATGACTTGCAGAACTTATTCTTGACTTCTTCCTCTAATTTAACATTTTTTATTGATTCACAATATTTCTGCCAAAATATATGTATCTAGCCCATTATATTTTCATTCTATTTGTAGACTGACAAAAATGGCAAGCTGTCAGAGTTTAAAATGGGTTTATAACAAAGAGAAAAGGAACTACATGTATGCTAGAAAACTTTTCTCATGATATGTCATTATTTCAGGCTCCGATAACTCTCTATCAAATTTGTTTTCTCTTGTGAAGGTTTGGTGGTTAGGTGGAAATAGAGACTATGTCCGAGAGAAAGCACCTGGATTTGTGTTGACTGCTGAGGGTAGACGGAAGGTTTCTGAACTACAAAAAGAGAATATCACCCAGGTCAACGCAGAATATTCAGAAGTAGCTGATACAGAGATACAGTGAGTTCCAGGCCACCACGGCCTGCCATTTTTTATTTTTACTTTGTCATTTATTCGGGGGTGGGGTAGCAGAGGAGGGATTCGGAATTAACTCTTCATAAAAAGTTTATGTTAGAAGAAGAGTAAAAAAAATAATCCTAGAAACAAGTTGGAGATAATTTGAACAAAGATCAACAAAGTTTTTAATTCTTGAAAGTTGAGCTCACTATTGTTGTGGAGATCCTCCCATTGGCAATCAGTCATGAAGATGTGATGTATTAGTGGGACTTCTTCATTTGTTGTGTACTATTGATTACTCAAAACTCCCCTTTTCAGTTTTAAAGTGAAACAGAATTACATCTGTTCTTCCTTTTGAATTATCAAGTCTGAATCGCGATTGGGAGAAACTCCTAATCATAAGTGATCTCTACTTACATCCTCTTTCACATACACCATGTATATCTTAGATGACAACTTATTGAGTGCACCTTTCTATTTCTTTTGCAGTGAGTACTCCCAAGCCAATATCACAACAAACATCTATATCATTAACGAGGTATGGCTATACTCCCTCTATTGGTGTGTGGGAGCAACATCCGTTACCACTAGCGCCTGTCATGTACTGAAGGATGTAGAGACGCCTATCTGGCATATGGTATGTTCAAAGAGGAATGATCCGTACCTAAGAATCTTGTATCTAACTGTTTGCGTTAAAAGCAAATCCTGCATGAATCGTAATCCTATTCATAATACTATTGTTTCTTTTACATTTTCCCGTGTAACATTGGAAAATTCAGTTCATTACAAAGTCCATTCAAGTAAATGGAAATCATTCAATGTTCTTCTATTTTGATAATCAGTAATCGCTATCATGTAAGGAAACAAATTAGCAACAAAAGTTGTGAAGACAGATTTCTTATTTTTCCTCTTGCACAGAGGATAGCATTTCTCTTTACTACAATTTTGTGATATTGTGGAATTTTTGAAAATTATTATCAGAGAATATATACATATACAGTGAAAGCTGTACATGAAGACCTCTCAATGGAGGCAAGAAAAGCAGACATTTTTGCCAGGTAGTCTTTCCTTACAGTTTCCTTTTATACTTGTTTCAGTGACAATTTCTGTTCAACGGAAACAAGAAAATGTAGTCTTTATATACAGGTGGTTGCTTCAGCAGGTTTCTCTATATATTAATTATTATTTTTGACATCTTGGTGAAACAGTCTATTACAGGTTAGACTTCATGAATGTATGAATGTTAATGAGCAGTTATCACATGTTTTCATTTTCATTTCATAATGATTCTATGGTATATTATTCTTCAGACAAAGACAACATACCTGATAGCCTGGGTGTTGGTTGATGCTGTATCTGTCATCTGTGTTGGGTTGATCTTCCTATTACAGAGGTAGGGAATCTTTCCTTTGAGGTACATACATGTAAGAATGAAGATTGTCTTGTATCTGAAAGCTAAGTTATGTAATTAAAGGTTTTCAGGTGAATTGAAATGGTTGAATTGTATATATAATATATGAACCTATCCCCGAGTTGATCTTGAAATCAAATTTATTGTGTTATGAAAAATGTAGTTCTAATTACGTAACATTCAGATTAATCTCCTCAAGTATCTTGAAATGCTTTAAAAAGGACATGTGAAGGGTTTGAGATAATAAGTCACCATTGGGTGTGTTAAAAATTAATAGAGCCATCTTATATTTGTTTTTATTTTTATGTTGTTTTTTTTCTATGTTTGTTTTGCAAATGTCAGTCCTATAATTATCTACACATTTTCTTTCTTTTTTTGTGAGTAAAATTCATAAATTGTTTGTGCAGCTCTTGGTCATTAGTCATAACACTTTAAATTGATTAGGTTTTTGTTCTTGTCCATGTCAACAGAGTGAGGCATCCTAACCACATCACCAATCCTGAAGCAATCTCTCTCAACTCGCCCCGTCAGAAGACGTTCCCCCACCACCACCATCACCACCGCAAGAGCGACAGGGAGGTGCTGTACCAGTCCAATGAGGACACGCCCGCTGTCACCCCCACCGGTGATGGAAACATGACCATCGTTATGGAGGACCCTGTTGCCAACATCACACCCCCTGACCATGATGAAGTGCAGATGCAAATTGAGTGAACCAGAATGAACTGGAATAAACTGCTTTGAGACAAGTAAAAGAGAACGGTACATGTTAATGCTCTAATTCTTTTAGCCAGCATTGGTTTATTCTGAGATTGAGTTGTAGATGCAGCAGGAGTGAACCAGAATAAACTGGAATAAACCTCTTTTAGCCAGAAATGCCCCGGTGCTGGAAGAGTATATGACATGTACATTTTCTTGTATTTGAGCTAGCATTGACACATGTGAGCTAGAAAATTAGAAATGCTCCAATAATGGAAGAACATGGTACTTTTGATGCATATGTATATTACTTGATTCTGAGAATGAAATGCAGATACAGCCAAAGTGCACCAGGCAAACTGGAATAAACAGCCTTGCACCAGAAGAGATCCAACAATAAAAGTGGATCCAATGGTCTTGTTTTAGGGCAAGTCTGGTTTAAACCTGATGAAGGTGCCAAAAGCTGGAGAACAGCACCATCCTGTAGAAGATTTAGAATGAGTTATGATGGCAATGTGAACTGAAGTTGGATTAAACTTCTCTCATCCAGAAGTTCTGAAAAGGACAGACTATGATCTTGTCTTTGAGCAAGCATTGCCTCAACCTTAATCTAAGCACCAAAGCTGGAGTGCAGCATCATTTTGAAAGTGATTGGATATGGCTATTGAAGTTGATATGAACCCTGTATAAGGTCCACAAGGCTCTTGTTCATCTAGTTTCTGTCACTGGTTCATCTTGCCTGAAATGTTCATTCAGAAGTTAAAGGTGGCATATCTGAGGTAACATTTGTTTTTAAAAATTTGGAATAGAGAATATCCCAGACATCACAGAGCTTGTGTAGGAAAAGTATATTGCTGACAGAAAGGGCTGCGTTTCTTTAGACTTCATCAAGTCCCAAGACGGGCTTGTGCAAAGAGGCCATCACTACAGTTCCCTGCATTGACATTCTCAATGTCCATTTACTCTGTATATTACATAAGAATTGACATGAAAATGTATGCAGTTACCAGATTATCTGTAGTCCAGACTGGGTTGAAACCCCGGGGGGGGGGGGGGGGGGGGGTACTCACGTATATTGGGTATACGGGGATGTGCCGCTGGGAAGGGTGACTTTTCATTAAAAAGATCCTTAGACATGGGTCCCATTTTTCCCCAAAAAATCCTTAGACATGGGTCTCTTATCCCGGCTCTTATCATTTGTTTCATTCCTCTCTTTTCTCCCTCATTTGTCCGGGAAATCCTTAGACATGGGTCCATTTTTCACAAAAAATCCTTAGACATGGGTGCCTATTTACAGCAAAAGGACCCTTAGATGTGGGTATGGGTCTGGAGTTCTCAGCCGCACACCCCCGTCCGATTATAATCTGAGTACCCCCCCCCCGGGTTGAAACAGATTTCAAAAATTGGGTCCTAGGTCATAGGCGACAAGTCAGAGGTTGCAATACTGGTACTGTCATCACAGAGCTACTGGTATTGCATTTTCAGATGTATACAAAAAATATAATTCATACTACATGTACACACAAGAGTATTGCTGCACAAATACAAAGTAGATACATATTGATTAGACTCTCTCTATGTTCTTAACGTTACACAGCAGCATATCAGAACCAGCCTTTCAGTATGACTAAATTCTGACTGGTTGTTGAATGTGAAATATGGGTTTCTAGGTTGTAAAGATTTGAATTTTTGAAGGATATGTACTTATCAGTGAAATCTCTCCTTGAGAATTCCTCCTATATGTTTCTTGTTTCTATAAATCAGTAAAATACACACTCTGATCTCTGAAGTAAATATATCAGTGGAGAGTAATAAGAAAATCTTGTTAATAGATGTACATGTACATATGTACTGAAAAATATTAAGTCATTTTAGGTGGCTGTCACACTTTACAAGTTGTGTCTTGAGGACTTAGAAAACATCAAAAAGTGCATCTGAAATCAGTAAAATGCACACTGAACGGGATTACAAAGGCTTACAAGAACCCCACTCAAGGGCAATGTCAGTAATCTTGTGTATAGCCTATAGTAGTCATGTTCGGAACATGTGATATGTCATTGTAATGTTCGCACATTTAAATAGGTGAAAAATTCAGCTATTGAAATTGACTTAGGTTGATATTTTAAAAGTCGTTTGACTCTGATTCAAGAAAGTGCATGTATCCGTAGTGTAAAGAAAAGAGGCAAATCTTGTGAAACTGATGAATATTGAAGAATATCAATCCATCTTAACCTGTTGCCTACTGAACTCTTTCATTCTCCTAGGCTCAATACAGGAACCACCTAGTTCATGAAGGCAATGGGTTAAGTTAATGTTACAGTTTGCAAGTTGATGTTGTGTCCAGTGATTAAAGTGATTGATTAACTTTGTGAAAAATTGTAAAATCAGCTCAAATGCCAGTGAATTGTGTGCAGTCCTCTAACTACATATATAATTAAGGATATGTGAAAGTATGAGAGAAAATGGAACCCGTTTACTATCCTAAAAAAGAGAAAATCGCGATCAATCGCTAGCGCAAGTCGCTCGGCTTCTTCGCTGCGCTGCAGTCACAAAAACCAAGCACCAGCGCTTGGCGATTTCAGAGCGGGTTTCCAGCCCGTACGGTATTCTGTGATAGAGCGAGGTATACCAACCGTAAGAGTTCTTTGTGGTTCGATGGTACTCTATCCCGACATCAATGTTCAATCGTAAATATCTTGATATATAAACGACCGATCAGCTTATAAAACTCAGGCGATTCCTGTCTGAGCTAAAGGTTTGCAATTATGACTACAGCATTAGCTGGAACAGTGATTTTTTTTTTTCAATCCTGGATAAAATGTTAATCAATGCCTTTAAGATGCCATCTAAATGTGAAATAGAAAAAAACGTGATATTCAAATTGGCAGGTTTGCTAGTGTGTTATACATGTACATGTAGCTTGAGTTACGAAGGATACTAGAGCAATATTTGTCTCATTTTCTTTCAAATTTGTCAAACCAAATATACATGTACCATTATGTATCTGTGATGCAGAATCTCCTTTTCTTCACTGCAGCTCTGACTTTCTGATTCATTTCATATATTATTTTCCAAGGGATGAAGAGCTGCTGAATTTCTTGTCTGAGAAAATTCACTAAGTTCATTCATATTGATTTCAGCTGGATGTTTGTAAATAAAGCATTACACATGCTGATAGCCAGAAGGGCGTTAACTCTGAGTATTAAGAGAGCTCTTTGTTAACGTCCTTCTGGCTCTGAACATATGATTATTTCTTTCCGAAATTCATTAAAAAAAGATGTGTGCATTCTGCAGGATCTTCAAAACAGTACTTTCATTTTATTCAAGAGCAGATGTATGTAAACAAGCGGCAAATTATTCAGAGTCTCTTGAATTTTTGTGTGTTTGCTAGTGAAAAAAAAGAACAGACAATTTTTCAGATGAATGCTGTACATAGAGATTGCATGGCTTTGTGATGCGATGTGTCAAATTCTAGGGCCATTACATATATGTCTGTATTCACCATTGGACGCATTTTGGTTTTTGTATATGTTCCAGAGTAATATATATGTTGCAGGAATATATTTCTTGTTGCTTGTGCCATTATATTGAGATTAGTTATGTGATATCGATGTAGATCAAAGCATAGCATTTTATTTTTGTATGATGGTTCTTGCCCACTAAAGACTGTAAAATGTAGATGCTGTGTTGGTACACATCAATTATTATTTTAAAGGATATGCTTCTAGTAAAGAATCCTAGTTCAAGTTTGAAATAAAGCCCCATCGCAACTTACTGTTACACTGTAAAAGAATATGGGGTAAAAAATTTCCAACATTAGGGTAATTATTTTTCTAACCAACTTCTGAGCAATTATATGCCCAAAACAAGTCATTTTTTGTGCCTGAACACCAAGTGAGTTGGTGTCTGATCGTAAGAAAATATGATCATCCCCTAAAGGGGGGGGGGGGGGGTTTAAGTGAAATGTAAACGTTCGCAAGTTTAAGTGGTTTGGAAACATTTTATTTCTACTTTTGTAGGTTTCAAACTTACTCGTTTAAACTTTAAAGAGTATTGATTCATAGGTACATGCACATGTGTTTCTGAATCCATTTAGCAGATAATGGGTGTGTTCCTCATTATTTGTATTGTTATCCCTATATTTTTATACACTTCATTTCACTTTACTTCTATTCGCATTGAATGTTTTACCATCACGTGTGTTGATGTATAAATAGATAGATATTACAAAATTAATTTAGGAGATAAAGACAGTCCTGTTTATATCCTTTTATTTTTATAACCATTTAGTGCAGCATTGAAAGCTTTCTGTAAATGCAGAGACACAGTGTGATTTCAGGTTCCTTTAGATTATTCTTAATTAATGTTTTTGTTTTAATAATACATTCTGCAAGTTATTAATTGCCAATAACTTTGTCTTTTGAATGCTGTGTACAAGTTGTCCCCTGTCTCAGCTATGGTAATGCTTTGCTCTTCCAAATTGTAGTAAAATTATAAAGTATTATGCCATTTCTACTGCCTTACAATTTAGTATCTGCTTGAATGCTACAGTAATGATTATGTTGAGTTACAAAAGAAAAAGAAATGTGACATTGTAGCTTTTTCATAAATTTTATCAAAAGGGTAGAATTATGTAAATGGTTGGAGTATAACAATGAGATACCCGCTGAAGTGTAGAAATAATAGTTTCTATGTTAGGAATATACTGAGTAACTTCTGAAATAGAAATAATAATTGTGCAAAATTTTTAGTTATTTGATTAACCTGTTGAATTTGGTTTAAATTTGGTATAAATTTGGTTAAATTTGATATAATCCACATTTTTCATTGACCCCAGGCCAAGATATAATATTAGTAATAATAACAGGATTTATATAGGATACCAAACACTGTCCCTTTTCTCAGGCACCATATTTACCAAATTTGAATCAACTCTAGAAGCAAAATGAAAGAAAGAGGGAGAAAAAAGGGTCACATGACCTAATCTAGTTTTGATTTTTAAAATGATACCTGAAATAATTATAGATACACATATTGTTCAGTAGAGTGACATGGGTCTAGATATTGATGATGGGGGGGGGGGGGGGGCACCAGTCTTACTGGTGAATAATTAGTGAATTACCCCCTTCCCTACAGGACCCAGGTTGTTCCTGCATTGAGCCTATGGGACCAATGGAATTCAGTAGTCAAGGAGTTAAATTAATATATGGTACAACACTGATTTAAGGTAGGGTGCTGGAGGATGTCCCCTCATCTTCATTTCTGGTCCTTTTCCCCTCTCCCTTTCGCTTTCTCTTTTTTTTTTCTTTTGCCGTTTGATGGCGGGGGTGGGGGGGGGGGAGCACAATCCCCCCGTAGCTCACTCATATGGTTAAAATAACGGTGACCCAACCATGACTAGAAAAATAAGGTTTTACAGCATTGAGAAATAAAGTGCTTTTTGCTGCTGCTACCTCAGATTAGAATTTCATTTCAGAAATGAAAATACTTTAAGATTAATTACTTGGCTTACAAGTGTAGTTTGATAGTACCCTTTCAGTTTTGTTTTGTTTTGGTTTTTTTAATAAATTAGATGTAGTATTTTTTTCGCTTGTCCAAGGGCATATTTCTCGGCATTTCCCTTGACTTTTTAGTTTTATATTTCATTATGTTCCTTGAGCTCAAATGTGAGAAAAAATGCTATATTTGTAAGATATACAATGTTGTTATCTTAAGATAGCTAAAAATAAAAATTGCCTATTGCCTTACAAAATGTGCTTGCTTAAATGATTTTTTCTATGTACTGTTGTGTTGTAAGTTTTTACTGCCTGTATTTGAGTTGTAAGTTATTTCAGAAAAAAGGAAAAAGCGGTATCTTTGGTTGATTCCATTTAAGATGTGTGTGGCTTCTTTGGAAAGCAGTTTACTCGCAATAATCAAATGTACATTATAAACTACAATAATGTAAATTTTGAAGGATGGTTACATTTTATTTAATTCAACTATCCTCTTATTTCAACCCTCAAATTTTTTTGTGCTGGGGAAAATTTGCCTGTTTATGTTTTATTTGTATTATGAATATATGTTTAAATAATGTACATAAAGCTGCAGAATACATTGGATGATTTTACACATTTCTTATACTTATGAAAGTAATCAAATGACATGAAAGATGTTCTCAGATTTTTTTTTTGTAAATCTTCCTCTGCCATTTTTTCATAGAATCAATGCAAAAATATGAGAAATGACTGTTTTCCAAGCAGTGTCAATCATTTATCAATCCAAGTGATTGAAAAAAGTTTCATAGCCAAAGAAATGTCATTTCAATTAGTTTTTACCATGGTTCATAACTTATAAACTTCTTGCCAGAAGTTGTACATAATTTCATGACTGCTAGAGATCAACCAAACAACAGTTACATTGTGTCACATAATTCTCCACATATAACTCATTGATCCATCTCAATGTACATCTTTGAAATTTTGTAACTTTGGGAGCAAAAAAAAAAAAAACCTCCAAAATACACCTTTTAGGATTCTTTCAAACGTTTCCATAAAATGCAGATGCAGCTTTACTATACCTTACATTGTACAAATTAATTACAAATGATGTTGCTCCTAAAAATATATAAATCCAACTTTCAAAAAGCTGCTCTTGTACGATGAACTTTTCTTCGGTATTATTTGCCTTCGCTTTCTGAAACTGAAATGAATCCCTTCAAGTTCAAGTATCTATGCAAACTTTTCGTAATGAATTTTAGCTAATTTCTCAGACTTCTACTTACAGATGTAATGAAAAGTTAGTGTAAAAAAATATTTGTATTGTTGTCCGTGTCAATGTTATTGAGAATAAATCTGTTTCTGTACAGTTGCTTAAAGGGCAATCCGACCTTATTGGCAAGTTATTATGAAAGAAAGCAGAGAAGCAGATTAATGAAAGTTTGAACAAAATCGGACAAGCAATAAGAAAATGGTGAGCTTTTGAAAGTTTGAGTACTGCCCCGAGTGAAGAGGCACTTAGGAGAAAACCGCAAATTAATGATATTTTAGTGCACGACAAACATCCATAACTTTTTCTATTCCCCTCGGATTTCTTTCAAACTTTCACCATCCTGTTTTTATTATTTTTCTACTTTCACACAAATCATCTTAGTACCAAGGTTAGATTGCCCTTTAATTATGAAAACAACGTTAATGAATGTTGGAAGTGATAAGCAAAAAGTGTACATGTACTTTAAGATATGTATTGTTGCAAATATTATTTTATTTAACATATGAAGAATTCTTTTTTGTGTGTAGCGTAACGCGAAGAGGCATTTTGATTTTGTTTCCATGAATATTTAAAATATACAAAGAGGAAATAAAGCATTGTGTCGTCTGCCATGAAAATTATTTGTAAATTTGTTTTTCTTTTGTTACCAAGATGAATGACAGCTCCTTACTATGGGAGGTCCCAAAATATTTCTTTCAAAAATGAAAAAATATAGAGAAAAAACAGGATTAGAAAAACAGGATTAGAAAAACGTTTGAGCAAAAACTGAACGTTTTAATAATTGTACTGTCCATGACTGACAAAACAACAATATATAGTCAAGGATTGTAATTCTGAACAGATTGTATTACCGAACGTGTACAGTTAAGCGCCTAAAATGGGTTTTCATACGCGTGGGATTACGCGTATGAAAACCACACTATTGAAACAAAGGTTGTGTCTTTTTCCCATAGGTTTCACACGTTCGGAAATACAGTACCTTTTTCAAAGGACCAAAACGCCGCGTCGTTGGGAAGGGGTTCACTCGGAAGGGAATATCGTATTAAATCTACGTTGTCTTTTTAAAATTCCAACAACTTCTTTTTCTGTAGGACTTTGAGCATCCATTATGTAAGTTTGACAGACATTCGTGTGATATTTTATTTGCTATCGTTGATTTTCTGAAAAGTGTTCGGACACTGGATCCACCACCATGCAAAAGGAAAGATAGAAACGAGTTGGTCTCGTAACCTGTTGGTCTTGTCGGTCATCAATCTCATGAAGCCTCAGATAACGTGTCGTCAGGAGGCCCAAGACACGGACAATTTCGGTCTCGTGGGCTATATAGCGGAAAATTCGTACCTGTTGAGAAAATATGAAAACCGGGGTATATCAAACACGAACTAATTTTAAATGCTTTAAAGTGACTTCTTTGTATAAGCGTACCGTGTAAACAAATCATATGTAAAAATAGTTTTCAGTGGGGTTTTTTTTCGGGGAGGGGGTTGGTCATTGTAAAAATGGAAGGCAATCATTGTTTTGATAACTGATACCATGACAAATCGGTTTCGCGAGGTATTAATATCATTGTTCTTCTCATCGTTATATCTTAATGCTTCATTGTTGTCTTCCAATTAAAACCTATCGACTTTGGATATTTAGTTTCATACACCATACCACATCTTTGTCGAAGATTTAAGTGGTCATTTCTTTTCTTCTTTAAAATCATTTAGCTTCGAGTGCTATCATTTTGGCAAGAACAAAGCCGTTGGAAGAATAACCCAAGTGTGAATTGTGGTATTTTAATTTCTGTTTTGCCGAAACCGAAAATTAGAAAGTGTATATTGGATTGTATGAAATTACATTTGTTTTACCCGGATACTCTCCATTTCTGAAACTCTGCCTATCCCTTGACGGAAGTAAGTCTTGTGGTGTGTTAGATTGCGGTCATGAATTGTAACCATCTTATTTGCTATCGAACTTTAACACAGAGGGAATGTTTCGTCGTAGAATCATTTCCCCCTCTCATTTTCCTTTCCAACCTTTTATCCATTTTCCTTCCCTCTTTTTGCCATTCGACTGGGAGGGAGGAAGGTATGTGCCCCCCCCCCCGTGCCCCAAGCTGCGCCACTGATTCTCGAAGACAAAGTTCATTCACCCACAAAGATTAAATGCGTTTTTTTATACTTCTCGATCTGATTTATTTTTTAATCAGCTCTTTTTCTTTTTTTTTTTACCGCACCGCGTTGGGTGTTGCCCCTGAGCCTTCCCCTTCCTCATCAGAGACAGGAGTGATTCAGGTGTCACTTTCTTATTAACTTAAATCCCCATCTTCTATAGGGTTAATAATTGGATAGAATCCAGTGGAAGATCTATGATAGGGGAACTGTCCAAGACATACGGCGGTCTAAATGGAGCTTACTATAGAATCTTCGGCTCGGGTGAGCTAAACAAAAACAAAAACAAACCTGCATCATAACTAGTGTTTTGATTATGTTGCTTTCCTCAATCGTTCGTATATTTTGTCTTCCAATCACCTCTCTGACCTTTATGCCAGTTATGCAAAACATTATGTCAGGTGACCACCCCGCCCTTTTTCAGGATGTGCGCAAGCCCTTGGATCATGTTAATGATTTTCATTTTTGTCCTTTGCACTCTACTCGAAACTAAAAGGAAAATTTATGTGTATGTCCATACACTGATTTCTAAAAATGCTAAGTGGTTACTACCCATTGTTCTCATCTCACCGGTATAATATTCCATTGAACTCTATGATATTCTTTCTAAAGTTAAAAGTTTAGACAACATTAATAAGTAAACAATCAATCAAACGCATCGTCATCCGTTTGAAATCAAATAAATCTTACGGTTCAAATTAGAGGAACCATATTTGTTTCAATACCTATAAGTTCAGTGGATGTTAGAAGAGAAGCATATGTACTTATATGCCATAATGATAGAACTCAAGTATACAAATATATCCGACATGGTCGTTAGTCACTGGGCGGCAGGGGGCAGTCTCCCTGAAAAATTAAGGAACTATGCTTTCGAATACTTCAGTTCCGTTCAGTTCAGTTCGTTTATTCCCCACAGCAATAAAAAAAAATACATGCACATATGAGCAAAAGCCCATAATGCAAGTACATTAAAAAGTTTATTTAAAAATACAAACATAAGTCATCAATTATTACAATAATATTTACGATAATAAGCATATCAAAACAATGAAATAGGAGAAAAGACACTACATTATCGTGGAGGGAGCCAACAGGAAGACAAAATGTAATTTGCATCCAACATATAATCGAAAATTGAAAATATAGCCTAATGTATAGGTGTAATAATAGTAAATATAAAATTTCACCTGTAATTACATAAATCATAAATTAATTAAATTAACAATATGGATATATATATATATATATATATATATATATATATATATATATATATATATATATATATATATATACATGTATATAAACCCAAAGCTGGTGTAATAGGGAGACACTCCTTGTATTTTTTCTTTGTACTAGTGTTAGTTAGGTACACAGACGGCTCCTCATGGGAAATGGTGTTCACTTTTTCTGAACGTGGACTCCTAATTCAAATTTTATGCTGAAAACGAATCCATCGACTGATTTTTGAAAATAGGTGCCCAAAGTGCCCAAATTGGGCCTTTTGGGTACTCATTGTAAAAGTCATAATTATTTCACATACAGAGGCTAAGAAGTTAGAATCATATAACTTTTTGTTTCTGCTGTATTCTCTTAATGACAAATTGAATAAATAGAACCTTAGAAATACCAACAGGGGCCATTTTTCTTGAAAACGAGCCTTTGACCTAATTATTATCCAAGTTCTCATTATAGTGGCCAAATTTAGTGAAATATTACTATTTTGCGATTTGAGCTGGTCAAGTCCAAACATACATACTGCCCGTGCATAAATGCGGCTGATGTGAATTTAAATTAGGTGCCCACAACATTTCAAAATGGGCCCATTGGTTATGTTGCTTGAAAGGTGACAGTGTTGAGCCAGTACTTGCGTTGACATTCTAGCGTGCTACTCAACCTCACTTCTTGCTAAAAATGATGTCAGTGACCGACTTTTTAAAGTACTTGCAGGTGCCCAAAGTGCCCAAATTGGGCCTTTTGGGTACCCATTGTGAAATTAAGATTATTTCACTGGGGGAGGCTTAGAATAGTTAAAATGATCTATTGTTTCTGAAGTATTCTATTAATGACATGTTAACCAAATAGAAACTTAAAAATACCAAATAGGGCCGCTTTCCTTGAAAAGGGCCCATTATTGTCTTAGTTTTCATCAGAGTACCTAATTTCAGCGAAATATCTTTATTTTGTAATTTGAGTTAGTCAAGTACTAATATGAATACGGACCTAGGCCAATTCGGTTTCCAAAAGTGGAGCAAAGGGCCAAATGTGCCCCTCCCCCCCCCCCCCCCCATCAGACAGTGCCCACATCGAATAGTTATTGGGTTCAAGCCCAGTTAATCTTTGCTTGCTCGTCGCAATACTACGGCCCACTCAGCTATGTTGGCTACATATTAATCAAGAAATTGTGCCCACTTTTTTTTTTTCTTCTTTTTTTTTAATGAAAGAAAGACCTTACGGACTGCGGGATAGGTGAGCCACGTATAGTTAAGTGTTGATCTCTAATAGTTACATTTGCCTGTCATAAAGGAAAGACATTTGCTCTGCAACCTGCAAATATTTGTAGTATCCTCTTTTTTCACTTCTAAAAATGCAATGTCCGCTAGAAATGTTTCTTCAAGTGTTACAAAAAAGAGTAAAGTCTCACGTTTCCATTGAAATCTTTTGTTATTCATATTATCGTATTTTGTCGTATACGAGCCATGTTGATGACTTGTCACCGTATGTTATGCTAATTTCCTATTAAAGTACAATCACTTTATAAAGATGCACAATAAGCCTCTCAAGCATGGATTGAATGTGTTAATGACAAAGGCAATTGTCATCAATAATTGTTTGATACGGAGGACATTTAACCCATTTGTATTTTACTCTTTAAATGCCATTAATAGATTTTCATTATTTCTTGATTTCGAATGCCGATATTTATTTCTTCACACGAAGCTTATAACATTAAATTTTTTTGAACAAGAACAAGAGATCTTTCTACTATTTAGAGGAAAACTTTTATGTCGTCTATATTAGTATTTTGATTATTTTCCAAGATACACTATGCTAACAAGATGATTTGGAATTAGACGATAGACTTGGTCAATATTTATTTTAAAATAACGCGGCTATTTATATTCATATCGCAGCTTCAAAGAGATGTATTTGAATCTATTTCTTGTGCATAGCCAATATAATATCAAACTGTTAATAAAAATATGAATTGTTTTGTTTCTATATTTTTCAAATATTTATGTTGAGGAAAGCATTATAATGAAAGCATTATATATTGTAACTTAAAATGAGATTTACTTTTTTTTCAATATCTTGTTAACTTTAAACTGCTGTCTTTTTATATAAAATTTAGGTTATCAGAAAAATTGTTATTGTACAACAATGATTACCATGATCGTATCATTGCGATTTCCCAGAAAACTATTTGCACTAAGATGATATATTTTTTGAAAATGCCTACATATTTAACGATTAACTTGTACTAATTCAAATATCAATTCATGTTTAAATACACATTGTATGTAATCAACCAAAAATTGAGTCATAACATCGATACTTTCCATACAAGAAATTGTAGAATTTACATTATACCAATGTTTTCTTTCTACAAACTATCCTATCGGATCATGTGCAAGTGTTATATCTATTAGAAACCTTTCAGAAAGGTACAGCAAGTATTTGAATATGTATTTAATGCTATTTATTTTTTATTTACAGAACAAATGTTGATTATTTCCTGATTAGTATTTGCGCTAGCAAGAACGGGAGTTTCTTTGTTATGTTAAAATATACTTTGGTGAATTTTGAAGACAGTGAACAAGAATCATGTAAATAAATTATTTCCTAATTTTATTATGAACAATACTTTGTTAGTCGATGTTTTCTTCAATCTTATAATATGTATATATATATATATATATATATATATATATATATATATATATTGCAGCATTAGGATTTTTTTTCTCGTACAACATTAAGCTCTATGATGTACAAATGCATTATAACAAAATTATAGTCATTTCCAACCCAAAAATATGCTGCTTGAGGTAAAATAGTTCTCTCAACAGGCATCCAGTCGTCAATTCCTTATTTCAATAATGTTTGTCTCATTAAGTTTTGCTCCTCAAATTTCATATCATAGACGTCTAAACAATGGTTATTCCAAAAATAATTGATTCGTAGTCCAAACAAATTGTCAAAAACTCTTACTCTTGGGCAGGATTTACCACCCACAGCTGCTGGGAAGGGGGGGGGGGGCACTCACGTATATTGGTGGTACGGGGACGTGCCGCTTTGATGACCCCCTTTTTCAGACCCCGATTTCCGTTCTCTAGATACTCAGTTCCGCTCAGGAGCCGCTCAGCCCCGCTCTGAAGACCCCCGTTATGAAACATATCCGTTCGCATGCGGCCGGGAGCGTGGCGGAGGCAGTGGTCGCTCGACCTGGTCTCGCGCCCTAGGCCCTTTCGTCGCGCGAGCCTTGAAAACTGCTCCAGCTAGCTAGCTACTAGCGCTACACGGCGCGGGCGCGGCCCCCGGCGCGGCCCCCCGGTTAGTTTTGTAGTTCCCTAGACCCTGTTTTTCACTCTGCCCAATAGATCATAGTTCCCAAGACACCGTATTTTACACCTTGAAGTCAGTTCCTTAGACCCCCTTTTCGGGGATTCGTGAGGCACACCCCCGTCAAAATATAATTCGAGTGCCCCCCCCCCCCGGGTTAAGGGGTTACTAAATTCATTGTGTATTCAGAGTATCTCTCACACACATTCATAGACATGATATATGTAGCCTATACATGAGTGTTAAACGGTAACTTTCAAATGTGAATTATGCATTTATCAACATAATATGTATGTTATCTCTTAATGGATATCATGTATTCAACTATATCATGTGTAGTGTATCCTGCTATGTGGTAATGTACATGTATATGTAAAATTAATCAGTGATTGACATACATCAAGGAAGTGTACTGTAAGAATATATGACAAAATAAAATAGTTTGTGGTTTTGGGCCATATAACTATTCAATAATACAGAATAATGATATATGTTTCATTTAACTAAGCTCCAATAAAGTTATATTAAGTTTACCTGTACAATATGAATTTCATGCATTATTTGGGTCCAACTATGAGGGTAACTGTGGAAAGTCAGATTTGATTAGGTGCCCTAGAAGTAAACTGAAGAATCTCTAATCAATTGCAACCTTTTATCGGTACATGAATGGGCTTCATAGAATTCTCATACACGCAGATGGACTGAAAATTATATCATTAACGAGAATTTCACTCTAATACTATTTGTTTAATGTACTGTAATAGCTTTGTGACCGGAAATGACAATAATTAGTGAAAAATACGATACCCATAAACCTGGCACTGAGGGCACCTACAAGTATCATAAAAGCGGTCAGTGACATCGTTTTCAGCAAGAACTTTAGAGTATTAAGCAGCTAGAATGTCAACTCAAATACTGGCTCTACACCATCACCTTTCTACTTTTATAAGGTTGTGGGCACCTGATTTCTATTGATATCAGCTGTCATTCATCTAAAGTCCTTTTATATACATATATACATACATACTTGACCAACTCAAAGTACGAAATAAAGATATTCGGCGCTAAAATTGGGTATTGTGATGAGAACTTGGACAATAATGGTCCCGTTTTCAAGGAAAGCAGCCCTTATTTTGTATATTTAAGGTTCTATTTGGTTAAAATATCATTAAAAGAATATTTCAGAAGCAATAGATATATATTACTTTAACTATTCTAAGCCCCTCTAGGTAAAATAATCTTAATTTTACAATGGACACCCAAAAGGTCCTATTTGGGCACTTTGGGCACCTACAACTACTTTAAAAAGTTGGTCACTGACATCATTTTTAGCAAGATATGAGGGTGAGAAGCACGCTAGAATGTTGACGCAATTACTGGCTCAACACTGTCACCTTTCAAGCAACATAACCCATGGGCCCATTTTGAAATGTTGTGGGCACCTAATTTATATTTACATCAGCCGCATTTATGCACGGACAGTATGTATGTTTGGACTTGACCAGCTCAAATCGCAAAATAGTGATATTTCACTAAATTTGGCCACTATAATGAGAACTTGGATAATAATTGGGCCAAAGGCCCGTTTTCAAGAAAAATGGCCCCTGTTTGGTATTTCTAAGGTTCTATTCATTTAATTTGTCATTAAGAGAATACAGCAGAAACAAAAAGTTATATGATTCTAACTTTTCTTAGCCTCTGTATGTGAAATAATTATGACTTTTACAATGAGTACCCAAAAGGCCCAATTTTGGGGCAATTTGGGCACTATCCAGTGAAATATACATATATCACTGGATTCCGTCATAATAGCGCGACCTACGTACGGGAAACACGAGTACAAAGAAAAAATACAAAGAGTGTCTCCCTATATTGGACCATATAGATATATATATATATATATAATCTATTTCTCTTATTAGTTTAGCCGATTCGGTATCTATCTCTCAGGTACATGTATTTTTAAAGATTACGTTTAAACGAATGGAGCGACACTGAGTTTTTAAAAATTTCTTTTGGTATTAAAGAACACCACAATTTAGGGCCGGTGAAAAATACAGTAGAGTTTGCATAGGATGTTCGAATTTTGGGAAAGTGAAAATCATTAGCAGATCGAGTTTGATAAGAATGAAAACTGGTATTTATAAGAAATATGTGAGTAATATAAGGTGGGAGTAAGCGATTTGTAAATTTATGAAATAATGTCTAATACCAACCCCCTCCCCACTCCTGAAAATTAATCGACGCCCCTGGACTACCAGTGACGTGTTTCTGAACTTTTGACACCATTACAATTTTTTTCCGTGAGGCCTATTTTGTTTCAATGTCTTTTTGTCACGCTCGACACTCGAAACCAAATAGAAAGTTGATATTTGATTTGTTATTCCAAAAACTTTCAGTGGTCAATGCAGATGTTGAAATGGTTCACTCATATTATGTTTTGTTTTCTACTCCACGAAATTCTAGGTAGAAGGTCAGAGATAAGTAGTAATTAAGTAAGAAGTAATTAAGGCTGTACAGTGCTCAATATATCTTTATAAAAGTAATAACATTTAGAAATAATTTCTCTTTATATCTACATGTAACGAATTTATAATTTGAATTTTTTTTAAATTCATCTATTTTTTTGTTCTCACTCGGAGTCTCAGCTTAACACAACTGGTTAAAAGGAACAGATGAAAGATAAAGATAATTGATGGTCATGTGACTGAGAAAGAAACAGATTTTAGAAGATAATTGGGAGGTTGATTGTGTAAAACTTCATAACTGTGATATTGTGAGGTTTTGGAACCATCAAATGATGGCAAAATGATTCAATCTTTCAATAACTTCATGAAAGACTTAGATTTTTTTTTTACACATTTGCAAATTTGGAACATACATATACTGACATTTTTACATCTTTTTGAGTATATTAGCACCACGAAAATGTGACGACACCCTAGCTCCCCGTTCACAAATTTCTAGATCCGCCCTGTCATGAATTTACATGTTTACTGAACTACAGGTAGACCCATTAATCAGAAATAACTGGACAACATAGCACTTACTATGCCATACTTGGCAACAAATCTATGCAATTCCATGTCAAACACTTGGCAACAAATCTAACCAATCTATGCATTTCCGTTGTATTGCCCTGAATAAAACATGGATGTTGACTTTTGTCAGTATAAGCAACTGTATAGTATATATTTTGCAGGCTTATAATCTTACAACATAAAACTAACACGTAAAGTCAATAGCATTCCTGGTTCGTGGAAACAGAACTCTAGAAGAAGATAAGAAAAGTTAATACCAGGTGGAGATAATTCATTACCTTTCACAAACATTATCAGGAAATAACAAGTAATTAAGACACCAACATTTTGTGGAAAGTGTAAACATGCTTCGAATAAAGAGAACTTGATGCTTTTTTTTCTCTTAAATCAGGAAGTGTAGGACATGTACAGAACAAACAGAGGAACTTCCTCCGTTTCCTCCACTGTGGAAATCGTCTCATTCTAAATCAGTTCAACACACGTTTATTGCCAACAGCCGCCAAACCCTGTCTATTGGACGACAGTTGGCCTCCAGGTCAGGTAGTCCAAGCTTCAGAGCGCCTCGAAATCTTGGTCTCCAAATGCGCAGCGCAGACAATCACTTCAATGCGTTGTACAATGCTGTTACAACTATCAAACGGAATTCGGTGAACATTCTCTTTTGAAGGATAATAAAACTGGGGGAGTTTCTTTCCACACATTCTAGCGAAAACACGGTATCACATGAGTTTTTAGAGCACACAACATACGCGCACACAGAAATCCTGACCCAGGTCATTGTTAATGAGCACTGTGCGAGATCGTCAAGCGTTTAGGGAGGATGGGATTTCGCTGATAATCGCAGTGTGAAAATAGTATCAACACCACCAAGTTATATTGCTTTCTTCGCGCAGGCGAATCTACAGTGGACGGATGCCTCACGTTGCGATCTACCAATGATTCGCGCGGAATTTGAGGACTTTGTTATTGCATAATACGACATATAAAAAATCCAGGTGATTTGATGATAAGTGGATATCCTATATATACGTGTGTATAGGGATACGACCAGGTGATGCAAAATGGCCTCCTGTGCCAAATTCATTACTGCCTGTATGCTATTAGTGGTGACACTTCCTCGGTCGTTGGGTAAGTTTACAAAGGATTCAATATTCAATGTGATTTAGATAAACAGTGAATGTCATTGATGTCATAGGCCTATTTATAAGTATTATAACAGTATAACAAATCCCATTTTATACTAACAACAAACATCATTTAAGCCTGAAGCCGGTCCACCTATTATTATAACTTCGTGCATTGGATGATCCGCGAAGGATATGTCTTTGGAAAAGCAACATCATGAAAATAATTTTACTCGGGTGCATAATTCTTAGAATGACAGTGTCCTTTATAATACTAAAATTCGTGGGCCTTTATACTGTTTTGCAGTGATGGGGGTCGAGGCCAAACTCGTTCTCGAATTGTCGGTATCTCGACCCCGAGACGTAGTAAATTAATATAATCATAAGGTCTCCTGGTCTTGGTCTCGAACACATCACTGCATTTTTTGCATATATTTCATAAAAGATTGATATAATCTAGGCATACCGTCCATTTATCAATAATTGTGGACAGATGGACCAAAACAAGTTTGTCTAATTGTTCAACAATAAGATCGAGAGAAAGTTTGATAATTACACATGGTACATTATATGGACGTTTGGTGAGTAACTGCCCAGAGTTAATCAAATCATACTCCTTGATTTATTATAACAGATACAATGAAATATATAATGTCGTCTGTTTGGAGCCATAAGGGCCTTAAGTCCCATCATTTGTACGGAGTAAACGCCCTTCTGGCTCCAAACATACAATGTAATATGTTACACGCTATACTCTTTTTCTTCATAACATACCAAACAATGTCGGTATGGTTCCTGTTAATGTCTCATTAGCAGTGATTCTATTGACTTTGTATAATTCGTTATCACTTCTAAATTATAATTTGACAGAATATCTATCATCATCTTATCCGTTCCATGCCATTACTATTTCAGATTTATGCTGATTTTATTAATTTTTTATTTTTTGTGACATGGCTATGAGAAATGAATGGGTGAAAAAGCAGGGGCGTCACTAGAGGGGTTGTGGGGGTGTCACACCCCACTCAAAATTGCTGTCGGCAATTGCGCCACCTCTGTCGGCAAAAAAGGGGGAGAGGGAAGAGGAAAGAGAAAAGGAGAAAAGATAAAGGAGAAGGGAAAAAGGCGTCAGCCCCCCCCCCTTTGCGAATAGGGCCCGTATGATCAAGATCTCTACATCTGCGATTATCTTTTATTGTAATATTTATGGGGGAGATTAGGGTGCAAAATTTTTGTCGGCAAGTTTGAGTGTCAGACCCTAAAAATTTGTCGGCAAATTTTGGCGTCACACCCCCATTCAGAAGTTCTAGCGACGCCCCAGTAAAAAAGGTGTGCAAATCATATAACACGACTTGCGAGACATCTCTGTAGGAGAAAGAAAATACGATACCACTTGATGTGTACATTAATAACACTATTATACAAATTCGTCACTAGTTTCGCGAACCGACGTATTTATTTATTTTATTTATTTATTGGTCTTTTTTCAGTAGGGTAGCTCCATCAGTGATTAAACACTGTTTTCCTTGGAGGCCCTACAACAAAAATACATATAATACAACCATACAGATATAAACAATACTTGAACAAACAAAGTAATTACATGCACTTTTGGTAGTTTTACAAAGGACCAACTGAAGAATTTGAACGAGCATGGCGCCAAAACAAAATAGAAAACAAAGAACTTGTTGAAGCATTCCTAACATAATGTGGCAAACTGTTCCAAATCACTGCTCCTTCATATAAAAAACTCCGTTTCCTCATTTCTGTTTTAATTTTGGGTAAAATTAAGCCTGTGTTTTCAGCACTACGGGTCCCATAACTATGTACAGATTGAGTTTTTTTAAACATTTTGAAAATATAAATTGGGGTTTGACTTTCTAAAACGGAAAAATCATCTTACTTTTAAAAAAATTCCACCTGTTCTGAATATTGACCCACTTGAGTACATTAAAATTATCTTGAGTTGGGGTTCTTACAGTAGTTCCTACGATTACTCTCGCCATTTTCTTATGTTGCTTGATAATCATATCTCTGACATTTTGTGGGCAGTTGGACCAAGCATTACTACAATATTCGAAAAGAGGCAAAATTAAAGCGTTGGCGAGAAGCTTTAATCCTTCTAAAGTTAAGTATCTTTTCAAACGACCAATCAATGCTATTCTTGAGCCTATTTTTTTACTTGTTTTTGTGACGTGTTCTTTCCACGATAACGTCGGGTCTAGCCACACTCCTAGATATTTGAAAGTGTAGACCTGTGAAATCTGGTGTTGGTCTAGTTGAATAGATATAGGTTTTTCAAGATTAGCCAATTTTCTTTGAGAACCGAATAACATAAATTCAGGTTTTGTGGGGTTTAACGCCAAATTATTTTCTTTAATCCATTCGCAAACTCGTTTCAAATCAAAGTTCAAGGCATTTTCTATTTCCTCACTTCTTTGACTACTAAAAAACAGTACAGCATCGTCTGCATATAACATCACTTGGCATTTGGACACCACCTTCGGGAGATCATTCACCATGACAGTAAACAGAAGACGTATACGCGCGTATACAGGAGATACGCTGGTTCGCGAAACCAGCGACGAATTAAAATATATTATTATATCATTGTTCTATTCGTGAAGATAAATGAATCTTTACTTCGAAAGCTTGTTGATATCGAAATTGTGCGACGAATCCAGATGCGAATAGTTCAATTAGAATTTCCATTTTCTCGATTTCGTTTACATAAGGGAGAAGTAATTTTCAAGCTCTGGCCTAAAGCCTATGGCATAGCATTGTACACATTATGATGCAGTTAATTACGGAAATGTTTTTCAAAACGATCCACCCAAACACAAGATTATGCAACATTGATTATATGGGTGACCAGTGGTATAGCTACTGGGGGGCATGAGTGGCAGCCCCCCCCCCCCCCCAGTCGAATGGAAAAAAAACAATAAAACACCCTTTTTTCAGTGAATTTGGTGGAACATTTTCGTTATTGTGAGTTATTTATTCCTGTATTTGGTTATCAATATTCATTCATGGATCAGATTTCGTTATTGGTAATAACTCAACCCAAGAGAGATTATTTTCATTTTGAGTTGCATTAAGAATTGCATTCGAAACTTCAGCATATTGCACAACGTGTAATGTTTAAAGGAACCGTTTGCCGATTATGTAAAACGATGAGTTGTGAAGATGATTAGTTCAAACATTTTCTAAATAGATCTTATCCAATGCAATATATTACCACGGGCGTAGACACGCATAATTATCCATTGTTAGTGGGGGGGGGGGGGGGGGGGGGGGGGGAGGGGATGATCTATTATTCATCACCCCCCCCCCCCACTAATAGAAAGCGTGTTCGTATCTACGCCACTGTGTATTACTATTCTAGGCTCCTCAGAATAGAGGGCTTGATATCAAATACTATTTTTTTTCCAGTCACAATGTGGTATCTTACATCTCATGTTACACGTGTTATTGAATCTATTTTCTGTCTTTGCTTGTTGGAAGTATATGACAGTCTATTAAGCATATACACTACCGGGATACAATGGAAGTGTTGTTTTAGTTATTACATATTTAAACTGAAAGAGGCTTAAATAATATTTATGTTATTTGTTTTACGTGTGGTATTAAACATATACGTGTATACCATTACACATCTGTTAGCTTATTTAAAGTCCGCCAAATTAAGATCAAATTACCAACTTGTTTTTTTTCCCGTTTCCTACTCCGAATGTTGTTCCTTTCTATCGTCATGGCCGGTTGCCAGGTCTTTTTCTCATGAAATTATCGCTTATTGTGTGTCTGTTATCATTATGGGTCTCAGTATCACGCACTTCAAATAAGCTAGATCATGTTTAAAAGTTGAAAAACTTCAAGTAGACACTGGATCAGGTTGATCGTACTTTCTCCTTTACATAGGTATCTGTCGTATTGAATCAAAACACAGTGGAATTTCCTTAATGTTACAAGCCAAAATTTAAGAGTATTTTTCAATTCCTGTTTTTTCTTCTTCATGTGGTATGATTTCTTCTCCATGAAAATATTGATGATTCATATACTTGAATTTCTAGTCAACCATCCCTATAGACAACCAGTTTGAGTTGTCTTCTGCTAAAATCGCTAAATACCAGATAAAAAATATTTCTTTAAACTATCTTTAAGACTTTAATGTTCATAGTCATCTTCTGGCAGTGAGGGGGTTTACTGTAATTTTCTACATCTTATCTTACGGAATGACTTCTTCACTGTTATGGTGTAACATTTTTGCTTTTTTGCTTTTTTGCTTTCCTTCGCTCTCAAAATTTAGAAAGTGGAAAGTTCATATTCCGAACGGGTAAGAGGTGTTATAGCCTAACCCTGGCGAAATTGTGTCCATACTCATGATATGCTTCTGTCAATTTTCAATTGTATAACTTGAAGTTTCGTATTTTACGCTCTCATGTAATGAATTTGATTTTATCGATTTTGTCTTGAAAATATAACCTTCTAATTCTTTATTACTTCCCAAAATAATTACTCCTATATTTCCCTCTCTATATGCAATTTACTGGATATAATTCAATGTCAACATGGAACTTTAAAAGTTAAAATTTTCCCAAATTCACAACTTACCTAGAATGGTTTTGTTATACTACAAATCAGATCTATAATTAAGACAAAAATAACTATTTTGGTTGTACAACCTTAATTCAAATATTATTTAATTCCGATAGTGTATACATGGATCCTAGTATATGTCTGTGGTGTATATAAGTGCATGTGTTTTTGTCATTTATACAAGGAAATATAAAACTACCCTCAAAAAGATAAGCGGCTTTACGGAGTAGTAGACACGCATTGACCCTGGTTTTTAGAATTGAAATACTGCCGAACAAAGCGTATATCCTGTCTGTTTGAAAATGAAAGAGAGAGAGAGAGAGAGAGAGAAAGAAAGGGGAAGCATGAAGTTCTCGTTCAAGATCATTCGAAATACAAGGAACATTAATCGGTCTATTCAGTTGCTTATGGGTTGAGAAATGTCTTGGGGTGGGGTGGTGGGGGGGGGGGCACGGGGCTTCTGAGAAGGATGAAATGTGAATCGACAATTAAGGCCATCAATTGGTGAATGGTGTAGGATGGTTTCGTAGCGTCTTCTTTTCACGTTCACTGAGCGACTTTTCGAGAGCTGACGAGACCCCAAAAATACGGGTCTCCCTCCAGGCAAAATTGACAAACTTGCATTTGTGTGCCCCCCCCCCCCCCATACAAAATACTGGCTCCGCCCCTGCGTCATCATGTTATGTCTTGCCGGTGTATGATAACGACCAGTCCTTATTCTGACCAATCGTTATGGTCTGGTGATTGTAACTAATGTGAATAGAATATTACAGTTGCATCGGTTAATGATAAGAAATGAAATGTATACCTGGAAGTTTAATGATAAGAAATGAAATGTATACCTGGAAGTTTGATGATAACAAATGAAATGTATAACTGGAAGTTTAATGATAACAAATAAAATATGTATTCGAAGTTTATAAATGAATTGATACTGGATTTTGAAATTTGATAAGATTTGTTTGTTTGTTTTGTTTTCTTCTTAGATTGTGAATATGACATGTATGAATATATCTATTAGGCTACAAATACATTTGCAATACAACTTATTCACTATGATTGTAATCTGGAACTGTCACGGTTGAACTGCTCTTAATTTAAAGGGAAATACCAATCTTTATAGCAAGTTGCTTTGAAAGAAAGAGGAAAAATCAGAGAAGCAGATTGGTGAAAGTTTGAACGAAATCGGACAAGCAATAAGAAAGTTATGAATTTTTGAAAGTTGTAATCACTATGCATATGGGAATTTCAAATTGGCCGAATAGGTAATGTCACTGTGATGTAGCTGTGGACAACTCCCCCATTCGCTCTAACACACAAAATGACTAAAATGTCACTTTTTTCAAAATGCATTACTCAGTAGGATCTTTTCGTTCACGAGGACCTATAACAATATGCTATCTGCAATATATTTTGAGTACTGCCCCGAAGGTAAAAGCGCCTCGAAGAAAACCGCAAATTAATGATATTTTTGTGTACGACAAATGGGAGAGTTGTTCACAAAAATGTCACAATTGACTCACCAAATTGCCAATTTGAGATTCGCATAGATGTAGTGATCTCATTTTTCAACCATCCATAACTTTCTTAGTCCTTGTCCGATTTCTTTCAAACTTTCACCATCCTGTTTTTCTTATTTTTCTGCTTTCACACAAATCATCTTATTATCAAGGTTGGATTGCCCTTTAAATACCCCTTTTCCTTATTTCTCGTTCCTTCTCTGCCGTTCTCTCCATTTCTCCTCTTTCCAGTCGCTATCATGCTTATCGAAAGTCACTCACCTTTCTCTCTCTCTCTCTCTCTCTCTCCCTCTCTCTCTTCTCTTTACTCTCTCATCCCTCCCAATCTCACTCTAGTCTATCGCCCTCGGTCGTCAATTTGCTTATTATAATATTCACCACATCACCTCTTCGGTTCAAAACAATTCTTATTTATATCCTTATAATATATTATATCTTATCTAATTTAATATATTATACTATTGTCTTATATAATGATTCCAGTATAACTGTATGTGTTTTCTTTGTTAGGCCCTGCTTGACTAAGTTCATTGTCATGGGGGTGTTTCATAAAGCTGTTCGTAAAGTTACGCATGACTTTACGAACGACTTGCATATGAAGTGCCAGATAGGATGCCCAAAGTTTTTCCTGATGTTTTAACAAAGTGTGACTGTATTTCCAATAACCTCAATTAAATTATGGCAAAGAATATGCTTTGCATTAAAAATGTTTGTTATAATAAGAATGTTAATCTACATCTGCACAGTTAAACTTTAGTTAATACAGTAAAAATGATTGAGCATCCCATTTGGCTTGTCATATTTAAGTCATTCCTAAAGTCATGCGTAACTTTACGAACAGCTTTATGAAACACCCCCAGGGCTGTATTTGTTTTCGTTATTGCGAATATCATGTCATTAATGTACGTGTATTATCTTTCTTCGTAAAGTGAATAAAGATCATTACGATTTTTAGAGAAGAGTGTTTTAGGGTCCTTTGGGTAGTTTTTTCCCTCTCGTTGTACGGTCATATATAGAAAATTTACATATACATCATACATGGATGTCACAGGTCCGCCCTTTTTTCCTGTAAGATCATCTGGTATCCAGAGTTAGTTACACATGCCGCCTTAATTTTTCTCTCTCCACATTCATTCATTTGCCTCACCCGCTCGAAGATAACTTTTATATCACTCTTTGTATGACTTTAAACAAATTAGCAATATTGTGACAGCCAGGTAGTCTCTCTGTACTTACTATAGGATTCTCTTACTCAGCAGTGGCGTAGCGGTGGACAAGGCACCGAGGGAGTCCCTAGGATGGCATCGGTAATATGAAAAGAATGAAATGCGAGAGAACAAGGCCCTCGAGTGACGTGAGGGGAGGAAGTGGCCGGGAGAGGGTCGTATCATTTTCTTTTCATGCTGCCTTTATCATTTCATTTCCTCTTTTTCTCTACTTTCTGTCTTTTTGTTACTATTCGATGGAGGAAGGGGTACTTGCCCCCTGTTTTCCCGTAGCTACGCTGCTGTTATTCAGTAGGTCAATAATATTATTTAAATGACGAAATCCCATTAGAAGGCTGTATGTATATCCGTACTGAAGGAGATCAAAGGCACGTAATTCTGCACCAGAAAAGGCCCTCGTATTCTTGTTCGGAAATCTCACCCCAGCATCACATCAGCTAGGGGGGGGGGGGGGGGGGGAGGGGGTGACCTGCATGTATTCATATCAGTTCCATATCAGTATTGATATAAGTTTCGAACTCTGCTAAAAAAAAATGTAAATCTAATTTAAGATCTGAATTTCTGCTAAAGATTTTCACCCAAGTGTTTGTGTGAAATGTTACTTAGAATAGTGTAAAAGCTTCAAAATATAGCACTGAAATGGGTGAAACACAGTTTTGCTCATTTCCTGTCGAGTTTCCTTTTTACTCATGTGCTGTGCAAGAGTGTTTTTTTTAAATACCCCTTTTTTCAGCTGTGTGATTTTTTATTCATGTGCTGTATAAAGGTTGTTTTTACTCATTATTGACCATGTAAATGTTTTCCCCTGATTTTCCATTTTTTTATGAAATGTGCGAAATAAATTTTACTCAAGTAAAGTAGTGCAACTCTTCTAATAGATTTTGGTATCATTAATAATTGAGGATAAATAATTGTGTATATCATATAGCATGTACAGGGCATATAAGAACTAAATAGTAAAAACTTGTCAGAAATAAATGTTGTTTGTTGTTTGTTCCTTTGTTGAATAAAAAAGGAACAAACTATCTTCATGTAATAAATGATCATACTATCATGAAAAATATTAGACGAGTATCCACTTTGTGAACTTGAAGCAGAAACAGAAATAGAAACAGAGTGCAGTCCTTCAAAATGTACTCTGTTCAGTTTGAATAGCTGTTGGAAATTTCCTGTGTTATACTGCTTTTGTAATTTCACATGTATCTTTGAGACTCATGAGACGTGCTGGTTTTATGACGGGAATCGAAAGCAAGCATTTGCCGCACTATTCTATCACCAGAGCGAATTAGTTACAGTCATGCAAAGAAAGAAAAATAATAATTTTAATGTTATAAAATAAGATATTATTATTATATTATTATTATTAAAAACATCTAAATATTTGTGAACAAATCATGTGGAGACTTCTTTTCACATACTTGTCAGAGTATGTTGCCAATTTAAGTTTTCCATATGAATTAATGATACTCTTGAAAGAGTTATAACTTTCTTATTTCTTGAACAATTTTGCTCAAACTTTTTTCCCCAATTGCTCTTCATATCTGTATATTGAAATGCACTTCCTTCAGTGTCCCCCCCCCCCCCTAGAGATGCACATGTGTTTCAGAATGTTGTGACCTTTCATGCTAGCATATCAGTCCAAAAAGAATCTGGGCTCTTTAGAGGGTGAGTGAACAGTTACCATAAATTTTACTTGACGTTTTATCTGTTGGTTACAATAGTAAATGTGGATGTATGTGGCATAACTCATGAAATGAGTTCTGAAAAGTAGTCATTTAACTGCCTTTTGGCTCACATTTCAAAGCTATAATATGTCCTTTTAATCTTGTGATGCTTGAAGATAATGTAGTTGGGTATATCCTTCACATCATATACCAGGGACGTGGAAGTCCACCTCCCTGCATATACCATAGTGTCCAAAATCCCCATACGTTTGCTGGCTGAGGTGGATACTGCAAGTCGATGAACTGGTACATCATCAGTGATCATGTAAACTTGTCTACAGCATTTAGGAGATTACCACATGCCAAGACGTGGTCTTCCACTGTGACAAAGCACTAGCGTGGTTGAGCGTATGATCCACCTATTGCCAGCAATATAAGGCTGGTTCTTATCAGCATGACTGACTGCATTAGCACTGGTTCCCTTCTGAAAAATGCAAGAAAGGTCATAGTAATGAAGACATGAATATGTATTATGAAATGTTAGTCTTGCTCCATCTAAGTATGAATTAGGCAGGCACGCAACGCAAATAAAAATCAATATAACATATAAAGTAGCCATGGTATAGAGGTTGTATGACTAGCACTTGTATTTGTGCGATCTATCTGAAGATTTCATGATCTTCCTTTCCCCTATAGATACAAATAGTTTCTCAGGCATAAACTAAGTCACATGAAAAGCACCACCGATTCAAATGAAAAGTTGAAACAAGTAACACATGCATGAGATATTGCAGCATTATATCAGCATTCTGAATTAGATACGGATGTAGCCAGACTTTGTGTGATCATTTCGAAAGGTAAATAGTGTTGTAATCGAGTCGAGTCGAGTCAAGCGGGGGGGGGGGGGGGGGGGGGGGTCGAGTCTGAGTCGATAAGAGGTCGAGTCACGAGTCACGAGTCACGAGTCAAGTCGAGTCAGTAGGGGGTCGAGTCAAGAGTCAAGTCGAGTCATGAGTGGCTCGAGTCTCGAGTCGAGTCGAGTCGAGTCAACAAATTTTCGAGTCGAGTCGAGTTTGCAAAAAGCCGATTTGGGGGGGGGGGTCGAGTCTGAGTCGATAAGAGGTCGAGTCACGAGTCACGAGTCAAGTCGAGTCAGTAGGGGGTCGAGTCAAGAGTCAAGTCGAGTCATGAGTGGCTCGAGTCTCGAGTCGAGTCGAGTTTGCAAAAAGCCGATTTTCATTGTTTGACTAATCAATGATGAGTCAAACTGATAGCAGATTTAGATAACGTGTGTAGATTTAATCACCTTTCTAAAATATCAATACCAACATTGACCATTTAGGTCTACATGTAGTTTACATAATGGCCATTTATTTTCTTGTTAATGTCAATTTTTTGCCAATATGCCTGTGCAATGCATGCTATAGTGTGGAAACCATTGGGCTGATGGAGGTGAACCTCAATATTTCAGCTTTAAAAGGGTCAATAAACATAAAGATCTAGATCTGTACCAAATATATCTCATGCATAGACAAATTTGTGCCCGTTTTTAAGCAATTTTCTTCAGGAAATGGTTTTCCGGCCAATGAGTTCAAGGTTGTTTTAAGCTAGCCATTGCGCATAAAACCATTCAATTGTACTTTCTGTTCTTCATGGTTAAAGGGTTGGTCACATTTGTCCAATGACGATAACGATAATGTATACGATATGTATAATGTACCTATGACCATATCTATAAAGAAGGTCATACATGACTAATGAAATCAGTTGAGTTCTCTCATTCAAGCCCGACATGCCCGATGGACGCTGCCCACATGATTATTCTGAAAGTTATAAACTGACGTCACTTCGAAAGAGCCAAAAACGATTGGCTGTCAGAAAATATGGTTGACTTCTGTCCAGAAAAAAATATTGGCGGCCGAGCGATTCCACCGAGACGATAATATCGGCGAACGAAGCTCATTAGAGATGTCGTAGTCGAGTGGTTTAAACACTTGAGTGGAAATGCGAAGATAGTGGGTTGATGCCCATCGGCACTTATGTCCTTGAACATGGCATTTTATCTATACCTTACTCCTTTATCGTACATTGAATAAATTGTGTTTAGCGTTTAGCATATTAATAACAACGTGTGTGTTTGTTTGTGTTTCTTAAATATAGATAAAATATATATCGCTAATGTCTATCCTACCATAACGATGTCCTATTCCTTTTCCACATAAGCAACGCTTGAGCGATTTTGCAACGATTTATAGATATAGTTATCGTTATTGTTATGGGATAAATGTGACCAGTCCTTTAATTAGCCTGGAAACAATGCGCGCTTATAATAGACTTGGGGGTGTTTCATAAAGCTGTTCGTAAAGTTACGCATGACTTTACAAACGACTTAAATATGACAAGCCAAATGGGATGCTCAATCACTTTTAACTGCATCAACTAAAGTTGAACTGTGCAGATGTAGATTAACATTCTTATTATAACAAACATTTTTAATGCAAAGTATAATTTTTGCCATAATTTAATTGAGGTTATTGGAAATACAGTCACATTTTGTTAAAACATCAGGAAAAACTTTGGGCATCCTATCTGACACTTCATATTCAAGTCGTTCGTAAAGTCACGCGTAACTCTACGAACAGCTTTATGAAACACCCCCCCCCCCCCCTGTTATTTCAAACTTACGTCTCGTTCAATTAGTGATCTACACTGTCTGTTTGCCTCTCCATTTATCCTAGTTCTGAAAAGATTTTTTTCTCATCTCAGGGTTACTTTATGAATGAAAACTTTATAAACTCCAAATGAAATTCGTTTACATACATGTATAAGGAAGTAGTAGCAACAGCAGGGTAAATTATTATTATTATTATTATTATTATTATTATTATTATTATTATTATTATTATTATTATTATTAGTAGTAGTAGTAGTAGTAGTAGTAGTAGTAGTAGTAGTAGTAGTAGTAGAAGTAGTAGTACTATAGTAGTACTAGTAGTATGATGTAGTAGTGGAAGTAATAGAGGAAGTAGTAGTAGTAGTAGTAGTAGTAGTAGTAGTAGTAGTAGTAGCAGTACTATATATGATGTAGTAGTGGTAGTAATAGTAGAGGAAGTAGTAGTAGTAGTAGAAGTGTAATAATAGTAGTAGGCATGCATACAATACAAGAAAAACTAAAATGGTACAGTATATTGACATAAATCATTTACACATTTGGTATAATTATTATTCTCTTTTTCTTTCCTTTTACTTTTTTTTTTTGTTATATAAAAATATATTACACTCAGGTAATGATATTTATCGTTTGTTCATGTACTTTCAATTTTACTCATATTGTACCTGAAAATTGTCATATAAAACAACTTAAATCATGTATGGTAAATTCACCCCCATCAGGTTGAAATTTCTAAAATACTGCTTTTGACTATATCCTAATTGGCCTATTCAGAATATCCCAAGAACTCTCACTTCATAAAAGTCAGTTGGGAACCATAATATATATGCATGATATGCACAAATTAATGTGTGCATGTATGTGCACAAAAGTAAAAGCAACACCGAATTGAACTTATATATTAAGTGTACAACGTGTTCAATTGCTGTTCTACTGTTGTATTTGTTAATTAAAATCAATGAAAAGAAAAAGGGAAGAAAGAAAAAGGTATATTTTATAAGTGGAAATCGAAATACAAGGAAATGAGTCTAGACATCGGTAAAACTATTACATATGTACCATTATATACCACAAATATATTTCATTTTAATATCACCTGATACCCTTCTTGGTCGATGGTTTTGCTCTGTCGGGGGCATCTCTGGAACATTTTAATGTGGAGGGGGAAGGTGAGGGGAGGGAGTGGATGTCGGGGAAATTAACAACCCCCCCCCCCCTCCCAGAAAAAAAAAGAAGAAAAAAAAAAAAAAGAGTCATCGCATTTATATCGTGCGGTACATGCCCCAGCCAAATTCCTAACTTCAGTCCTTGACCCAGTACTCTAGACCTACCCTAAAACCACAAGCCTATTAAACCCTACCCCTATACGAAATAGAGCCTGGAGCAAAAGCCGCCGGAGCATGTGTCGGATCACATGTATGTAACATTTTCAGTGAATACGTTCAAGAGTACAATATTTATATTCAAACATTTCCTAAGGTGGTATCTCACTGAGCGGCGAATGCTTACGACCTTTGCGATTTATGGATTCGCCAACTTTTCTGACGAATGTTGGCGAATATCAGGGTTCGCCTCTGTCATTAGCGACAGGGTCACGTGGAACCATGGTCACGTGGTCGCTGTAGCATTGGCGAATCAAAAAGACAAGTCATACAACAGTTTGCAAGGCTTACGACTGTTATGCAAACGCTTGAAACTGTTTGCGGAAAAAAATAATTCGCAAAGAAATTTTGAATTCGCAAAGAAATTTGGAACATGTTCAAAATTTCTTTGCTACAAGAAAAACTGTTTGCGACAATAAAAACTGTTTTTGAACTTCTCTGCAACATTTTACGAACCCTGACGAAACCCCAAATTCGCTACATTCGCAAGCATTCGCCGCTCAGTGAGATACCCCCCCCCCCTTTACAATAATGATGGATGTGTGAATAAGTGAGTGTGGGGGCGAGTGTGTCGCATGTGTGTTGAAAGTTTATTGAAAACTCAAGACCCTTTTAGGGTATCAGAACACAATGATATAGAATACATAACATGTATACATAGTTCAATTTCTTGTTCAGTGGGTACCAAAATAATTCAAAAGGAAATAAGAATGAAACAAATAAATAAATACATGAGAAATAAAATATATATAAATAAACAGAAATATGGCACAGCCTGAAAGCAAGGAAGGCCAATGTTTGCAGCAACAAAAAAAAAACAACAACAACAATACAAGATCATGAAAATAACATATTCAAATGCTAAATAAGTTATAATAAGCACAAAATTTGGCCAAATTTGAAAGGACAGTCTTCTTTTCACTGTTAAAAAGCTGATTCATTTTATACGTACATATATTTGGATTATTCCAGTAATAACGTTTAAAACCAAATATAACTTCTCGAACCAAGACACAAGACGCGTGGACCCAAACATGTAAAAGAAGGAAGAAGGAAGAGATAATCTCGAAACGCAAATACCAATGGATCTTTAGAAGATGAATAGATGAGAGCTTTAAAAGGTAATTGAATGCAAATTTTATAGGAAGTTTCCAACATACTTTATCTGATGAGGCGCAGACCTAAATGAATCTTACATTTAGGTATCGTGCAAAGTTAAGATATAGAATTCATCCTAAGTATATTGTTAAGGAATTAAACAAGCTTATGTATTTAAAAGGATACAAAGTTAACATTTCAAACATTTCTTCTACTACTAGTTTAAAGAATCATTTAACCAAATAGTACAAAATAGTGAAAAGAGTCATTTTGTAGGAAGCAAAGTTTGGGGCTTCAAAAAATTCGTTTTTCACTATGCCACCCCCCCCCCCCCCCCCCGTCGCTCGTTTCCCACCACCTTTGGAAAGAGAGAGAGAGAGAGAGAGAGTGTGTGTGTGTGAATGCAACTATTGAGATGTGGGATGATTATACTCTTGGAGCCAGACAGTAAATGAACTTTTATGCTCGAAAGAATTTTATAAAGTAACAGGAAACTCTATTTCTGGTATATATTGGTTACCAAGGCAATAATTCCTCAAACGGATGTCATGAGAGGTCCTTTATCCTTCCGTTCTCCTCAAAGAAAAAGATGAATTGGCCGACGAAACGGAATAATTTGAATTTACGGTATATAGCACTCATTACAGATTACGAAATATTCAAACACACCTTCTCTCTCTTTTTTTTTTTTCTTTCTCTTCAGTCCTCATACATCTCGCCCTTTCTTCTCTCTCTCTCTCTCTCTCTCTCTCTCTCCCCTCTCTCTATCTCTCTCTCTCTCTCTCTATCTATCTCTCCCCCCCCCTCTCTCTCTCTCTCTCTCTCTCATATTGGGGGGGGGGGGGGTAATTTCTCTTGCCAGAATATCACTTTTCGAGTTTCTCAATTTTCTGGAACAAAATTTTGAGAATTAATTTGTCAATAATGAAAATGCATATTTTGTCATAAAATTATACTAAGTACAGTGTAAAAATTACCAAAAAACAAACTCACCTTGCTACTCGTCGGTTGCCCTAATATTGGGACAAGTGGGACATCGCTTTTGGGTAGTATTCTTAAAGGTAACAGATAGTTTTGGGAAGCCCTCAAAAACTTTTCGTGAGATTTCGTTGATTTTACTTAATAAACAGCAGGGTACTAACATAACTAAGATGCTGTGAAGTTTTTTCTTCCTCAAGTGAAATATTTATCGAATGAGAGGTGAAAAGTAATAAAAATCCCTGGACCAAAAAAGAGAGGATGTAAATTCAAACAACGGCCACACACACACTACTTACATGAGGATTGCTGTGTGTGTAATACGCTACACATAATGCGAAGCGCTGGGTTTATTGTGTGGGGAACCTTCGGGTGGATATGGTCTTAGCGTGAGGCAGTGAAAAGCCGTTACCAAGCGTTTCTTATAGATATTTACACTAAAATTTGTTCGAAATCGTGGATGGAATGTTAAATAATCTCATACATATGTCTTATGATAAAAGGAGAACAGTATGTGACTATTTCAGATAAGTTTCTTGCCAGTATGATTTTTGCTACCAAGACTGTCTATGAGCTTTAAGGTGGTAGATGTCCGGGGTGGAATTTTCCTTGGGAGGTATATCTATAGAACATCAATGATTCGGATGGACAGCAAGTCGTTAGCTATGATTCATCGTGAGAACAAAGATTTGAAACGAAACCTTCTCACGCTGCCGAACCCTTTCTTAGAGACCTTCAGAAATAGGCCATACAATGATTCCTAATATCCAGCTTACGTGTGAACTGATCACTTTTCTCGACAAACTGTATAAGTTCATGCATTTTAAAGGGTAACAATCACCCCATTTTGCCCTGTATATATATTTGAGGTTTCATGTCGGTAAAATGTTTTCAAAATATGCGCAACAAATATCAGTTCTATGAAGAGATATTGCTAGTTTAAATACACTCTCAGTACACGTACAATACTTATGATTAGACTAGTCGACATACCCATACGCATTCGCTATAGGAATAGGGCCCGCACGGTACCCAACTCTGAGTTCGGTTCTGTGTGCGCACTTTAAAAAAAAAAAAATATTTGTCATATTCTTTAACTGTTAACCGATAGTATGCCAGGTAAAGTTTTGTGCGGTTGATTTACACGTTCTAGCCATACACAAATTATTTTAGGTGATAGGTACACTTGTAACAATTTATGTAAAAGAACAACATCATTCTGTATGGATCGCGATGTTAAGGAGTATGTGTAAGAACTATATGGCGGGACCTATTAAAGCTGGGGTTGTTTAGCGCAGGTCCCTTATGCTGGCGTCACACTGTCCCGAACTTGAGACAAGATGGCCATACGAATATGGAATTTTCGATTTCGCGCGAAGTTGGCCCCGATCTTGGTCAACAGCCAATCAACAGCCGAAGCAAGTACGATGCCTACAGAAGGTCACACGACGGCACCCGAACAACACACGAAGGCTACACGAAGATGTGAATATTTATTAAGAAGTTTACCCGAAGGACGCACAAAGGCCACACAATGGCTACACGACGTCGTATTGAGAGTACGATGAGTTCAAACTAGGTCATGAAGGCGTCACGTGACCCCCCATTGGTATAAAACTTTCGCCCGACCGTATGCGTTGGAAATTCAATCAGGGGCGTGGCTAGAACATTTTGAATGGGGGGGGGGGGGGGGGGAGGGGTGCGACACCCAAATTTGCCGACAAATTTTTAGGGTGTGACACCTAAATTTGCCGACAGAAATGCTGCACCCTAATCCCCCACAAATAATGATACAAGAAAATCAGAGATGTAGAGATCTTTATCATACAGGCCTATTTTTGCAAGGAGGGGGCTGACGCCTTTTGCCGAAATATCAACTTTGTAATTTTTAAATCTTTGCGAGCGAGCAAAGCGAAGAAGCAATTTTTAAAAAACTTTTTGTAGAGAAAATGCACAGAAATTACATTATTATCTCGGAACCTCGCTGCCCAAATATGTGGATATTCTTTCTCCTTGCCGAAATATCGAAACTTTGAAAATCCTCGGGGGAGGGGGCTGCAGCCATTGCCGAAGGGGGACGCCTTTTGCCCGAATATTAACCCATAGTTTACGGGAACCGCGTGGCTTCTGTATTAAGCCTATGAGAGTTAAATAATTTTGTAGTAAACAGGTTAACTTTCCAGTGTTTTTGCGAACGAGCGAAGCAAGCGAGCAAAAATAAGCCCGTTTTTCCCTTTATTTTCTTTCCTTCCTTCCCTTTTCCTTTCCTTCTTTTCTTTTGTTTTTGCTTTTCTTTCCTTTCCCTTTTATTTTTTCTTTTATTTTTTCTTCTCCTTTCTCTTTTCTCCTTTCCTCTTCCCTCTCCCTTTTCCCCCTCTTTTTTTTGCCGACGGAGGTGGCGCATTTGCCGACAGCAATTTTGAGTAGGGGTGTGACACCCCCCACACCCCCCTCTAGCAACACACCTGAACTCAATTGCTGATTGGATACTTACGGAAGCTTATAGGTGCCAACCAGATGACGAGATAAGAAGACGAGCAGACAAGTTAAAATGACGAGAAGACGAGTGAATGGAACTCGGCAAGTCGACTGGTATAAGATGAGAAGACAAGATGACGAGTTGTTGAAACTCGGCAAGTCGACTTGTTTGGTACAAGAAGACGAGTTGACGAGTTATTGGAACTCGGCAAGTCGACTTGTTTGGGACAAGAAGACAAGATGACGAGTTGTTTGAACTCGGCAAGTCGACTTGTTTAGGACAAGAAGACGAGATGACGAGTTAATGCAACTTGGCAAGTCGACTTGTTTGGGACAAGACGACGAGATGACGACTTGCCAAGTTGCATTAGCTTATCATCTCGTCTTCTTGTCCTAAACAAGTCAACTTGCCGAGTTCAAACAACTTTTCATCTTATCTTCTCGTCCTAAACAAGTCGACTTGCCGAGTTCCAATAATTCATCATCTCGTCTTCTTGTCCAAAATAAGTCGACTTGCCGAGTTCCAAAAACTTGTCTTCTCGGTTGTTGTTTTTTTTTTGTCTCAAATAAGTCGGCATGTCGAGTTCCAACAACTTGTCTTCTCGACTTCTTGTCCAGAATAAGTCGACTTGCCGAGTTCCAACAGCTCGTCTTATCGTCATTTATCTTGTCTCCTCGTTTTCTTATCTCGTCTTCTCGTCATTTAACCTGTTTTCTCGTCTTCTTATCTCGTCATCTGGTTGGCACTTATAAGCTTCCGTACACATGGGGAACGCTTGAGCTACTCAAATTCGGCTGTCTTTGCCGACACCGTGATCCCATCTCGAAGTCATCGTACTATAATACGAAGGCAACAAGCAGGCATTGCGAGGGCTTCACGTAGTCGTGTTGCCTTCCTATGACAATCGGGCAGCTTCTCGTTTCCTTCGCATTATCTTCGTGAGGCGAAAAATGCCCGATGGCACCGATGATCACACAAAGTAAAGACGAAGATCACACGATTTGACAAGATGCCCTCACGATGGCCTTACGAAGGGCAAAATGGACACACGAATTCAAAACGAAAATGAACCTTCGCAAGGTCTTCGGGCAATTTTTTGACATGCCAAAGATTTCGCCACCGCACACGAAGTTGCTGCCGGAGCCTGAGAAACTCCACCGGCGGTCATACGATGGCTTAAGATGGCCTCACGAATGGCCCGATGTTTACACGATCAGAGCCGAATTTGAACATTTCCTGTATCGTGTGTCCATCTTGTCTCAACTTCAGGACAGTGTGACGCCTGCATTATAAAAATGCCAATTCTATAGATTTTCTTATGTATAGGAAATTATCCCCTGGACTGCCATGCCGAACAATATGACAAATACTCCGCTGACAACTACACCGGACAATAATCCCTAGGACATCTACCTTCTCGGATAATGACCACCAACTACCCCCTGGAAAACATGCTCCTTTTGCCAAAGAATTTGCTTTAACAAGGAATAATTGCTTTTGGGGTAGTTCTCCCATTATGGGATGGTCTTCCAGCGTAATTTTCCAAAGGGTGGTTCTAGGAATATTATTCCTTTGAACGTTGTCCTATCTGGGAGTAGTTGTCCAGGATGGTTTTCTGGTGGTAGTTGTCAGAACAAAAGAAAAAAGAAAAAGAAAAAAAAGGAACAAAAGTTGGTATGACAATGGTTTAGTCTGTTGGCGCAGTCATGTATCGAAATAGAGAGAAAATCAAAGTGCCGCATTTTATATAGTCATAATTATAAACATTCTTTTTATCATAATTTGCACATAGATTCAAACATTAATATATTGTTATAATAGATGCACAATTTTAGATATCAAATAATAGACTAGCACTAAAAGCATAACAACATGAAATGTGAAACACAATTATGCATTCACTCATCAAGTGGCTTATAATTATTTATTGCTTGTTATGACGATCATTTCCTCAGTAAAAGAGATCTTAAAGGTCCACAATTGGTTTCAATTTTGCTGTCAGTCTCTCTTGAAAGATCTCTACTGTATTAACAGTGTTACTAGACATTTCGGCACTGTTGAATAAGTGCCGATTTCCATTATATTAATGAAAATAGCTACAAAATGTTACATTTGGGGCTTATTTTACTATACCTATACTCGTTGTTCATGGTTTCGTTTTATTTCGATGTCTACAGTTTAATCTTTAGTAGAATTTTAATTTATGTTGAATAATAATTGTTCGAATTTTTGATGGTTTAATTTGTTCATGAAGGTCGCCACTGGTAAGCATTTGCATTTTGAAATGCGGTTTGACTACCATCCGCCGTAACGTTGTAAGAGGCGTGATGGCTCTGTGGTAAAGCAGTACTTGTTTTGGTTTTATCATTTACAAAAATTTCCATCAAAATCGGTTACGAAATAAAAAAGTGATGAAAGTTTGAAAGTCTCAATATACTTTCAATGGCGATCCTCAAATTGGCAATGTTGCTTCAAAATGGCAGGTTTAGTAGTACAACTCTCAATATGTTTTGTACACAAAATTTCATCTTTTCTCCATTATCTCTAAAGATGCTGCTTGTCTTTTTGTGAACTCAACATATGTTGTGTCAAATACATTTTCCCATGATATATCTTGAGCTAAGAAGGAGACAAGCTGCACCTTGAGAGAAAATGGGGAAAATTTTGAGTACAAAACATATGGAGAGTTGTACTACTAAACCTGTCACTTTGAAGCAACATTGCCAATTTGAGGATCGCCATAGAAAGTAAATTGAGTCTTTTCAAACTTTCATAACTTTCTCATTTCGTAACCGGTTTTGATGGAACTTTTTAAAAATTGCTTCTCTCTATCCTCTCTTTTCATTAAAATTGATTTTTCCCCAGGGTTTCATTCTCCTTTAATCCTCAAATACGTGCTTTCTCATAGCAGTCCCGTAATATAAAAACATCATCATCAAAATGTAAATAATGTCGTTTGAGAGCCAGAAGTACGTGAACTCATTGGATAAAGTACAAGATTTATTGCTCTTCAGACTCAACAGATGATTTTTATCACATGAAATTGTTATTTAGTACAAAAATAGATAATAAAAAACAACAACAACAAACAAATAGATAACCGTCACTAATTAAATTTTAGTTTACAGAGCTGTACATTGCCCCGAAATGACTAAAAACTGAACTAATTCTAGATGTGACGCGTTCGGGATAGATCATTATCACCAGCATCTAAAGCTTTTTCCTTTTCCATGATGAATTATCTCCTTGGCTACCTTTGGTGGTAGGAGGTGATACGGAAGGAAATCGCATGTCGAACAAAAACAAAAACAGATTGCAAGTGTCCCGCCATTGCGGTTCAGTGGCGTAGCTATCAGGGTGGGGGGGGGGGGGGGCCACGTGCCCGAAATCAAACACATCCTCCCTTTCCCCCAAAAAAAAATGATGAAGGAAGAAAAAAGGGAGATGAGAGCTAACGAGTTAGTGAGAGGAGGAATAATACGTGAAAAAAAAAAGATACTGCGAAGATCAATGGCCTTGTTACTTGAATTTCATCCATCGAGTAAGACTCGTGATGCCGATGCCTCCTTCAATGTTTGGACCCATGCTACACCCATGTTGCTGGTAATACTTATTCAAGCTGTAGCTACATACAAATTTGTTATACAACTAGTATATAACCTGCATAGTTATACAAAGGATGTCTTTCTTTTGTTTTCTAATAAAGTCTTTTATTAAGGAAAGTATTATTTGTCACGTTAACTTCCTATTCATTTCTTTACAAATCGAAATACGTAAGCACTGATTAGGACTATAATTATGAAAGATTGTTACGAAATTGATACAATGTATTGATGCAATCGGATTTGTTCACAGGCAGTAGTACAAAAATATTGCTTTTTATTATCATTTCGCACATATTAATCATAACACTAAAATATAATTCTGCAGAGAGAGAGAGAGAGAGAGAGAGAGAGAGAGCAGCTGATAATATAGACGTAGCATCTTCAGAGTAATATCAGAAACCATTTACGATTCCCTTTCATATTCTAATTCTTAGAACTAGTCGGTCATCATTCATACAGATATTGTAACAAAAAGTTACTTTATACATCGATTGCTATTAATACGGTACATGCAATATTTTAGGTTCACAGAAGTAAAGCGGCATAGCTTAAGGCCATCCATCAATGGGCACTGGCATCAGGGGGGGGGGGGGTGGGCAGCACCACAGAACTCCTAAAGACGTCTTTAGGAGTTCTGTGTGCGGCACCGGTTACTATAATACTTGAATTTTGTTCTTTGTTTTTTTTTTCTTTTTCCCCCTTACGCATGCTTATAAACAAACTCAACAAAATAATACAATCATAGAAAATCAGCAATCAGAATCATGATTAAAACAGTTAGTTATGGCATTGCAACGAACTTACAATGAACTTCACGGCCAAAACTTAAGGACAGGGAGAAAAGTATATACATAATTCAATAAATATGATTTAAGCAATGCACACTGAATTGGTATCATTTTATGTTATCACGGCACCCACTGTCAAAATATTTCTGAATTGGTATTTCTTTAAAGAACATATATAATTATATCCATTTCATGATAACAATTAACATGTGCATTTTCCCAAACTTAAAGTCCGAGAAAATTTAAAAAATAACCAAAACAAAGATTATTATGATACAAGTATATAGGAAATAAATAATGAATTGGTAATCGTTTCACGTTGTCTCACTGCTAACACTCTCAAAACATTTTCTGAATGGAAACCATTTCTTCAGTTATTTCTTTTCTTTGAGATTCGTTTTAAAAATATATTTGTCCATTTCATAATAACACTTTACAGCTGATATAATTTTCTCAAATGAAGGTAATTGATTATTCAATTTAGCTGAAAATATTTCTCATCTTAAACCTATCAAAATATATTTTAGTGCATTATTATTGAGACTAATACAGTATGTAATAGGATGATGAAGTACGAATGACAACGTTCGGGGAGAGTGTATAGGAGGAGTCCTATCATCTACTTTTAAAGTTATCTTTCCTCTTTCCTTTTCTTCCTGCCCTTCACATTTTAAATTAATTTTTATTTCTCCTTTCGATCTCTCTCTCTCTCCCTCTCTCTCTCTTACTTAATACAGCTCGCAGTGAACCCCGCCGCATCGACGAGTTTGACGACGAAGCCCGCCTCGTATGGGCCGAGCTTGTCACCTCACCAGGAAGTCAGGCTCGGATCAACAGCTTACCGGTCGGCTTACTAGGCCGAACCCAAGATGACATGACGACAAGGTATCACTACCAGGCCAACGACGCGCAGTTCGTTGGCATCGCCGGCGACTATGCCAACAGAACCGCCTTCTGGTCGTCGACGCTCAACCGGACGATCTTCCGAGGTGGGCTCGATGAAGGGGCCGAGGCGGCCAGTCTTTTCTCGGGAACGTCGACATCGGTAGAAGGACTTGCCGTTGACTGGATGGCGAAAAACGTCTACTGGACGGATAGCTCTTACGATTGGATCATGATATCAGATTACAATTCAAATTATCTCACTATCCTTATTGATACCGGATTAGAAAAACCACGCGGAATTGCAACTTTTCCACAAAGAGGGTGAGAATGCTGATTTTCCCTTACCCCATCTTTATTTTTTCCAATATCTCTCTCTCACTCTCTCTCTCTCTCTCTCTCTCTCTCTCTCTCTCTCTCTTCCTGCACCCAGTAAGATAATGAGGAAGTCGACATAATTTTCTGAGAAATTCTGAGTAAAAAACTATGTAGTATATGGACAAAAAGTAATACTATAGAAGAAGTAGTAGTAGTAGTAGTAGTAGTAGTAGTAGTAGTAGTAGTAGTGGTCATCCCGTGGAAAACATTATCACTCGCACATAAAAAACCTACCAATTTTATATGATAACGTAATTTTTTTTGCTATTATCCTATATAAATTGATATCTGTTCAGTTAATTTAACTCTTATTCAAATCAAAATTTTGTTGTAGATATCTATTCTGGACAGATTGGGGAGAGGAAAAGAAAATAGAGAGATCAACACTTGCCGGAGAAGATAGAATAACTCTTGTTAACAACAGTATACACTATCCGAATGGGATTACCGTGGACGAAGAAGCAGAAAGGTAACTACAGTTCAGATATGAAGCCTATCCCGAAATAGTCATCCTATCAAGCCTATAACACTTAAGCCCGGCTGCACTGGGTTTTCTTTCAATTGCGTCATTACCCGCGCTACTCGAGGCTCTGAAGGCAAATGACTCATACGCCAGTTATTAAAAATGTTGTTCAAATTATTCATTTTGCAGTCATTTTACTATACGATATGACTCTTTCATAACGCGCAATTCGGCGCAAAAGACCATTTAAGTCACTGACGCTGTCCTAACGTCAGCAAAGTACCCCTCGTGTGAGCTGGGCTGAAGGATGCGTTTAGAGCTCCTTTTTTATCCAGGCGAGAATCAGCGTTTAGTTCAAACGGTTTCAAAACACAGATTCAAAACTCACTTGATGCCGTGTGCGAATCCAGCGGCAGAGCCCGAATGAACAGCGTTTCAAAACTGTTTCGCAACTGTGTTTCAAAGCGCTGATTCTGGCTTCGCAACTGAGCTATAAACGCCCCATAAGACAATGGCCGGTATTCTCGAAAGTGACCTAAGTTCAGCCCGGCTTAACTTAGGACACTGCTTTATGGAAGGCCATTCGTCAACCCCTAAGTCCCGTATGAATTACCATATTTATGTAACAAAATAAAGAAACAAAATTATTTATTGGCACGAAATGAGCATCAGAATTCATGTCTATCGTGTCGGTTTTTGTATTTGCATTTAGTCCCAGAACTATGGTGATTTTGTAGGATCAAAAGAAGGTGACATTTGGCTCTCCATAATAATTCGGTGGCCTAAATCTACACACTTAGGCGGTGGCTTAAGTTAGGCGCCTTTTGAGAATACGGGCCAATGACAACAACGAAGCTGATGTAACTGTCTGGTTTAGCGCCTAAAGCCCTCGAAAATTTATTTGGACGCTATACTGCGCTGTACATGTAACAGGGGTGGGCGCAGAGAGGGGGAGTTTCCACCATAGGTTTCCACCCTCCCGCGCGAGTAGGCAAATTTTGAGAGAAAGGTAACGGCTCGTGGCACCTTTTCAGGCTTTCTTTCTCTCACTTCCCCCCGCTTTTTCTTTCTCGATTTTTTTTTAAATTGGCGGGGTTTTTTTTTTTGGGGGGGGGCGAACGACCGTCCCCCTGGCTACACAAAAACGGTTAATTATTATCATTATCATTATTTCCTCCCAATTTTAATAACTTAAAAATGGTGAATTCATTTCAGTAAAATGATATAAAATAGTGCTATCTTGAGTATCGTGATCTTCTTGAGGTGCAATTTAATAGCTTGAATGGTGTGTCTCAAACCCGGAATAGGCATCATTTTAGGCATCAGTTACAAAAGAAATCTGCTAGTAACTTCCTTTTCAAACAATTTTAAAGTAGGTCCTACCAAACAGAAAATGAGTGTGGCATTGTTCACTGTTCTTTGTGAATCTCCCTTCCGTCAAAACTTGGATGGAAGGGAATTGTGACATACGTAACAAAAAATACCTATTTCTTCGTGACTACTAAGCCAAAGTCGGATGGGGGTTTTGCCGCTCGAGATATATGTAATTAGAGTATAATATCAAACTATAATTCAGATTAATTCACAATTACATATATATATATATATATATATATATATATATATATTCACATAGGTGTAGTTAAATTTGGAGTTGAGGCATTCAAAAGTGCTCAATGCTGAGGGGCAGAGCATAATATTTGTACCTGGGTCCTGTCCGCTACAGTCGGTTTCACGCTCGACGCGATCTTCAGGCAGACTGATGACTCGACTCGGCTTGTGCATCTGCTTGCTGCAATGGGTCGGTGTCACGCTTGGGTGGCTTTCTTGGCGGCCTTTTTCGGTGCCTGCACTTTGAGATGATCTCCGACCTCTCTGTTACTGATAATAGTGTACTTCTCCTGCAGGCAGAGATTGCAGAGCCCACTTTTTCAGATTTAGATTGGATTTCTTTTCGATCCTCCAAGTTAGTGTGAATTCGGTATTAGATTCCTTTAGGTTCCATACGTATTTGGAAAGTTGAGTTTCGTTTCTGTATTTTTCATGTTTCATGGATTTACACGGTTTCTGTACCTGTTCTTGAAAGTGCCCCTGCTAGTCCATAGTAGTGCTTTTTCTCATTGCCATGCCGAATCGTAGCTTTATATACGAGGGCCGTTTCTAGGCATTTTCCTTGTAAAGACACTCTGATTTTTGTCGGCAATTGCATTTCTGTTTTGGTTCTTTCTCAGTTGACTTAGGTTGTTTAATCACTCTCTGGTTATGGGATTTTATAAGTGCGTCCATATTCCTCATGCAGCAGTAGCTTACTTTAACTGTATTTCTGTTAAATATTTGGTTCAGTTTGTGGCCCTTAGGGAAATACTTGTTTATTAGTTTCAGGAATTTACTGCCCACATTTTGGGCCCACTTTTGGGCGATCGATTCGGAATCCGAATCGATCGCCCAAAAGTTAGAAATCAGTGACAGGGTAGACGGCACAACGAATAAGCCCGCTTTCATTACGTTAAAGGATCATAAGGACAACTTCAGAGATAATCCACAAGTAAGACTGATTAACCAGTGGCGGCACCAGGATTTTTAAAGTGGGGGGGGGGCAAATCGGGGGCAAAAGAAAATGTTGGGGGGGTGGCAAGGTCGGACAAAAAAAAATTTGACACTTTTTGTAGTGAAAATGTACAGAATATTCGGCTATAAACCTACCCAGATATGAGGACATTTTGAGCATCTAGCTGAACTGCCCGATTGTAAAGAGGTGTTAGTTATATACTGCGAGCGAGCGAAGCGAGCGAGCAAAAATTTTGACATTTTTCGTAGAAAAAATGTACAGAAATTACATATTCGGCTATAAAACTACCCCAATATGCATGAGGACATTTGAGCATCTTGCTGCCCGATTATGAGGTGGTAGTTATTTATTGCGAACACTTTTTGTCGTGAAAATTTACAGAAATTATGTTCGGCTATGAAACTACCCAGATATGTGGACATTTGAGCATCTTGCTGCCCGATAATAAGGTGGTAGTTATACATTGCGAACGGGCAAAAATTTTGAAACTTTTTGTGGTGAAAATGTACAGAAATGATTATTTGGCTATAAAACTACCCCAATATGAGGACATTTGATCATCTCGTGGCCTGATTATGTGGTGGGAGTTATAGGCCTGTATTGCGAGCGAGCGAAGCGAGCGAGCAAAAATTTTGACACTTTTATAGTGGAAATGTACAGAAATTATTCGGCTATAAAACTACCCAAATATGAGGATATTTACACGAGCTGAGCGAACAAATTTGCCCCATGCCCCCCCCCCACCTTGATGCCGCCACTGCTTTCCAAGTTTCCGTTTTCTTTCTTTTTCCTTCTTTTCTCCATTCCTTTTTCACTTTTTTCTTTCCTTTTCTTTTCTTTTTCATTTTCCACCCTTTTATTTTGTTTCACTCCGAAAATTATTGGGGGGGGGGGCAACTGGGGGGGGCAAAGCTTCTGACTGGGGGGGGGGCAAATGCCCCCCCCCCCCATGCCCCCCCCCCTTGGTGCCGCCACTGTGATTAACCCCACCAAACCAGAATTGAAGGACGTCAAAGTTTCTGTTCTGCGAACCTGCGCGGACGAGAGACAGAGGAAGACCATGGAGGAGAGGATAATCTTCAAACTGGGAACTTTCCAGCCGCTTGGCATGAATGCCACTTTTCGTTCATTCAAGATCAGCCAATGAACTCTAATTGTATGAACTCTAATTGATTGGACTTTATTGGACTTTACTCTTCTCTTCTCTCCCCCCCCCCCCCCCTTTCTCCCTCTCTCTCTCTTTCTCTTACTGCTTTGCGCATATCCCCTTTTTGCGTTTTTTTTTTTCTTTTTAAATCTTTTTGGTGCCACCTTAATCTTGGCTTTTCATTTACTTTTTCCAAATTCGCACTATTTTTGGTTTCCTTTGTGGCGTCACTTGCTACCAGGCAACCGTCTGCTTCCCCCCCCCCCTTTTTTTTTTTTTTTTTTTTTTGCGCAGCAGACATAGTTTTTGTTAAATTGCGCGTCAATTCATGTCTTGCCTCTTTCTTACTGCTTTGATCATGGCTTTTAATTTCTTTTCAAAATACGCACAAAATTTTTTTATTTTTCTCTGTGGCGTCACTTGCGACCAAAATCTCAATTTTCGCGCCTAATTTTTTGTATCCAAGCAACTGCCCGCGTCTTCATAATTCATGCATCTGATTATTATTACTTTGAATGTGTTCAGTCTTTTACTTTGATAAAGGTCTGTGACCGAAACGTCAGTAAATTTTACGTCTTGCGGTGTTTTTATTTCAACATAATTGTTTGATATATATTATATATATATATATATATATATATATATATATATATATATATATATATATATATATAAATATATAATTAATATATAATTAATATGAATGAATATATTTATATATGTATATATATATATATATATATATATGTATATATATATATATATATATATATATATATATATATATTTATATATATATATATATATGGGGGGGGGGTAGACCGTAGAAACGCTCTTGTCTCGAGTCTGACATCAATTTTTGATATATTTTCCAGGGTTTTCTGGGTGGATGCTGTGCAGGAGGGGAACCGGATCGAGTCATGCATCTGATTATTATTACTTTGAATGTGTTCAGTCTTTTACTTTGATAAAGGTCTGTGACCGAAACGTCAGTAAACTTTACGTCTTACGGTGTTTTTATTTCAACATAATTGTTTGCTATATATATATATATATATATATATATATATATATATATATGTATATATATATATATATATATATATGAATATGTAATTATATGAATATATAATTAATATAGTTATATATATATATATATATATATATAATGTGATGATGTTGAGTCTACTTTTACCATTCGCTTTGGTTTGGGTGATATAGAACATAGTGGGATGAATTCAAACCAAAGATGACGCAGGATACTCAGGAAATTTAAGCTTTCGTCTTTCGACTTCTTCAGAAATTTATTCTGAAACAGTTATAAAGAGAAGATACAATCACTAAGAAAGGCATGACAAAATTAACGAAGAGAATAATTCACAAAATACAAAGAGAAGACACAATCATTCAAAAATTGACGGACTAATATTATTGTCAGTAGAAATATCATGTAAAAATACCGAAATTTCAAATGAATTATAATAAAGCCGACATACCTGTCGTAAACAGAAGTAATTTTAAACAGAAGTAATCCCATAATTTGAAGCTAATTGTCTTATTTCGTTTAAGATGTATGATATTTTGTGTATGATATTCACCATACAATCAATGTTGAGGAATAAGTCGCGAACTCGGCAATTACATACACTTGTTTCTCTCTTATGGACTTTCGTTTTTAGTTATTTTTTATTTTTTATTTATTATCATTGTCACATATATAATAGGTTAAACATACATAATAGATTAAATAGATAGAAGAGAGTTAGTTTGTTTTCTTACCAAATTATAGTAGGTATTGGACAGTGTTTTTTACAAAAGATTATGGAACGGCGGTTTCATTTACCAGTACCTTATAGCTGTGATATCCCATAATTTGAAGCTAATTGTTTTATTTCGTTTAAGATGTATGATATTTTGTGTATGATATTCACCATACAATTCGTATAGTACATGTAGTATATAAGTAGAATGTTGTATGAACTCGGTGACTTGTTTACTCTCAAATATATGCACTTGGTGCATTTCATGTATTTAATGAATATTCATGATATTACCCATGGCAACACATGCGCATTGGCAAAGCGCAGTACGCTTTTTAACACCAGTGGGTATCCAAGCAACTCAAAACTATCAAAACTATTAACATTATTCAAGGAATTCAACAAGACCTTGGCATCACTTCTGTTTACGACAGGTATGTCGGCTTTATTATAATTCATTTGAAATTTCGGTATTTTTACATGATATTTCTACTGACAATAATATTAGTCCGTCAATTTTTGAATGATTGTGTCTTCTCTTTGTATTTTGTGAATTATTCTCTTCGTTAATTTTGTCATGCCTTTCTTAGTGATTGTATCTTCTCTTTATAACTGTTTCAGAATAAATTTCTGAAGAAGTCGAAAGACGAAAGCTTAAATTTCCTGAGTATCCTGCGTCATCTTTGGTTTGAATTCATCCCACTATATATATATATATATATATATAAATAATAAATTCATGATGTTCCACGTATTGGCATATGATGAGAAATAATAAAGGATGACTCGAATGCATTGAATGCCAATTCCAAGTATTTTTATTCTCCAAATTTTCGGGGGTCCTCCCCCTTCGTCAGGGAAAACTTAAAGTATATAGACCCTATATATATATATATATATATGGGGGGGGGGGGGGTAGACCGTAGAAACGCTCTTGTCTCGAGTCTGACATTAATTTTTGATATATTTTCCAGGGTTTTCTGGGTGGATGCTGTGCAGGAGGGGAACCGGATCGAGTCTTGCCGGCTTGATGGATCAAATCGAACACTCTTGACTGAAATGGAACGAGTTACGCATCTATTTGATCTGGTAATAAACGGGGTAAGTGGCACTGCCGTTTTATTTCCTCCATGCCTTTGACTAAACCTTGCCCCCCCCCCCCCCAATGCTCAGTGACGACGAAAGAATGATGATGACGTTGGTTGACATGTGGTGGTGAGATGTTCGTAATCGATAGTTAATGAAGATGATGATGGTGATTATGTTGATAAAATGAGAGATGGTATCAATGGCGACAATGATGGTAACGATGATGATGAATGAATGATGATGGTGATGATATTGATGATAATGATAATGGTAGTGGTGATGATCATAATAATGATGATAATGATGGTGGTGATGCTGATGATGATAATGATAATCGGATGACAATGATGGTGGTGATGATGATGGTGATGATGATAATGATAATGATGATGGTCATGGTGATGATGATAGTCGATGATAATGATAATGATATTGATTATGATGTTAATGACGATGATTATGATGATGAAGATGTGGCCGGTTGATGATGATGATCTTGCATCAATAGATTTATAGGCCTACCAACACACATACACACACACACACACACACAACTGCAAAGGGGCGTGAGGGGTTAACGCATGCACACACACCCACAGTCCCGCACCTCTGTCCTTGGAGCTTGATTGATTGGGTAGCTTCATTCCAGAATTCAGCCTCGCCCTGCAAGGCTGCAACCTGCACGGCGACACCATCCCCACATACGTGTATTGTATATCAATACTATTACTCGCTCCTGTCAAACTCGAAGAACCTGCTCTTTACGATGGTAGATGAAAATCGAGGTAGGACTTCTTTCCTAAACGGTACGGTACTAACCTCCGAACAAAACTTTCTGTACATTTCGTTTCTTGCAGAAAATATTATTCAAAGAGCATTTTGAAAGAATTGTCGGAGCTGAGCACTTTAGCAATGGAGCATCGAGTGGAGCGGAGCACCCCAGATTTGTGACCCGCTTCTGTCGGGATGGATGTCTCTGAAGAAGCCACTTGTCGGCTGCTTGCGCTCCCCCACACAGATCGAACTTTGCACTGTTGAAATTATATTCTATTAGTCCAGAGTTGAAAGTTCAATAATGAAAAATGTGAGGGAGAGTGACCTGTACATGTAGATCAAGCTGTCTTTGTACTTTGTCTCCATACCGTACTTTTCTTTGATTGAAGTTTGAACTTCAGTCTGAGGCTGGGGTGGGGGGTGGGGTGGGGGGGGGGGGTGGTGATAGGGGTTGAGATGAGGGAATTTGTATTGTCTGGAAAGTCTTAATGTTTTCTATGACATAACTTTAAAAGAAAACATTTCATGTTTTTCAACATTTCATGTTTTTCAACATAATATAAAATTTTAGAAGTTATCATTAATGACCATGTTTTGCTAAATTTTGTTTGGAGGTTTAATTTTTCTATTTACATTTTTTTGTACAGGATGGACATGAAAACAACGTTAAGTGCTCAGTTATGTGATTCTTACCTGCTATAGGATCTTGCGAAATAAATAAAAGACACAATTACCGAAAAATGAATGTAAATACATACATATTTATACTGCAATGTCTTTTGTAAATTTGCTAAATTGCCACAGGCCAGGAGATAGAAAAGAGCAGAATCTTCTAACACTTAATGATTTTGCCCCAATTTTTAAATTTTGTTTTCTATTAAAAAGAATTCCATGCAAAGTACTATGAATTGTGTGCTCTCCTATATGCAGTGCATGTACCTGTAATGCTTGATTGTAGTCCTGATTAGCGGTGAATCCAGGATAGTTTTTTTTTTTTGGGGGGGGGGTATGGAAGTGTATATGCCCTCCCCTTCTTTGTTTGACACTGATGATATTACTGTACACAGGTTTGTGCATGTATGATGTACATTAGCCCACCTTTGTTTTAAATTACATGATCTCAATTTCTCTTATTCCCACCCTAGAATGATATCTTCTTGACTACTTTGACAAGGCAAATATTATGTGTAAAGAAGGATACCGGGACTTTAGCATATACCCTCGCACTGGGGGCAAGGCCGTTTGGAATTATGCTCTATGGACCAGAATATCAGCCAGTCATAAATTGTAAGTAGCTGTTAATAAACTCAGTGAGATCCAGGATTGTCAAAATTCCTGAAACTTTTTTTGGTGGAAAGTGCCCCCCCCCCCCCGGCCTGGGATTATGATGGGTTCTATATTCATTCTCTCATGGGGGGGGGGGGGGTAATAGCTTAAGAAGTAAATTTCCTTTTTTTCCCAACCCACGTTAATTTTTCTGGATTGATTGGACATGAAATAATTTTTTTTAAAGGGAATCTAGGCACTAAAAGTGATTTAGTACTATACTGCAGTTTCAACTTGTTTTTATCCTCCATAGTGTAGGGAGGAATTAAATTATATTTTAAAACTTCTCTTGAAATCAATCCCATGTGATTACTGAAGTATATTAAATGTCAGATAATAGGAAACACTTTCATTCTCATAAAAAAATATGGACAAGAAACCATGCAGGTTTCAATTTTACTTGGCCTTAGCTTAATTATGTTCAACAAAATTTTAACTTGTTACCAACATTTGAATTGCACTTTGAATTTAATGTTTGTTGTTATTCCACTATGTACAGCTCCCTGTGCCAGCAACCCATGCCAGCATCTCTGTACAGGAGCCCCAGACTCCTCCTTCAGGTGTGTTTGTAGCCATGGTTATGAGCTGACAAAGAATGGAACGTCTTGTGTCAGAGGTAAACAAGTTTCCTGATACTCTCCCAGGTCAAAGGGTCATGTAAGATATGTGTGAAATGTTTGAGTTTCAGATCTGTTGATCCATTAGAAAACTGGTTCAGTTGAATTTAGTCAGGCAGGATGATGTTGAAATAATAATTCAGATTAATGTAGAAGAAAATCATAAATCATGAAAAGTATTTACCATTATAAATTCTTCATTCTAACAGAACCTCAAAATAAGCCTGGGCTGTGTTTCATGATACTGCAAAATTAATCTTGCAATAGAATTGTGACATTTTATTTGTTATTGGTAAATAAGTTTTATGAAAGGCGGTAGACTGAATTCATGTTCATGTATATTACCTTTTTATGTTCACCGTTGAGTACATTTGTGGTTTACCATTATTTCAGAATGGCACAGGCAATTGACTACTATTTACCCTCTCTTGACAAACGAAGGGAAAACTATTATAGTGGTTTCAAATTTACTCTGTTGACATAAAACAGGACTTTTGATGATGGCACTAGCTCTTACTTGTCTGCATGGTTCTGAATCAATATCTCCAATCTACCATCCCATTCATAGATGAAGGAAACATTAATACTGTCAAATTATTGTTGTTTCTCTTTGACAAAAAGTGTGTTTTGTTATGTTCGTGTTGTTTGTTTTGTTTATGATTTGTTTGTTTTCCATGGCCATATATATCTGTCTTCTTTCTCTGTCTGTCTTCCTTTTTATCCACCTTTTATTTCCTCCTTTTTGTCTCACCTGCATAAGCAAATAGCGAGACATAGGTGCCTCTTTTCCGACGGCAGCATCAACAATTTTGGAAATGCTCTCATTTCAAAATTATATGTTCAATCTCCATGAAACTTGCAAACAAGGGTTGTAGAGTATCACAAATAATGTGGAGCAAATTTCAGGTCGAAAGTTAAGGTCGAAGATCAATAAGGGTCAATTAAGCTCAACTGTGTTTCAAAAACTTAACCTGAGATTAAGTTTTTGAATTTTTACTTTATTGTAGAAGTATTTGTTCAAATTTTTTTGAAACTTGGCATCATTCTTGGTAGGAATTGTCTTGATTTCACCCTTTTTTAATGAATACCCAAATCTTACATTTTCATCACATTAAAGGTCACCTACTGACACTTTAACCTGTTTAAGTTTTTGGTAAAATGTAGTTTTGTCTCTATATACATGTATGTAGTATGTCATGTATTTTTATGCATTTGACCTCTCAAATCTTTGCTGGTGGTGGATTTCAACCAAAATTGGCAGGGATCATCCTTAGGCAAGGAGGATCTAAATAAATACAGATGGGGGTACCTACCAATTATGGTATTAGATTCATTTTTGCTTCTTCTTCTTTAAGCCCTGTTGGAAGATTGTAAGCAAAGTTGGTAGGTATCATCCTTAGAGCAGGGAATGCTTAGAGGAAGGAGACCTCAATTTCTTAAACAGGGTACCTTGCCCCCAAGGGGGCTTAGGGGCAGCACCCCCTAAAGTGCCCCTGTTGTGAAAATGAGATATTTTGTTATATTTTATTTTATATTATTTATTTCATTTTTTTAATATTATTCCCATGTCTACTCCCTTTTTATGCCTCTGCCCAATGAAGATGGTGCCAGAGGCATTATCTTTTCGGGTTGTCTGTCTGTCCCGCTTTCTCGTTCTCGTGATAACTCAAGAACTATTTGAGGCATGAACTTCGAAACTTGGTGCTAGTATGTATCACCTTAGGAAGACAATCTGATTAGATTTTGGGGTACGTAGGTCAAAGGTCAAGGTCACAGAGGCCAATTTCTGAAATTTCAGGTGTTAGCATTGTTCTTGTGGTAACTCAAGAACCATTTAAGTTATAAACTTCAGACTTGTTGCTAGTATGTATCACCATCAGAAGACGATCTGATTAGATTTTGGGGTATGTAGGTCAAAGATCACAGGTCAATTTTTGAAATTTCATGTGTTAGTCTCGTTCTCGCGATAACTCAAGAAGCATTTGGGTATGCACTTCAAACTTAATGCTAGTATGTATCACCATAGGTAGACGATCTGAATAGATTTCGGGGTACGTAGGTTAAAGGTCAAACGTCACGGTCAATTTCTGAAATTTCGGGTGTTAGCCTCATTCTCGTGATATAACTCAAGAACCATTTGGGGTATGAACTTCAAACTTGGTGCTAGTATGTGTCACCATAGGGAGACGATCTGATTATATTTTGGGATACGCAGGTGAAAGGTGAAAGGTCACAGAGGTCAATTTCTGAAATTGCAGGTGTTAGCCTTGTTACGCGATATCTCAAGAACCATTTGAGGTATAAACTTCAGACTTGGTGCTAGTATATATCACCATAGGAAGATGATCTGCTTAGATTTTGGGGTATGTATGTCAAAGGTCAAAGGTCATGGAGGTCATTTACCATGAAATTTCAGGTTTTTGCCTTGTTAACACTCTTGAGCTCAATATGAGCCATTAACTTAAAATTTGGAACTAGTATGCATCACATAGTGACACGAACTGATTAGACGTTTGTTCACATCTAGGTGAAAGATGACATGTCATAGAGGTTATTATATGTGAAATTAATGTATTTTAGCTTCGTTATCACCATATCTCAACTATTTTGTATTCATGACTAGGAGGAGATAAAGTGATCAGACTTTTGGGTTATAAGGTGTATTAAGGTCAAATGTCAAAGAGGTCAGTTTACATGTAATTGTAGGCTTTTTATTCTGGTTATCACAATATTTCAAGAACAATTTAATTGAGCCATGAACTGAATTTAGGCGGAGGCATATAGGAGATGCAGTCGCATTTATCTTGTTTTATTCTTATTTCTTTTCCATTTTTAAAAAAATGTTATGAATGATTGCCCAGTCTAATATTTATGTATTGCAAGAATTATAATTTACCTTTTTGCCAGGGATCAGTGCTTTTACAAACTCTACTTCTTTGCTGGTCTCTGTTTTCATTTTCATATTCATGTAATTACTTTAATGTAGTCTTCACTGTTGTTACCGAAAATGTTTCTGTACTTAGTTTTGTAGTCAAATAATTTTATATTGTTCATTGCAAAATAGTTATTATTATATACTTTGGAACATAAAAATGAAATGAAATAAATTATAAATCTAAAATCTTAAATGTTATGTTCCTGGAAATTAAATGAATGGTTCCTAACCGACATCACTTGTCCATCCTATTCATAGATGATGACAAGATCAACAAGCCACAGCTCCTGTTTGTAACCCGCAATGAAATCTCCCGATTCCCGGCAAACTTTCCTGACATCCCAGACTCCCAAACGGTTAGGAACAAGTATCTTGTCTCCAACCGGACTCTTTTGGTCGCAGTCGAGATGGATGCAAAAGCAGAAATGATGTTCTATTCGGATTACGGAAAGCGGGAGATTTATCGGGTACGCCTTTTCAGCGGTCGCTCTATCAAGACAATTGTTGGTGGAGTGGGAAGTGCAGAAGGTAACTTTATTGTTAGAGGTGCAGTTGTGAGACTCAGACGTGGCTACTTTCATGAATGTTATAATGAAGTTTCTAATGTAAATGAAAAATGCCAAGAAAAAGAAAATTATAGAAAGCTAATTTCTTCAGATCATGACATGGTAGGCATATATATAATGAATCATGAATAAACTATGTATATTAATCTAAGAACTGCATGTTAGTCATACATGTTTTCAATTTTACTTGTGGATTTTAATGAATAATATTATTTTAAGAATTTAGGTATTGTTAGGATGCACTATTTTAAGAAGTTCAATGATTTGTTTGATCTGGGTCTGAACTCCATATTCCATTTGTTTGGATAAGAACAGATTTTGCCACTTGATAATCAGTGATGGTGCTAAACTAGATGAACCTGAAATTTATATGAAAGTAATTGTAAAAATGATCAAGGTTGCCTTTCGCCCAAATCAATTTTTTGTTGTATGGTAATAGTTTAATTCAATGATACATTTCTCTTTAATCAGGTCTAGCTGTTGATTGGTTGAACCAAAACCTTTACTGGACAGATGCTGTCCGACGCCACATAGCAGTGTCCAGGTACGATGGCAGCAGAAGAAAGTTTCTCCTGGAGGACGATGTCGTACGACCCAGAAGCTTGGTGATCCATGCTAGTCGCAAGTAAGCTAGTCCATAATGAGAACAAATACCTGTGTAGTAGCGTAGTACAAGTAGGAATGGTGATAATGATGAAAAAAAGGTATAAAGAAAAAAGAATAGAAACCTTTCATTGTATTCCAGAGTTGTAGGGTATGGTGATAGTATCAATAATATATGCAACAGAACATGTGGTTTTGTAAGGAGTAACCAAGGCTTTAATGTATTCGGTATTTATTACCCTTGCCAGTATCCTTATCATTAAATCAGTATCTGGCAGGATATACCCTTGGTATTTCTCTTTTTGAAGTAGCCAAAACTAAATATTATTCATGGACATATATTTATCACCCTTGTCAGTACCCTTGCCTGGGAGGATATACCCTTGGTTTTTCTCTTTTTGAAGTAGCCAAGGCTAAATTGTAATCATTGACATAAATATCACCCTTGTCAGTCAGTACCCATGTCTGACACAATATTCCCTTGGTATTCTTTCTGAAGTCTCCCATGCTTGGTATGATCACCACATGTGTTATGTATCAGTGAGAACCCTGATCTGTACTGCTCTTGATCATTCCTCGCAGATTCATGTTCTGGACAGAGTTTGGGCCTCCGTCTCAGATAGAGAGAGCCAACTTAGATGGAACCGGACACATGCTGATCAAGACTGGACTGAACTCGCCCAATGGACTGGCATTAGACTTCAACAATGACAGGTAAAGCAGTAATCTAGCTCTTTTTTTTCTTTTGTAGAGATTTACATGTGTGCATTTGCTTGGGTGGTTTCGTTACTTGTGGAATTGATGTTAGTTGCATTGCATGTAAAGCCCCTCTCACACTTTTTGACACAAGCATCTAATGGACATGTTTAAAATATATTTTTACATAATTATGCAGAGCTTTTTCAAGTTTTTTCCATTTTTACATAATTATGCCAAGCAATTTTGGGATCCATTTTTGGAATATATCTTGGCACAATTTGAGTGGGGCTCTTGTAAAATAAAGCAGAATAGCTTGATCAAGGTTATACTAAGGGCAATAATTGAACTTTAATTCTCCCTCTGTCAAGACCATTGATTTAACCACTGAGCTGTTGTAAGCATGATCTCCTAAGACCCATTTCACTAGTATATCTCTTTTTTGCAGTTTTATAAAAATGTTTCACATACATGAAAACCTGATGAATTTCACCCTGATATTCTAAGTGAACATGAGGAGTATATCATTTTCTCTTCATGTCAAAGGATCTTTAGAGATATATGTCTATAATAGACATAGTATGAACACTCACAATTTACCAGTATCAGTCATAAATAGAATGATGCATATGGCACAGGGAAATGGAGATCAGTAAAAGGTGGGACGAGCATATGAAAATATCTGCTGGTATCATCTGTTTACACATTATTATTCCTGCTTCTGATACAGATTGTTCTATGCCACACGAGGCGATGGTGTCATCAACTCTGTTGATTTGGATGGGACGGCACCCAGTAGAATCTATCAGAAATCGGGGGCAAAGTACTTTGACATTGAATTGTTTCGTGTGAGTATTTATCAAAAAGAATAATTTAAAAGTTACCACTTTGTACTTTCCTTTGTATATTGTGCACACTGTATGTCTTCTCAAAGAGCAGAGTGAATGATTATAACGATGATTATTTTAATTTTTAAACAACTGAAACAGTTGGTTGATGGTTGTAACCAGTCAAGATCATGTTAAGAAAATGGAAAATATTTTAGCAATTTTAAACAGGTAGAGTTCCTTATGGTTCACAATCTTGGACAAGGCTTGCTTTGTACAGCAGTACCTTGTGTATACAAGATGGATTCCATATAAATTCAACATTCAAATGAATCCCTACTTCACTCATGAATAAGGAGTGGAAATTTATATGCAAAAAATGTTGTGTAATGTGTGACTGAGATTTGAGATCAGAAGCAGTTGATCCATTACCTTGGTATGATTAACTAGACCAGGATACCTCTACAGAATATTTATGAATGTGTGAATTTTTTTTTGTCTGATCTAATTACAGTCACCCTTGCTTTAGTCAACGTCGCATGTGTCAAATAGTCGCTTTATAAGTCGATGAAAATAAAAAGTCCCAATTTATCCTCATAGACGTATGTGTGTTAATTCTCTGTATGAGTCAATGTTTGTAAGTCGATTAATCACCTATGTCGATCAAATTCCCAGAACAGTTCCAAAGAAAAACAATAAATTCTCACACTGCCCAAGTCGAATGTGTAACCAGTCACTGTCAAAAGCTTCACAAACACCGAAAAAGCTGGCGCGCGCATGCTCCTCCGTTCACAGTCTCTGCGCTCTCTCTCTCTCTCTCTCTCTATCCTGAATGAGTAGACATTTGGTGCGAAAACTAGCGATCTCTAAGGCAAAACCGTAGAGATCAGTGATTGCAACTGAATGAGTAAACATTTGGTGCAAAAACTAGCATATGTTCTACACATGTGGTGGTCAATCGCTGGAAACACTACAGTGCTATGATTGGTCCAATATCGGCAAATTTGATTGAACTTCGCATAACAACTGAATATCATTTCAGTCATGTGCCGCGTAAAGGGGTTAGATGGGGGCGATGTTTCATGTTCCGGAAAAACAAATTAGAGGCAACATTGTTCCTTAGTTAGCTAGAATGACATAAATCATATGGCGTTGATGAAGAAGGGATTGAGGCTTCCCGTGGGAATGAAATATATTTTGGAGTCAGAATACGAGTCATCTGAAATCAAATACATATTGTACAATATGTAAAAATCCATTTATATAATCGACATTTGTTTTATTTGTTTAAATTAATTTGTTTAAATGTCGACAGCTAACAAACATCATCGTGCCATTAGAAAATTGAGACATCATCGTCAGAGAAATCAGAATTGTCTTTACTCTTTCTGGAGCATGGTAAAATGCCTTCTTCTCCTTGACAGAAAATGTGATTCGCAATTTCAGAGAATATCTTTATTGAATAACAAGATTAGAGAGCAGAGTTATCCAGTCGAATGTAATTTACCCGGATACAATTCTTATCAGCCTCGTTAGAGAATGATGTGGATCATCATGATAATTAAAATGAAACGAATATTTATTCTTTATAAAGCGTGTCATTTTGTCTTCAAGGAAATAACTTTGATTCATTATTTTAATGAATATCGTTAGCAGGAGATTTTAAATAGCAGAATTACCAAGGTAAATTCATGCATCTGGTAACAATATTTTTATCAGCATCGTTAGAGAATTATATGGATCTTCATGATTATTAAAATAAAATGAATATTTATTCTTCATAAAGCACATCGTATGTTTTCAGTCTTCAAAGAAAATAATTCGTTATTTCAATGAATATCGTTAGTGGGAGATTTTAAATAGCAGAATTATTGAGTTAAATGCATGGATGGGATACGTGTAATGACAATGAAGCCACAAGCGCACTGCCGTGGCGTTCCCAAGATATGTTAGCTGCAGGGACAATGTGTAAGTTGAATTTTCTTTGACTTCCGCACAAGTAAAAAACCGCCTAAGTCGACGCATTTCACTCATTCCTGTCAAGATCGACTTAAGTGAAGTTGACTGTACTATAAATATTTGTACTTCTCTACCTGGGGCACATACAGTAGCTTATATACTGACTGCTTTTCTAATTTCCATTGACCTGTCCTACTAGTCGCTGTCACCTTTAAATGTAGACCCATTGGAACAGGTGACTGGTGAATGGAATTAAAAAAGCAGTCTTTAGATGTACAACAGTTGTAATGTGTGACCCGTCAAATCAAACTGAGACAGAATTCACTGGGCTTAGAACCCAAGAAAAGGGGGGGAAATTGTGAAATATATCAAATTTGGGGAAATTATTATTCTTGAATTATTTGAATCTCCAGTGTTTCATGAATGCTCTGTAAAAATTTTTAGTCCTAAATATTATTGGAAGGGGTAGAAAAGTTAGTTTTTCTGGGAGTGCTTCTTTCGGTCAAATCTTTAGAATTTGTGGACATTGAGCGAGAGCAATCATATACCAGGCCACACCCCTAGCTATGTGAGGCTTTTATTTGTTTGATGTTCCAGGTCACATGATTTTTTCCGAAATATTCGCCAAGTTATGTTGTGTGCTAGACAGGCTCGTCCCTTCTAGCATGCATACATGTGTGAAAAAAAAGAAGATTTTGTTTTAAGGATTTTGGATTTACCCTTCCGCATTAAAACAAACGGATGTTTGAAAGAGAGCTGATTCTAAATATCCTTATATCTAATATAAAAAAGACAAATGAACAATAGATCTATTGATTATAGCCCTTTTTAACAGCTGTTAACACTGCCTGTTGTATAAAATAGCAAAATACAGCAAATTATTATTGCAAGTTTGAAAAGCTTGATGGGGGGATCAATAATGATGAATGAATGAATGATTGATTTTATTCACCAACAATAACATTATGTGTACATGATTTGTCATACAGTAATACTGTTACAAGATTGAAACATATGATAATAGCTGGTAAATGGGACCAGAAAATAGCACAAGTGCTAGTCGAGCCTGGCCCCTCTACAAAGTTTACATAGTAGATGATATTAATTCCATTACAAACATAACAATTACAAGAACTTACATAGATATCTTGGTGTTACATGTACATGTACATTTACATATTGAACAAAACATAATACTTATTGATTTAAAAGATGTTCTTTTAACGATTTCCTAAAACTGCTTCTGGATGATTTTAATTTAATATCGGTTGGTATTTTATTCCATAAATCACTTCCTAAAAAAGAAAGAGAAAATTGTCCTTGGGTAGTCCTTAATTTGGGTAAATGTACCTGTCGACCTGTTTTTTGTCTCGTTGAATAATTGTGTTGTATCGTATCACAATAATCTATCAAAGAGTGGGGTAAGTTATTATTACTCAGGTCATACATGAAGGTTCCTACACATAAATAGTGCATATCAAACACATTGAGGATCTTTAAATCTCGAAATAATTGGCGAGTATGAGCTCGCCAGTGGCTAAATGTGATGGCACGTACTGCCATTTTTTGACTGCTAAATAAACAATTTAAGCTACTTTTGTATGTACTCCCCCATACCTCGATTCCATAGGTTAGATGTGGCTCTATGAATGCTTTATACAATAAGACTAATGTATATTGGGGTACAACATGTCGCAGGCGGAATAAAATTCCAACGCTTTTCCGTATACATGAATTGACAGCTCGAATATGATTGTGCCAAGTTAAATGTTTATCAATCGCTATCCCCACAAAAGTTGCTTCATCAACCTCTTCAATTACCTCTCCACCAATTTCTAGTCTACCAGATAGTGTGATTTTCCTCCTTCTGCTAATTAACATAAATTTTGTCTTCAAAGAGTTGATGGTAAGCTTATTTGCAATGCACCATTCTTGTATTTTCTTTACATTGATATTTATTTCATTGGCATCAATTTCCTTTCGATTTGCTGGAAATGTGTGAAACAAGTTAGAATCGTCTGCAAATAGTCTGAAATTGAAAAAGTTAGAAACCGACGGTAAGTCATTGATATAGAGTAAAAACAGTGTTGGTCCTAAAACTGATCCCTGTGGAACACCGCATCTGATTTTCATTTTGCTGGAGACTATTTCTCCACATTGAACATATTGGTACCTGCGTTCTAGATAATCTTCAAACCATTTCAGTGGAAGACCCCGTATACCATAATGAGAGAGTTTCTGTATCAAGACCTTATGATTGATAGTATCAAAAGCTTTTTAAAAGTCAATAAAAATCCCGAGTGTAGCTCTACCCTCATCTATCGATTTTAAAATAGTGTTAGACAAGTTTATCAGTGATAATTTTGTACTATATTTTTGTCTAAATCCATATTGATGATGGTAAAAGGTATTGTTTGATTCTAAAAATTGTATCAGCCGGCCATTTGTTATTTTTTCAAAGACTTTACTCAACACTGGTAAGACCGAGATTGGTCTGTAATTCCCAGGTTCCTCTTTTGGTCCCTTTTTGTGAATAGGTGAAACTTTTGCTATTTTCATTTCATCTGGCATCCTCCCGCACTCTAAGGATAGATTAAAGATATATGCAAGGGCATGTGTTATGCAAGCAGCACCATCTCGTAATAGTCGTCCAGGTATATTGTCGTAACCACAAGCCTTTTTTATATCTAGATTTGAGAGATGATTCAAAACCTCAGCTTCAGTCACAGGCTTCCAAAATAAAGAATTATCAGCTTGTGCCCCTAAGTAAGTTCTATGCGATATACTTTCATGTGGTAAAGCATCCGCTAAGTTCGGACCAATATTTACAAAGAAATTATTGAATTCATTTACAATATCATACATAGATGTAATGAGTGTATTTCTTCCATTGACCCTTTTGATAAGCTTGTCTACCTCAGCGACTTGCGACATTTTTTTCTTTCCGACTAATAATTCATTAATGATACCCCATGTCATACTAGTATTCCACCGGTTAACATGTAATAAATTGCTATAATATGTTCTCTTTGCATTCTTTAATACCGTAGTCAACACATTTCTATATTTCTTAAATTTTTTCACAACATCTTCATCGTGATTTGTCCTCAAGACTTTTGCGTACAACTTTTGTTTCTTTCGTATTGATTTAATTATCCCTGTCGTAATCCATGGTTTCCTTTTGATATCTTTCTTTTCCCCAATTCGTTTAGTTATCAGTGGTGCATGTTTATTACAAATATTAGAGAAAATTGTACAAAAACTAGAGTATGCAACATTCACATCGAGGCAACTAAATACCTCTTCCCAGTTCGAAACAGAAAGTTCTTCTCTAAACTGTTCAACATTGTATTTCCTATAGCACCGATAAGTAATTTTTTTCTGATTCGAGCATTCTTGGGTTATATTCTTGAAAACTACAAACACTGCAAAATGATCTGAAATGTCAGTTTGAATGACCCCTGAGTGACATTCAACAAAATCAATGTTTGAATAAATGTGGTCTAATAATGTAGACGATTCTTTAGTCACTCTTGTCGGTGATTTAATTAATTGTCCTAGTCCCACACATTGCAGAGATGATGTGAAATCATCTACTATATCTTCTGTACTTAACATATTCACATTAAAATCACCTAGGAGTACACATTTATGTTTATCAATTTTGAGTTGTTCCAGTGTATCTAACAAACTGTTTCGGAACTCTTTAACATTTGTATTAGGTTTTCTATACAATACAGCAACGATTATTGTAAGTGCATTAGTTATGTTAACTTGTAACCATAGAGATTCTGCATGAATAATGTCACAATTTAGGCGTGTGTACTTTAGGTGTGATTTGATATAAGCTCCAGCCCCTCCTCCTCTCACATCATTTTTTCGACAGTCTACCTCAAGAGTATAGCCTTGTAAATCTAAAAGAGAAGTACATGTATTAGTCACCTCCCAGACTTCTGATAAACCAATAATATCAAATTTAGTATTGATACAATCTTCATACACCAGTTTAAGGTCTTCAAAATTTCTCATCAAGGAGCGTATGTTAACATGAGTTAATTTAAAAGAACTAGATGTGTCAAAATTTAGAACATTATCAACATCATTAGGTAACACTTCATAAGAAAAATTTGTGTCATTCATTAATATTTGGTGAGATTTCTTCTTGCCTTAAAAGTACAGGCCAATGTGCTTTTATTCCAAATAATGCAGTTTGAATCTTCGGTAATCTATGGTGTCCAGTCCTACTTCAAATAGATCATCGGGAGATACAATCCTTTTGAAGCTGTCATCTTTCAACTTGCAAACAATGTTTCCATTCTGTGTAGAAACTCTTTTAACGGAAGGACTTGCTTTGGCAGCTTTGAGAACAGCAAACCTCATTGGAGTGATGTCTTCATTGATGTACACACCATCCAAATCCCCTTTCAGTTTGAAGCGGCCTGCATAAATGGCATCCCTCCTCCTCCTTAGTGAAAACCGCACCAATATCTGGCGCGACTTCCCCTCGGTCTTCTTTCCAACGCGGAAGCATTCTGAGATATCCTCTTTCGATATTGTGACACCTGTTTTGCCTGCGATTTTGACCACCTTTTCTTGTAGCATCTCTTCACTTTCCTCCTTTACCTCCTTTTGGTCATTTTCCTCATCTGGCTCCTCCCCCTCCTCTACACCAGTGATGCGGAGATTGTCCCGCCTCAGTTGTTGTGCTACCTCATCTTGGCTGTACTGGAGGCGGAGTAAGTGGGGGTTTACCTCCTGCTTCACGGCTGAGAGGCAGACATCTTTAACAGCCGTGACGATAGCTGGAATTGCTGCTTCTATGGCTGCTTTTACAGCCTTTGAAACTAGCTCAGCAAAATCTCCATTTTCTGTAGACTTCACATCTTGGAGGTGGTCCTTGACGTCAAAGTTAACGAAGATCCCCTTCTCCATCTCTTTTCCCTCCACTGGAGCCGCCATGCCTTGTGCAGCAAGAACCTTGTTATTGATATCTGGATTATCAACAAATGGGCGTCTGGGGGATGGGTGTCCTTGTGGTTTTTTTACGGCTTGGGGAAGAAACTTCCCTGCATTCCTCTCCTTGGATTTCTTCCCATGCATGATGTAAATGAAGGCAGGAAGATGGCAACACAAAATTTTCCACAGGTGGGACCAGAGAGGCAGTTTCTCAACTAGAGACTCGAAATACTGTTAAATAATTCACAAATTTTGAGACAAACGAGGATCCGTATTTGACTCCGACGGTGATGAGTGCGATGAGTATACAATACCATCACGCAAGGTGATATCTACGGTGCATATTGTTATTATTAAAACAGTTAAAAAATGATGAATTCCTGGAGCAAAGAGCAAGACGTCATGTCTGATATGGAATATATTAGAAGAATAATAATCATCAGGACATGAACTCCATGCTCTTAAGCACACCTTATAGGAAAGCTGCAACTGCAATTTGTATTGCTCTTTTGAAAAAGTTTAGAGTTAACTTGCAGGAAGAAAGGAAAATGTCAAACAAAAGATTTGTTTGTTGTAGCATGGCTTTAAATGCTTCCTGGGGGGGTGATTCACTAACAGCTAAAATAAATCCCAAATAAGAAAAAAATCAATTTTAGGAACAATATCCATCCTAAGAGCGATATCGCTTTTAGTGACTGATTCACTAAGGTATTTGGGATTGATTCCAGCCTCTGAATTAATTTTAAGGTTGGGAGTGATCCGGATCGCTCCTAACAATCACAAACGGTCACTCCACTGCATGCCCGCCCGCGCCCCAACCTGGGCGCGGCTATGCTGTGCCTGCCTGCACGCCCATTGCCCTAGCCATAGGCCCTAGCCCTGTGTATGTCCAGTCGATGCGTGCGCACAATTAATGCAGTAGCTAGGTAACGCGCACTAGCTACGCGCTAAGTAGAGAATTAGGTCGGGTGACTGAGGGGCGGTGACTGAAATTTGAGTACGTTGATTGGTTGGAATGAGTGCGCTCGTAAATATTCATTTGCGCTCATATATATTCATGATAAAATTGATTCCATTCTTAAAGCGATTTAGTGATTCAGTAAGGTGGAATTAATTTTAAGCTGGGAATGAAATCAATCCCGAAAATTGATTTTAGGAATGATATCGATCCCAGTTAGTGAATCACCCCCCAGGTCTTTAAACTGCATCATTAGAAAGCAAAGAGAAAAGAAACTTAGCTCTCAAAGAGAGAGCCATGATCAGGAAAGCATTGTGTCAAGTTGAACTTTATAAGCTGGGATAGCTCGCATAATGAAAAGAATGTAATCAAACAAAAGTTCAGTTTACCAGGGCACTATTTTGATGCATTCTGCTCTTTATACTGCATCATTAGAGACCAAGAAGTAAAGAAATTTGGCTTTAGGTCTATATAGAGGAAAGAGCAGGAAGGTATAGTTTCAAGTTTTTAACAGAGGCGTAATTTAGAAGGAGAGAGAAAAAAAAATCAATAATCATCAGAGCGTCTATTACTTCTTAAAGGTTGGTCACAACCGGTCGTGCACCTTTTTGCGTGTGGTCTGCAATGGATTTTCTAGAAAATCCTTGCGTCGCACGCACGGGTCTGCACGTTTTTTTTCCAAGCACGTAGGAGGGAGCACGCAAGACAGGCAAGAAGGCTGTAGGACATGTCCAACAATCTCTGTGTGTGGCTATGTGTTTTGATGAACGCATGTGACACACGCAGCCATCGTACTTCCTGCACGTCCTTCTTGCGACCATCGCACGGGCTGCTTGCGGAGGTCTCACAAAGCCAATGGCTCCATACGGAGCCGTGACATGTCGCGTGTTGGTTTCACGTCGGTTGCATGGTACCTGTACGGGGCTGTACATTCGCCTCAAGAGTTCTTGCAGATAAGAGGGAGTATGTTAATGAGGAGGGTGCAAGACTCCCAAGAGGAGGTGCAGAGAGATACACGACTGGTTGTGACCCTGACAAAAGAAGGACTTACAAATTGCAGGAGGTGGCACATAGATTCGTGATCCTTTATTGTCTCTGAACAATTTCAGCTTTGTTGCCGAAAAAACAACTTTGGGTAAATGACATAATTAGCATAAATCTAAATGGCCCCTTCGAAGCAATATTTAGCAGTGAAAGACAACTTACGCAGAATGTTAAACTGATCTACGTATTATTCTTTTTGCACGATGATAACCAAATGCAATTGTTGTTCATCTTTACATGCAACCTGTGAGACAACAAAAAAGAGGATACACAGTAACGTCCGATAATAATGTATGATACCTCTATGTAGGGGTTTTGTGGGGCGTCCATTTTAATGTTATTTTTTAGATAAAGTTAAGTTAATGTAAATACCAACTTAATTATGCTTGAACAACTGAAAGCATATATCTTACAGTTCGAATATGGACCTACAATTTCCTGGTTGAATGAAAGTACGCATACCCTAAATGTTTAAAATAAAGTAATTAAACGGGTTCGGGGTTTTCCATGAAAGGTCGACTTTCATTCAGCCAGGAAATTGTAGGTCCATGTTCTAATTGTAAGAAATACACACAAATATTTTAATGTTATTTTTTTTTCTTCATTTAAATGTCACGTAAAGTTCATGGAAATACCACCTTAATTACGTTTGAACAACTGAAAGTGTATATATTTTCTAGGTTCTTAAAATGTCAAATCGACTATATACCAGCATAACAAAGGCTCAACGAGTAGCAGGGTATAGATGGTTACTACAGACTTTTAAAAAATCTAGTTGGCATTAAAGATGAAACTTTGGAAGTATCTTTCTCAAAGAAATACTTTTTCAGAGCCCTGCTATTCTTGAGTTTCAAAAACTATTATCTCCACTAATACTCACTGTCTAGAGTTGACCTTTATATGAAATTAAAGCTTATGAAATGGAAAATAATAATCAATAATAAAATCAAATTTGAAAAAAATATGACTACTGTCTCATTTTTGACTTAACGGGTAACATATTTATATAATATTGAATGGCCTTGAGTGGGATGCAAGGGTATATCGCACAAGCTATAAGCATATTTCACGAGTCGGCATGACGAGTGAAATATTTTCAAAGCGAGTACGATATACCTTTATGTCCCACAAAAGAAAAGCCATTCAATATTATTATTGTTAATTGTATGAAACCCAGCTCCTCAATTTTTGTATTGACTTCAATATAAAACACAGTTAGAAAAAACATTATTTTGTCCCTACCCAAGCATCTTTCAAGGGCTGCACGCATACATCCATTGTCTTAACCTTTGCGTATTTAAACGCGTATTCTCCTTTTTACGCGGCACACGCACCCCAAACCATGAGATATAGAAATATATTGCATGGTCATCAGGGTACTTTTACACAAACCATGAGATATTGTTTTAAAATTGCGCGGTCCTCTGTGTACTTTTGAGCAAACCATGAGATACGCCAATTTTTCTGGTCGCCTGAAAACCGTTCATAAAAATAATTTCTATTCTTTAGATTACCTCTTTTTCACAGAGTGGAGCACAGATGGTGGCTCATGTAGGGGCTGTTTGTTCCTTGTTCCAATTCTGCCTTCATATTTTAACCAGCTTTTGCAGTAATAAAGATCCACCTGAATAAAAATGTCCTCTATAAAGGCAGTTTTGGAAAGTTTAAATGGTGAAAGGGATTCATGAAAACTGTCTGTGATACATAAAAAACAATGGATTGATTTCTGTCTTTTTTTCAGGATTACCTCTTTTTCACTGAGTGGGGCACAGACAGTGGTTTGCATGCAGTCAACCTCAACAAACAGGAACTGGTCAAGAGCATGGTTGTATCAAAAGTAGCTTATGGAGTTCGCATGTACGATGATACCAGGCAACCAGATGGAATAAGTAAGCTATCTAATACTCTTTTTTTTTCTTATGGGTCTATTCATGCCATGTTGGTGTGCATGGGTGGGTGGGAATATTGATTGGTTTATGGAAAGTGTTTTTTTTTCTTTCTTTTTTGAAGGATGACATTTAAACGTATTAGAGCCCCTGATTGGTATAAAATGCTCGCTTCAATGTTCATGTTTGCATGCATCATCATCAGAATATTGATTACATGCAATAGAATCCTGAAGAATGTTTGCATCTAATTCACTTCTACCCTCCCCCAGCTTTGTGTGTAACAGTGACCTATCAGCAAATTACACTTCCTTCAAAGTGCTGAAAATAAAAATCTATCAATATCTCCAGAAGAATATCCTGAGTGTAACAAAATCTAAATCATAATTTACTTGGACAGACATGTCTTTAAATGATCTTTCAAAGAAGGATGTTTTCATCTTCAGGAATGATGAACATATGTATTTTATTCAATATTCCCCCAAACACACAGTACCCTTATCATGCTTAATACATTGTCCTCTTCACCTTTCCTGCAGGTGTCTGTGATGAGGAATCATGTGACCACCTGTGCTTACCAAGGTCAACAGAGGGCTTTGTCTGTCACTGCAGCATTGGTTTTACCTTGGCAGATGACAATCGTACTTGCAATGTCGGTAAGCGTAACAGGCCTTTAAAGATCGTCATATGTTAATTGGCTTTAATTTTTGCCTTAGGACAACTGCTTCCCTTTGACTACCTCTGCTGGACAACTGCATATTGCCCCACTATATGCATATCTCGGAGGACACTTTCAACCCTAAGAACATCCAGGACAACTACTCCTAGCAAACTATGCCTGTAGTACAACCACATGCATCCCATAATCATATGGACAAGTACTCTCTGGACAAGTACACTGTCCCTCTTTGGCAAAACTACCCCAAAGTGATAACCAACTAAGAAAAATTAAAGGTGGGGGGGGGGGGGGGGGGGGGGTAGTTTCATGGTGCAGTAGGAGGGAGGCAGTTGTACAATGTACCAGTTGTAATTGTCCTGAATGATAAGTTGTCCAAGTGGGTAGTTGTTTGGGGGATACCAACGTCTTACAGGTGTAAAACATTCTCTGCAAATTTAACAAATAAGTGGATTTTTTTCTTATTGATAAACAGTCAGTCAGCAGCCTGTGCGAAAAGTGCTTTTGTGGATCTTGTATTCACGCCAGAGTGAGGATTATGACTATTCATGAGCAGAAGGGTATGATAGAAAACTGCCAATTACTTCGCTGTTTCAGAACGGAATTTTATAATTTTTATCTCAAATGAAAGAAGAATGATAATTCTATCGATTCAACTTTAACTTAGCAGTTTGATTAAGAAGACTTTTAGAAATAGATAGACCATTTACGTGTGAAATCGAATGACATAACCTTGACGAAAAAGGATGAAAAACTATTGGTCATGTATTGTGCATCAAGGGACTTTCTAGATCAGTAGAATCGTGAAAGAGTACTCTTTCAGAACTGACCAAAAACTTGATGATTTAGCTTTTATACCAGTCAGGACTTTGGCAAATTCAACCAAGTTACAGATTATTCCCATCCAAAAATAAGATCATGCCGAATGGCGCAACATGACTGGTCCGTTCACCATGCAAGTCACACAACACGTTGTCTGCTAGAGATACATGTAGGACTGAACAAATCATGTGCATGGATGTACTATGTCTGTCCACTCATACACCTACACATACTTACATATGATTCTAGTACAACTTTGTACATGTAAAGTACAGTACAGTGTACCAGTACCCCTGCATTGCTGTTCCTGTCTAAATGACGGCAGTCAGTTCTTTGTGTATTAGCAGGTATTTTTTTCCAGATAGGTCATCTATGAGGAAGGGCAAAATATTTATTTAACACTTCATTTTCATCTTAAAAACCCAAATTTTGTAGCGGAGTTAACGTTATTAGTCCCTAAATCAGGTAAGTTAGCAAATGTTGATAAATTATATCCTCCCTACATTGATCTTGGTGCAGCTTTTAAGCTATTGCAACAGTGAATGTTCGACAAGACTGAAGTCACTAACCACAGCAGCCACTGAGAGCATGCCATCCTGGTGCACTCAGGGTAGTGTACTGGACATTCAACCCTTCACTGGCTTTCATAGTGTATTTTGTGCGGAAAAAGGTTGAAAGAAAGCCATATTTTCTTTGGCAAATACATTGTGCATCCAATATGATTTTAGTTCATTGTCAGCACCAACAATTCAACTCGAAGACCATCAACTTCACTTAGATTTTAAAACTTTATACCAGTCAGGAGGTCAGAGGAAGCAAATAAAGGTTAAAATTGCTCCCCACAAAGTCAGAAATTTTAATCTATTCTGAACAGAAAAAAAACATATCCAAATCTGAATGAATATAGTCAAGTTATATTCCAAAATAAATAGCGAAATGGCGCAGAGAAGTACCCCTACCATAGCTGATCCTTTTCTACATTGTTTGCGATTAAGAGATACTTTCTTGACCCCTAGCAAATATCGCACAAAGTCTCACAATATCTTGTTGCATGAGACTCAGTAATCCAGTGCCTGGCAATCTCCACGAAATCCTCTCTTTCGGCTCATTATTGCACGCACTGTGGACTGACTGTAAAGATATGTTTTATTCATGAAAACTTTTAAAACAAAATTGGACCATTTTTCTTGCTGTTTGTGTTACAGACATCTTGGAAGACAACTTTGTCCTGATGGCAGACACCCACATTCCAGGCATCTTCCAGATTAGCATGGATGATTCCATGACCCGATTTACTGCCCTTCCCCTTGAAGACATGGTACGAACCATCGCCTTAGCCTATGACCCTATAGAGACCCGAGTCTACTGGACGGACGTCAGGCTTGGTTCTTTCAGCCGAGCTTTCCTCAATGGGAGTGGACAGGAGACACTAGGAAGATCGGGTGTTGACGGTAAGAGCTGTCTACACTCATTTGGACTATGTTTTGTGTAGGACAGAAATAGTTTGTGTCTTTATCATAATAATAATAATACCCCTTGGATTATTTTTTCTCATTCCCTCATATTTCACACTAAATATGTTTATCTAATGATGAAAAAACAAAAAGGAAGATTGATCTGTGTCTTTGTATATCATTTTCCCTTTTTAAAAATTACTTTTAAGACCTAGATGTTGGGTATATTTTTTTTCCTGTACCTTTCAAAGAATGTACTTTCCATTATATATGATTTAATTAAAGGACATGCAATATGAAATAAACTAAAAATGAACTAGCTAATTACCCCTTGACCTATTTGCCAAATACCATAACCTCCTTGTTGGACAATTACCCTGGAATAATTACACCTGTGACAATTGCCTGAAAAGATATTACCCCAGGACAACTGAATCACTGATATTTTTCTAGTGGAAACTGATTGATGTATGGAATTAGTTTTTTCTCTGTATTTGTAAAGCATAGTTCCATTCATCCATTAGACCATGTTCTTTCTATATCTTCCACTGTCAAACTTATCATAAACATGTTCTGTATTGTCTACAGGTATTATCGTCATTGCAAAAGATTTTTCTTCTTATATATCTTCTCATTCTTTATGACTCACTATTTAAACAAAATCATATACAGCATGTAAATACTTGCAAATTTTTATAAAAAATGGAAAGAAGGCTTAAAACCCATGTGCAGTTTTGTCTCCCCCATCTTTAGCAATATTAGCTAACAAAACAAATCAGAAAATACCTTATATGCCTGAGTGTGCACACACATGTAAATTCCAACTACTTTGGCATGCACCAGATACATGCATGTATGAAATCTATGGTCACCTGTGTGTCAGAGATTTCTACAGATGCGCAAAGAAGTATTGTAGCATAGGGCTTTGTGTAGCTGCAATCTAGTATTCCTTTCATATTTTTTTACTAAAATCCATAGGAAATCATGCATGGACAGGACATAAAATATATGATGCAAGTTGAATATTATGAGACTATTTAACATGTTTCATTTCAATTTCCATTTTGCTACCATTACTACTTCACTTGTTTTGTACAATGCTACATGTAAATGTATGTTTAATAGATCATAACTTGTAACTTAGTAAAGAAATAATTGGATTATTCATTTCCTTTAACAAAAGTCAAGCAAAGAAGCAGTGAAACTTAAGAGGTTTAACTTTTAAGAGATAATATGTCATCTGTGTGACTGATAAGCTTGCTTGTACACCATCAGAAAAATATGAAAGGATTCTTTTGTAAGTATCCTAACTATTTTACTAAACTGTAAACTGGGAGAGAAGAGAAAGAAATAATATGTATCCCCTTTTGGACCTGTTTTTAGCAAAATATAAGAAGTACCATCTATGGAAAAGCAGGGTTTTCAGCAGATATCTGTTTCCCTTGGTCAAAATTGAGTTGAATGGCCACTAACCCTGGATATTTTCATTCAGAAATCCCTCATGCTTCCTATGAGTATGCAGTGTGTTATGTACTCATGGGGGAGAGATAAGATATACCCTGTGAATTTTCTTTGTAGATGTAACACACTCCAGTGGAAACACCATAGTAGAAATCATGTTCAAATAGTTTTCTTCATCTCTCTTCTAATTTTTGTCTCGCCTGCATAGTAGGGTGAGACTATAGGCATCACTATTTTTGTTGTCGACATTGTCTGAGTCGTCAACAATCATGCTGTAATCACAATAACTTTCTATGGATTTGAGGTAGAATCACCAAATTCAATACTACAGGTACATCTCTTTAAAGGCACAGGTCAAATCTGAAAATGAGTCGAATCTGACCAAGGTCAAAGGTCAATGAACTTTCTCCAAAAAGCACTGTAATTAGATTACTTTCTATGGATTTAAGGTAGAATCACCAAATTCATACCACAGGTACATCTATTAAAGGTGCAGGTCAAGTTTGAAAATGAGTTGAATATGACCAAGGTCAAAGGTCAAAAGGTCAATGAACTTTCTGACAAAAGCACTGTAGTAACTATAACTTCCTATGGATTTGAGGTAGAAACACCAAATTCATACCACAGGTTTATCTATTAAAGGCTCAGGTCAAGTTTGCAAATTAATCGAATCTGACCCTGGTCAAAGGTCATTGAACTTTCTCCAGAAAGCACTGTAATCACAATAACTTTCTATGGATTTTAGGTACCATCACCAAATTCATACCGCAGGTACATCTCATATAGCGACATGAAGGCGAGACAACGCTTGGCATTTGCCTCATTTTTTTATTATGATGAAAAGTTTTAATCATGTTCATTGATGAGACAAAAGAAAGATTGAAATAAAAGTCTGTTTGTCCCATCTTCCCAGTGAATGCCCCAGAATATACCTGTAGTATCGTCGATGAATCTATGGTGGTATGTAGAGATTATAATGAAATCGGTGTAACATTTGGTGAGTGAATTTGATCTTGATTGAACAAGTACATGCAGGTAGAGCTAGAGGTAAAAGTGCACCATAGAGGGCAAGGGCACCTTTAAATCATAATCATTATGATTATGTTTTCTTTTCTTGTTCTTTGTCGATGATTCTGCAATACAGTAGGTAATGTGTTCTGGTGACAGTTGCTCCACACTCAATATACTACATTAACCAAATTCCTACCTTCAACCCTAGACCAATCAATATAACTAACCCTAATCCTAACCCTCACCATAAACCTAATGTAAAGCCCAATTGCAACCCTAACCCTATGTCTTTGATGATATAAAGCATGGAGCAATTGTGGCCAGAGCTAATATTGGATATACAAGGTGACATGTGAGTTTTGCTCACATTTCAGATTTCTGAACATGTACATGCCAGCCCATAAAATTGCCTACTTTGAGGGCATCAAAGAAAACGCAACCATCTATTGAACATTGTTTTCATGCATTTTTTGGCAGCAATTAGGAAGGCTATCAAAGCTAAATAGAATTTGTTGAGCTATGAAAACTTTTAAGAGATACCTTCAGCCATGGCATTACTCAACTTGATAAGTTTTTGCATCTTCAAAATTTGACAAATCCCTGTAGAGATAATGTGGCTTAATATTACTTGTATAATTTCTTTGGAACACAGGTTTAGGTATTTTTATTTCAAAAAATTCAGTAATAATGAACATTTAAAGTCAAAAAGGATATTGCAATATGAAAAAGTGCAGTTATAATCCACTCCTAATTTTTTAGATTACTGTTTCCTTTTGACTTATGTCTCTAGTAACACCCCACAAACACCCACCCACCTCACAAACACCCACAACATGCACATAGAACACACATGCACAATGCACACAGACACTCACTAGCAACCCACATGGAAGACATACATGTACTAGCACTTATCACAAACTGACACCAACACACTGCACAAACACACACACCCCCACATTACACAAACACACAATCTCCCACCAATAGACCACATGAACACACCCACGACACACACAAACACACACCCATAATCCACAATTATTGTGAATATGAAATGTGAAATATAAGAAGTGGTTAAGTGTCTCACAATCCTAAAAAAACAATCTTCAAGAGCAGCTAAATATCATTGGATGTGCTGCTATTTTTTTGTTCCAATATTTATTTTCTCCAATTATTTTTCTCTTCATCTCTTTCTTGTGCAGGCTTTTTATAAATCCAATCATATAAATAATCATTAATTATAAAATGTGACTCTATAATTGCATAAAAATGTATTGCATCATTTGGAACATTTAGATTTTGATGCCGTTTCTGAGATGGCTCAAAAAAAATAGTCATTCTAGAATCATTCTCATGTCAATAATTTTGTCTCTGTCTCTATGTATCTTTACCTGCTCTATATCACTATATCTTTGCTTGTGTTAGCTATTATGAGGTTAAAGGTCAGATCAGTAGGATCTTCTTGTTTTTTTAAATTATGATTTTAGATACATTACAGTCAGATTTCTTTGCTATGAACAATGTTATAATATTTCCAGTACATTCGCTTCTCCAAATGGTTTTTAACTGTTGAAAACATTGGTTTGCTCAAATGTCTTAAACATACTTATATCCTCAAATTATAGCTAAAATATTAACAATTTTGAAAAAATGGGGACATGGATAGATTGAGGAAGCTTAAAGGGAAAGTTCACCCTGAAGATTACGTGAGTTTAAAAAATGCAGAAAAAATAAAGAAAAATATTGGCGAAGGTTTGATGAAAATCGGTCAAATAATAAAAGAGTTATGAGTATTTAAAGTTTTGGATTCGTGACGTCACATGCGAGCAGCTGCCCATTGGTCATGTAATAAATATTCCATATATTCACATTTTTTTTTACGTTCCACGATAAATTAATATTGTTTCTTTTCAGAATCTAGTATTGAATAACATTTCTGACAATATATCAAATGCACAGACGAAAATATTTTAAATTTTCTGAGAAAACTGTATTTTATGGAATATTTATCACATTACATAATTGAGGAGCTGCTCGCATGTGACGTCACAAAATCAAAACTTCAAAAGTCCATAACTCCGTTATTCTTTAACGGATTTTGTCCAAACTTTCGCCAATATTTTTCTTTATTTTTTCTGCATTTTTTAAACTCAAGTAATCTTCGGGGTGAACTTCCCCTTTAAAGACAGGACAGAGGGATGATGGAAGTAGGGAATAATCCTGTGAAATACTGAATGTCTGGCCACCTTTATTCTCATGGGCATTGTCTCTTTTTATTCTTGTGAAATTATGATTTCTGTTACTTTTCTCAACAGAAACAATTCTAGAAATCATCAGCATTTGATATGCTTTATATTTGCCCAGAAAGTCTGTAACATGTCACTTGAAGAGCCATAAAGGAAAATAATATTTGTCCCATCTTCCCAGCAAATGTCCCTCAATATACCGTGCATGTCAGAGGATATAAGAGGAATGCTAGGGAGTATAATGATATCAGAATGACAGACGGTAAGTGAATTCAATCCAGATTGAGCAGGTAGGGACAGCTATAGATAGAGAGCACCAGAAAGGGTGAAGGCACGTTTGCATCATTGCAATTGACCACATATTATGATCAGTTGACATTCCAGGCATGTCACTGCAGATATTAGATTTTCTTGCCTGTGTCAAACCATTTGTGGAAAATCTTAAGTTGAAATGATAGTATTAAAATAAATTATTTTGAATTACAAATATGTATAAAACACAGGTTTAAAAAAAAAACCTTTATGGAGCCAGCAAAATCCTCCCCCTCCCCCCCCCCCAAAAAAAAAAAGAAAAAGAAAAAGAAAAAGATTTTCTCAAGCTATGATAGTTAGAAATATAATTCTCTATGGCTATACAGCATAATGTCTTTAATATATTTTTTTTTACAAAGAGTTTGAAATACTTTGAATATACATGTAGTTTCATTTTCAGCTTCTTCTGATTTGCTTTGTGGTCAGTTGCAATCTTTTATGCATATTGTTCCTTCTGTGCCATACTGCTTCCTTCATCCATACTTCATCTTCTCCACTTTCAGTCATTTTGCTTACTTTTTTCCCCAGCTTCATCTTTTCTCCTCCTTTTCTCTTTTTTACTGACTGCACAAGAGAGGAAGAGGTACCAATGATTATAATGTGATGGTCCTATCCATTTTCTTCTGTGTCATTTCTTAAAATAGATAATAAAGATAATGATCTTAATAACACGTGTATAGGAGTTTTCAAGATGATTTCTATTCTTGTAATCTATCAGACATATTTATTGAAGAGACTTTTAGTCTTTTTAAAGACATTTTCCAGACCTGCCTTCAGTATATTGACTGTTGAGAGTTTCACATCCCAAGAGTGGCTAGCACTTCCATTTGCACATTGTCTCTCATAGTGCCATTTATTTTTCCAAGTTTTCTTCCTTAATTCTTCAGATTTTACAGTATTTCCCTCTATAGATATAGATTTTTTATTGATATAATCTACCCCCTCCCACTTGCTTGTGTAGGTGTATGTTACTGTGTGTATGAATTAATGTGGTGTAGCTTTTTTAGAACTACGTTTGAGTCTCTCTTGCACATATGAATTTGTCAACATAAATGTAGATTTGATATTCATTCAGAATGTGTACATTTCATTTTCAAGGACGAATGAAATTCAAAAATATGTTTTATGAAATTTCATGATCAAGTACTTACATTCATAGACTGTATTCATGCGACATGATATTCAAAAAATAGTTTTCTTTGCGCTGTTTAAAATGACATGATTGGAAACAATCACACGCTTTGAAACAACATCTCCTTTGATATTTAGTTTCATTTTTTTCATATTTAGTTGAGATGTTGCTCAACCAAAAATGTTAGTTTACAAGGTGATGTATGGGTCATATCATTTTGACATGTTTAGAGTAGACTTGAGAGTCGCATATTGATACACCTTTCACTTTGTAATTGTTTTCAATTGAAACAGAACATTTTGTATATGTAAGTACTTGTAGAGAATTACTAGAGATTTAATAGGTTCATTTGATTTTATGCACTGTGTATCCTTTATTATGGTGAGGATACTAGACATTTAAATTGCTGCACTGACTATTACATACATGCATTCCTGGGAATTTAATGTAAAAGCAAGCAGTTGATCATCAAAATGCAATACACTTGCACAAGTTCATTACTCCATCAGCTAGCACTATAAAGAATGCACTTTAATTGTTATTTGATTGTGGGACTTCTAAATAAGTTCATAACCACCACTACATGTAGCACTTGTTTTACAATTGACTGCAAACTAATAGATACTTTTAAGAAATCATCTATAACACCAGTAACTACAGCACCAATAAACTGACACATATTGACACTTTGCTCATGAACTTATCATGGAATCCTTTGAACCTATGCAAATAAAATAACCATCCCTGGCCTTCTTTTCAAAATAATGTGCAGCACAGCAAATAAATAGTCTTTTCACATTGTCAAAACATTAAAGGGAAATCCAACCTTAATTTTTTTCTGTTGATATTATATGTAGCATAACTTGCTGATTAATTTGATATCAAATTTACCAGAATTGGACAGCTATGAAGAAAGTTATACAATGTTTTAGATCTCCAAATGTTTTTAACTTGGTTGGAAACAATGGTTTGCTCAAATGTATTAAACATAAACACATCCTTTGCCCTTCATCTGCTGCACATGGGGGCCGCCATTTGCAATGGACCCCGCAACAAATGGCGTATCTGCAGACAACTGGCTAGTCTAGATTCTATCCGATTTTTTTGTGTACTTGGTTTATTCCCCTATGCTGCTCTTTCTCTACACACATATCTCACACAGAGCGCGACTTCTCCATTAATTGCGCGATCCCCAAATTTTCACCCGTCGAAAAAAGTAAGGGTTGAATTACTAAGGACTGTTATTGATCGGATCGCGCGATATGGGGACAGTCCAGGCAGTGGACTAACAACTGGCCTAGCCTGCAAACGAAATCATTCGCATGCGCAGCAGTAGTCCACTCATGCACTACCTGGACTGTCTCCGTATCGCGCGATCTGAACAATACCAGTCCTTTGCAATTCCACCCTCCAGGTGAAATTTTGGGGATTAGTGGAGATTAGTGGAGAGTCGCGCTCTGTGTGGGATATGTGTACAGAGAAAGAGCAGCGTAGGGGAATAAACCAAATAAAAAACGGTTAGAATCTAGACTAGCCAGGTGTCCACAGATACGTCATTCATTGCAGAAGGTCCTCTGCAAACATGGCAAATGGCAGCCCCCATGTGCAGCAGATAAAGGGCAAGAGACATGTTTGGGGAATCTAAAACATTCAATTACCTTCTTCATAGCTGTCCAATTCTGGTGAAATTGATATCAAATAAATCAGCAAGTTACACTTCATATAATATCAATAGAAAAAAATTAAGGTTGCATTTACCTTTAATAGATCTACTGATCTACAGTGTGTCCCAGAATAAAGTTAACAATTAGAAAAAGTCTCCCCAAATAGATATTTTAAAATATTTAAAGCAAAATGACATACTAGTGGACAACGTAGAGTCTCTTCTATTAAATGACACCTAAAAATCCGTCATTATTTTAATAATACGCTCAAGTGAACAAAGGCCACTTTTGTGAAAAGGTGCGAAATCCACCTTGACAAGAATAAGTATTTGCTCTGGCTGGTATCAGCAAAGTTGAGAGTCTAAAAAGGCTTTGAAATATTCTTATTTTGATCAATAATTTAGACACTTGATGAAAGAACAGTTTTTTTTTTCTCTGTATGTACTTAGATATTTCATCAATATTTTAATGCTTCAGTGGGCTATTAACTACTTTGAGTGGTTTGAAATATCAATTGAAATATCAATTATGGTGAGTTTTAATTCAAACTGGCTTTCTCAGTCAACAATAAAGTTTTGATGGGATATGTCAGAATACACAAAAAACAAAGCATATTCTTTCATAGGTTGCCTTTTAATGATCAGAATATGAAAATTTCTAAGCTTTTTCAAGACTTCCATCTTTGCTGATAGCAGCCAGAACCAGTACAAATTTTGTCAGCAAAATGAATTTTGCACTATTTTACAACAAACATAAAATATCGTTTGATGTTTTGGTGTCATTTGATAGGAGAGACCCTAAGCTGTTCATAGAAATGAAAATTGCATGAACATATTTTGAAATTATCATATGGGGAGACTTTTTCCAATTGTCAACTTTTTTAACAGTTCTCAAAGTTGTTGATACCAGCCAGAACAGTGACCAGTTCTTGTCAAGTCAGGATTTTTCCCCCTTTCACAAAAGCTGCCTTTGTGCACTCGAATGTAAATTATCACCAGATTTTTTGTGTCATTTGATAGAAGAGAGCCTAAGCTATCCACAGATATTTTTAAAAAATTACAAATATTTTGAAATATTTATTTTGGAAGACTTTTTATGAGCATTTAACTTTATATTGGGACGTACTGTATACACCAGTCTTGGAGATTGCTTTAAGTTTATGCAAAGTACATTACAGGAAATTAATGCTTAATTGCAAGGTGAATGCGAGAAAATGTAAACAAAGGACATTTCATAGTTCTAAATGATGGAAGAGTTCTTAAAGGAAACCTCACTCCAGAATAAATGTAGGTATGCTTAAAGATAAATTTTATTTCTGCATGTTGATCTGTAATATTACTTATGAAAATGTACAAGGATATATAAATGACAAGAATTATATGTAGAAGAGATAAAGGAAGATATCTTATAACTTGACATAGGCACATCCATTTTCTTGGTAATGGGATGTACTAGGCGAAGTGGTACATGTGCCAAGCTCTAGTTGGAGAGACATTTTAATTCAGTTACAGTACCTCTACTTTTTTGATTAGTGATAATCAAAGCTGAGAAGGTAAAAATAATATTTGATGAAAAATGTATATAAAAAGAAAAATTATAACTCATTCATTTCATATGAAAATACTTAATATATAGCAGTTGACAAATAATAATAATAATAAAAATAATAATGATAATATTAGATATTTATATGGCGCTCATATCCACCACGCAAGGTGCTCAAGGCGCTCCAATATTACCCCGGCTCTAGCTGGCTACCGAATTCGGCGCTCACAGTATTCAAGGAATTCCTTCCTGCCGGTACCTGTTAACACCTGGGTGGACAGTGACAATGTCTTGCCAAAGGACAGAAGTGCCATGCTGGGGATCGAACCCCCTACCTTCCCATCTCCAGTCAAGTGTTTAAACCACTTGACTATGACACCTCTGCATCTATTTCATGTATCAGAAACTTTCATTTTGGAATAGCAACAACTTATTTTTACAATTTGCATTCTGAAAATTATAGTACAAAAGATAATAGCAGGTGAAAGAAACACTTCATCACCCCAGACATGTGGGAATGAAGCATCCATAAATTTGAATACGTTCACTTGATAAACAACTTTGCTTAGTACGTCATGTTATCAAGGAAATAGAGATGCCAATGTTGTGCTGAGAAACTTGGCATTATGCTAAGAATATCTTTATTTATACCTCTCTCATACATTTTGGTGGGAATTGGGGAATCTTTTAGATTGATTGGCAAGAATGAAATAAATCTCTCAGAATAACTACATTTATTTCTTGGGGTGAGGTTTCTTTTAAAACCTGTCATCATAGTTACATGACCAGGAGCCTGTAACACAAAGAGATACAATCAATCTTACTATCAGTTGTAACTCTTAAGTACATGGTTTGCCACAGACTTACGATTGATATCAGTCGTAAGATTGATTTATCTCTTTATGTTACAGGCCCCAGATATGTAAAATTGATTTTTCTGTATTGACAGTTTTTACTTTTGAAAATTTCTTCTTTGTCAAATTTTTGCTGAAAATTTCACCGATCTAGACTTGTGGGCTGGTTATAGAGTTCATTTTCCCCTTCACAGGCATATATGAGCTCTCAAACAGCTTTATATGACTAACAACTTCCACAAGTGTATGACACAGTACTCTCATCAAGTCAAGTGCAATGTTTTTAGTAGCACGTACCAACTACTGTAAGTTGTAATTGTCCCCGCCGAACGAAGTTCGCGAGGGGACTATGAAACGGGCTCCGTTCGTGTGTGCGTGTGTGTGTGTGTCCGTCCGTCCGTCCGTCCGTCCGTCCGTCCGTCTGTCCGTGTGTGCTCAAATGTTAGAAAATGCTACTTCTCCGTCATTTCTTGGCCGATTTTGATTCCGATTGTTTTATCTGATAGGGCTGGGTGGGGGCTTCCAAACTTCTACACAGAATTTTGAAATTCATTAATTATGCAAATTTATGCAAATTTATTCAAAATTGACGAAAAATGCTACTTCTCCTCTATTTCACATTGGATTTTGATTCCGATTGTTTTATCTGATAGGGCTGGGTGGGGGCTTCCAAACTTCTACACAGAATCGTGAAATTCATTAATTATGCAAATTTATGCAAATTTATTCAAAATTGACGAAAAATGCTACTTCTCCTCTATTTCACATCGGATTTTGATTCCGATTGTTTTATCTGATAGGGCTGGGTGGTGGCTTCCAAACTTCTACACAGAATTTTGAAATTCATTAATTATGCAAATTTATGCAAATTTATTCAAAATTGACGAAAAATGCTACTTCTCCTCTATTTCACATCGGATTTTGATTCCGATTGTTTTATCTGATAGGGCTGGGTGGTGGCTTCCAAACTTCTACACAGAATTTTGAAATTCATTAATTATGCAAATTTATGCAAATTTATTCAAAATTGACGAAAAATGCTACTTCTCCTCTATTTCACATCGGATTTTGATTCCGATTGTTTTATCTGATAGGGCTGGGTGGGGGCTTCCAAACTTCTACACAGAATTTTGAAATTCATTATTCATGCAAATTTATGCCAATTTATTCAAAATGGCTGAAGGTTCATAATGTTTTCATGTTTTATATTTCAGTTGTATACATGCATTGTTGGTATTCTCTTCTTTTGCATGCAGTAACATTATTATTTTATTCACTAAAGTTTTTCACTGAAGTTTTAAGGTTCAGGCTAGTTAATTTCCACAGATCTGCACTTCCGGCGGGGACATTTATTACGCATTGCGTAATTTACTCATTCACTTGTTGATAATTGATTTTATGGAATATGACCCAGGAGATTAATGCCTAATTGATAATGATACCATTGATGATAATAAACTACTTATTTGTGTAAGTTCATTTTCATGTATGCAAAATATATTGAACCGTGAAAACAATGGATAACAAATTTTTCATAAGAACTGCTCCACTTTGTCATGCCAATCTTTCTAATTCGGTGGATTTATCTTTCTTACAATTATAAGGTCCTGATGGTCTGACCATAGATGCCATATCTCGGTTGCTGTATTGGACTGATGTGGCTCGCAATACCATCACAGTCTCTAGTCTGGATGGGACTACCATCAAAACCCTGATAGACACAGACTTGGACCAGCCTAGGGCCATAGCTCTAGACCCAGTAGGAGGGTGAGGAAACTGGACTTTAAATGAATGGGATGAATCTGAATTGAATGGAATTGGATCTAATTAGTTTAAATCAGATTAAATCAAGTTGATTGTGATTAATCAAATTGAATTGAATTGAATTGTATTGGATTTAATTGAATCAAATGAATCAAATGAATCAAATTCAATTTAATTTCATTGAATTGAATGGAATTTAATTGGATTGAATTTGATTGAATTGAATCGAGTTGAATCTGATTTGATTTGATTAGATTGGATTTGATTTGAATGAACTGTATTGGATTGAATTGCATTCAACTGAATTTGATTGAATTGAATTAAATTGTATTTGACTGGACTAGATTAGATTGAATTGAATTGTATTGTATGGACTGATTGAAATGTATTTGATTGGACTAGATTAGATTGAATTGAATTGTATTGTATGGACTGATTGAAATGTATTTGATTGGATTGAATTGAATTGATAGAAATGAATTTGATTGGAGTTAATTGAATTTGATTATATTCAATCAAATTGAATTGGACTGAATCAAATTAGATTAAATTGACTTGAATTTATTGATTCATCTGTCAAAAAATAGAAACTTTATTTCTATTGGTGCATTACCAAGGACTTTTTACAACACTTTTTTTTCTTAAAACCAAAGGGCAATACCACAATGCAACTGTTGCATTGAAACGTACAAAAGTACTTATGTGAATATAGGTATGGGTATTACATTTTAATGCTGCCAGGTTAAAAAAAAATCAATTTTAATTCTTGTTTTTACTTTTATAATCCCCTGTAGTTACATGTATTACAGTGACTGGGGGACAGTCCCAAAGATAGAGAAGGCACACATGGATGGTACCAACAGACAGATCTTAGTTGACTCAGATATTGCTTGGCCTAACGGAATTGCCTTGGACTTAGATGGTACAGTATAATGCATATGACCTGTCTGGTCAAATTTGCTAATAAGTTGCCCAAATCAATTTTTGTTTCAATTTTTATCTGAAATTAGAGATTTTAAGCTTTCCATGATAAAATCTCTTCTAGTGTACTTAAGTGGAACCCACTTAAATCAGTTTCAGTTACTCAAAGAAATCACCCCCTCTTTTAAATTTTCTTTGTTGTTGCATTTGTGACCCATTGGTTATTTCAGTTCTTTTCAAATGTATAGAAGAGAAAATGGAAACTTGGTCCAATCTCTTATGTAATTTTTAACAGTTTCTTTTTCTTCTATTTGATTTACATCTTAATGATAATTGTGTCCTTATATTTGCCTTTTAATACATAGTGCTTTCCACAAATTTGGAAGACTACATAATAATATTACCCCTTGGAACTTATATACAACAAGAATATATTCAAAATACATTTGTGTTATTATTTTTCTCTCACAAATAATACCTTAAGTATAAAATGTGAAATATGAAAATGCACTGAACTGAAACTGAACTGTAACTGAACTGAAATTTGAAACACAAATATACTTCATTTATACTGAACATTATTAAAATGGTGACCATGTCTAATTACCTTTGAAATCAACAGCAGGAAAGCTCTATTGGGGTGATGCAAAAATTGATCGCATCGAACGCATCAACCTGGATGGTTCTGGACGTGAAATGATCATCAATTTAGCCCCTCGGGGTCATCCCTATGGGGTGGCGCTGCACGGATCCTACGTTTACTGGAGCGACTGGAAGAAATATGGACTTATGAGGGCAAATAAGGATGATGGATCGGGCGTGGAAGAGGCTGGACCCCAGACCTTCACTCGTATCAGTGAGATACACATCTATAACTCCACCAGGGAATTATCAGGTCAGATTGGGTCACAGGTTAACTACAGTATGTCTGAGTGAGTACTGTAAAATCAGAAACTTTCACATGCAAAAGATTGGTGAAAGTTTCATGCAGTGAATGAATAGAATCATAACTGACATGACAATGAATTTTTGCAACTCACAAAAGTTTCTTGCTGTGAAAATCACTGTCGTTTAGAATTTATGAAAGTTTCTGGTTTTACAGTAAAATATCAGCCCTTATTTAGTTTTTGTACAAAATATGTATACTCAGATTTAGGTGATCTGTGATATGTAGTTAGATATTAATAATAGAGCTTCACTTGGATCAGAGAGAAAAATTTTCTGTCACTCACCGTGGGAGCTAATTAGTCAGACACATGTCTTTTTTTGTTGTTGTTGACATTTTACAACGTATTGTGACACATTTTGATATGTACAAGTATTTGAAAAAGTAAAGGTAATGCTAATTCTTGATTACTTTCTACCTAGATTAGTGTAAATATTGTGAAGATTATCAGACATTTTGGGTAGAATGGTTATCTTTTAAAGATTATATTTGCAAAAGTTTGCCTGTAGAGAATGAATGACATTCCTAATATAAATAGAAAAGTAAGATTTCTATACCTGTATGTCTTACTTTAAAAGGTAAAGAGTTATTTCTGCTGCCATTTGAATTATTGCTGGATGCATAAGATCCAACAATAAAATGTAAGACTACCAACCCTTGTCACGAGTGCCTTGTGCCTTCAATTTTAGAATAATTTTCTTCTTTTCCTTGAAATAAGCAAGAACCCTGTTTACAGTTCCTTGAAGAGGTTCATTGGATTAGTAGAGTGGATTAGAACAAATTTTCTGATTAAATTATCAAATTTTTTTGCCTTTTGAGAGTTTTGACTAGAAGCAATGGCAGACTTTGTCCAATAACACTCGGTGAACACTAGCCATGGTTGGGAGAATTACAGTCCAAGAGTTCATAGTTTGCTTTTCTTTGAACCCCTACAGGGAGTAATGCTTGTTCTAGAGACAATGGAGGCTGTAGTCACCTGTGTATTCCCACACCTTCTGGTAGAGTCTGCAAGTGTGCTGATGGTATTGAGCTTGACTCGGAAACAAACACCACTTGTCTCACATCAAGTAAGCTGAAATACAGTCAGACCTATATATAAAGACTGCCCAAGGGAGAAAGAGTGAGTGTGTGTGTGTGTGGGGGGGAGGGGGGGGGGGTATGTGGTTTGTTTCTACAGGCATGTATCAATCAGATATGATTATGAGGTTTGGGGACATGGCCTTTTATTGTCATGTTCTGAAAAATGTAATATGGTCTGTCAGAGTTGGTTTATAGGCAAAGAGAGAGAGAGAGCTGACCATACCATTAGACCAACTCACATCACAAGAATAGCATTTGTAACCAGGTGGTCCTTGTACAGTGGCGGATTTAAGGGGGATGGGGGGCAATCCCGGCCCGTGCCCCCCCCTTTTGAGGGAAAACAATGCATTGTGCCCCTCCTATTTGCGATTGTGCCCCCTCTTTTCGACCAGAAAACCTTTTTGTTTTGTTTTGTTTTGTTTTTTTGTTTTTTGTTTTGCTTGTCAGAGAATTATGGAGGGGAACTGGACCCCATAACCCCCCCCCCCCACTGAGCGACTTTTGGAGGGCTGGCGAAATTTTTTTTTTGGGTCGCCACCCCCCCCCCCCCCCCCCCCCACTGAGTGACTTTTGGAGGGCTGGCGAGACCAAAAAAAATATGGGTCTCCCTCCAAGCAGTTTCCCAAAGTTGACAATCCTGCATTTGTGTGCCCCCCCTTATACGAAATCCTGGATCCGCCCCTGTCCTTGTATATGCAGGTTTCTTTAATACCAGTTTGTTCGAGGGGAAGAAAAAATATTGTTGTTTGTATACAGATGGTAATTGCTATTAAAACAGGTCTAATTGTTTAGTCTTGTGATTAGGCCCTGACAGAGTCACAAACTTGTCGGTTATGAAAGGAACATTCACACCAAACCAAACCAACACGTTTCCCCCACGATTATAACAAATCAGAGTACATGTTTATGCATTTTAAAAAGAAAAATCCCAGCAAGTTCTCTGTCAATTTCAACATCTTGTGTACTAGTTGTAGACAAATGTTGTGATCTAGTGGATTGGTCAAAAGACTGTGGATCACAAGTTATTGGGTTGGAATCCATACTACATCATGGTACATCATGCCATATCACCATCTTTGGCAAGACATTAATCTATATTTACCACTCTCGACCCAGTTGAGGAAAATGGATATTACCTGGTGGGTGTTTCATAAAGCTGTTTGTAAAGTTACGCATGACTTTACGAACGACTTGAATATGAATTGCCAGATAGGATGCCCAAAGTTTTTCCTGATGTTTTAACAAAGTGTGACTGTATTTCCAATAACCTCAATTAAATTATGGCAAAAAATATACTTTGCATTAAAAATGTTTGTTATAATAAGAATGTTAATCTACATCTACACAGTTCAACTTTAGTTGATGCAGTTAAAAAATGATTGAGCATCCCATTTGGCTTGTCATATTTGAGTCATTCGTATAGTCATGCGTAACTTTACAAACAGCTTTATGAAACACCCCCCTGGTTGGATTACTCCTTGAAATGCACTGTGCACTAATTGCACTTGTTGGAGCTATAGCTAAGGTAATAATTTCAAAATCTATTAAAGTGCATAGGGACTTTGTATTTTAATGTGATATACGCTCTACCAGGGTGGAATGTGATTTATTATTTACCCTTATTGTAAACTGCCCTGTGTAGATCTGACCTGCAATGCTAGTGTATCCTTCGGCCGATTCCTCATGGATGACTGCACATTGGAGCCTGGACGACGGTGTACTGTGGAGTGTATCCCAGGCTACTGGTCAAGGACAGAAGAATATGATGTTCTCTGCATGGTAAATGGAGAGTGGGAGGTGGATATGGATATATTCTGTACAGGTTGGTGATGTACCACTTATAATATTCCACTTGCTTTACAAATGGGCATTCTAAATAACTTTTTAAATATGTAATTGTGAGGTTTGTTCCTCTGTAAAACCAGGCACAAAATAAATCTGTCAAGGGAATATGATGGCAATGGACAGTGGAATGTGGATATGGACACATTCTTTATGCATGTATGTTGGTGATGTACCACTACCAATGTTCCAGCAAAATTACAAAAGCTGTTTGATATATATATATATATACCGTATTTTGCGGCATTAAGGCCGCGGTATTTTCACCCAAAATATGATCAAAAAGTCTGGATGCGGCCTATAAGCAACAACAGGCAAAAAGAAACCGCCTCCAAAACCCTGGTCTAAACCACACGTATTGGAATTGACGGGACTAGATCTACAGTGAGCCTGTGCTCTATCTCTATCGATGTAATTATCTTTCAAATATTGAAATATTTTCATTCATAAATATATCATTCAGAACTAATAACTAAATATCTCATTAATATAATTACAAGCACGGCCTCGTATGGTCTTCCGAGGTTGACAAAGCACTCTTACGAAGCTCGATTGAGCTCGAGTAACATGCTGAAATCAGCCTCGAAAAATACCTGAATTTTCTTCCCTGGTCAATATTATGGTAGTATCAAAGAGGCAAAAGTATTTTCTGTACTATGAGCCATTGTAATGGACGCTATAGGCACTCTGTAAATTTTATTTGTCTTTTGAGCGCACCCCTCGCATGTGTAGAGCATGGTGTAGAGATCGATGGCACCCCTCCACCTCCGCGCTATTTCAGCGTGGTCATATCCTCACAGGATCCTTCGTGGAGACAGTTATCGCAGTGGATTTTCATAGCGCACGAGGCGTGCGCGTTATCCTCTATTGTGGGTCATGGCAAAGATCTTGAAACAGAAGACACTCCCCCTATTTTTATGTAACGGAAGTGGCCTCACAGGGAAGGGCGCGCTTCCCTAGGACGTAACATCGGACCCTGTACAAAGTCGGGAGAGTGTCCTATCTTCCCTTTTACGATCTTTGGTCATGGCAAGGACATGTTTCAGCTTGCAAATCGTTGTGACAACGTTTATAATTTCCTCTTCAAAACCATCATGCTGTATATGTATTTTTCTGTCTTTGGAAATCACTTAGGGAACTTTTGATGGAATATGCACCCATGTAAGATATATCTTCACGATTTTGTAGTGTGGTGGAAACATTTCCTTTCCAATTTCGTTTGTGATTGAGCCTCAATTTGCAAGTTGCGTTCACGGTTGATAGTCCCGTTCGTAGTCAAATTTTTATAGTAGGGAAACTGTGCATGTACCGTAGTACTAGTCTACAAAGATGTATGTGTTTGCTAGCAGTATGCTTCCTCAGATTCTCTTCCTTTTTTTTTTTAATTCTTAAGACTTAATGACATAAAAGCAAAGACATCTAAGAATAATCGTTGGCCCTTGTTTTTTTCATTGTATGATTTTTGGGGGGGCAACATTTCTTATGCTTGTGATTTTTCCCTATTTTTTTGTTTTTGTTTTTTTCCAAATGAGTTGTCAAAGTTGGGGTGCGGCCTTTGTGGTGGTGCGGCCTTTAAGCCGGAAAATACGATATCTATATATATATATATACACACACACACACAGAGAAAAGCAAATATACATTTATATTGTATATAACAAAAGAAAATAAAATTGTAGTTAGTGTCATCCATCTATAAATCATCTTTCTTAATTTGCTTATGTCAGTAATATCACTAAAATGTATGTCCACACGAAAGCACCTTACATGTATGTATAGGCATTTCTATTAAGTAAGTTGTAAAAATGAGTAAAATTCATTTTTACTTTATAGTTTGTTTAAAATGTGCAGCATAGTCATACCCACAACAAAGTTTGGAATCACACCTCCATCTATGTATCTCTTATTCATGTTTCTTTGTATGATATATGAATCAAATATATATTATTTCTCTTTATCTAATGGCAATGGTTATAAGACTTGCTCTCCATGCCCCTGTTAAGAAATAATAAAATTTGCAATTAGAAATGATATAACTAGTACAAACTTTTAATAGCATCTTTGACCTCTGTAACATCTCTACGCTTTTCAAAGAAAGAAATAAAGGTAAAACATGCAGGTGCTGTAATTTTCAAAACCATAACTCATTTGAAATGTGTATTTGAAAAACATATGATTTGAGAAGGATTTTAAACTTGAGATACTGTAGATGAATCCTTCATATAAGATGTGATAGTATTCCAATGTACAGGGGCAGCTTGTGAAAATGATTGCTCTTTGTAAAACTTAGTTTGATCAAGAGGACGTGACAAAAGATTTTTCTGACCTGATCTAAGATTGATGGAAGGTGTATACTTTACCACAGACTCATTTCGATATTTTAGTGTTCTAGAATTTAGGTAGATAGACTTAGTTTAGTTCTAGAGTTTGGGTATTCTAGAGAATGCAGACATTGAAAGACAGAACTTTACAAACTCATGCCTACTGTAATCATTTTCACATCATTGAATGTCATCAAGATTAAAGTACTTTTTATTCCTTTTCAGTTGTGGAATGCCCAGTGCTCAATGTTACAACTAATGCATCAGTGGTATCTTGTGCTGATCCCCCGATCCAAAACTCAACATGTGTGCATGAATGTCAGTTTGGGTACAAGTGGAGCAGCGGAAATGAGCACCTGACTTGTGGAAAAGATGGCACTTGGTCTGGTTCACAACTTTTCTGCACTGGTAATTCTAACCAATTTTCTTCCCTTAACCTGTTGAATACTAAATAAGCCAAGATAACTTGGGCTAGAATCTAAGGAAAATGTTTGTTATACCAAAATCAGAGTATACCCAACAGGTTAATTTCTCTTTTTCTACACATTTTGTTTATAATTTTAGTTGGAAAGTTGGGTGCCTGATAGCTCTGACAGGTGTGACTAAACAGGATAGAAGGGAAAATGATGAGGTGCAAAATGAACAAAAGAGTCTTGAGCATGATTGAGGTGAAGAAAAGAAAATGGAAATGATATAGAGTATGGGACATCTGTATGTGTAGTAAACAATTTTAAGTAGAAATAAAAGCATATTTAACCTCATACAATAGCATTTAATGACTCTTCTCTGATTTTGTTTTATAACATACTTTACTACCCCCACTCTAGTGGTGACTTGCCCACCCCTAATGAATCCAGGCAATGGAATGTACCATCCAACTAACTGTACCACCAGTGGGGGACAGTACGACGACCAGTGCACATTGTTTTGTCAAGATGGCTATCGCCACGAGGGCCCGACTGTGCGAGCCTGTGGACTGGATGGGCATTGGTCGGATGAAGAAATCAGTTCTGCATGTGTCGGTAAAGAGGGAAAGCTTGTCCTTGTTTCCTGTTAGCAATGTAGTGGGGTGTTACTCATAATGCTCCCCCCCCCAAAAAAAAAAAAAAAAAAAAAAAAATTGAAAAAGAAAAATGTGTAAGATATTCCTGAGTTATTAAAATGTCAAAGGATTATGATTTTTAAGGCATACTGCTCTGGGCTGGTATTCAATTCAAAACATGCATTAAGTAAATAAATTACTAAGCATTTCTCTGGGCTAAGCCTGGCTTCACTCGTATTCAGATTAAATCTAAGTATCTAACTTTAGCAAGTGACTTTAAGGCAAAATACTTACTAATATAGCCATTGTGACATCACATGGCCAGTCAAAAATAATGCGCAATAAATTCATCGTATTACATTCGCGCTATATAATTTGCTTGTGCGCAGCTTATACTGCTCGGCATATGTATGAAAGCCACATACCTGCCAATCAAGTAACTGTCTGCTAGTGAGCTTTCTTATACTTAGGATAAAATACTTGGCCAAAAGAGTCAAATGAACACTAAATTTGCTTTAATATGTATTTTATCTCAGCAGAAAAGTAATTAAAGTACTCATATTTGGTACTTCAGTACTGAATTGAATACGGGCCCTGGTAATTCATAATGGTTATAATCATATGGTTAATTACTACAAGTGATACATATAAACTTCAATTTTAGAAGTGATAATACATGTACCTTGACTCTTGATATTTTATGTAATTTTCTCTTAGCATGTGTTTTCATCTACTGGAAGCGTTTTTAAGATACGTTTTGCGATTTTGATTATTTTATCACTTATATTTCAGATTCTTGCTGTTGAATTGGTATTGTACAATTGTGTTTCATAGTGGAAAGAAATGATCTGATTCTATTTGATTTGACTTGAATGATATATTTCCAGTTAATTTTTTACCATTAAAACATACCTTGTTGGTCATCCACTTGATAGTACTACTGTACTTGTGTGTGATTTACTTCTTACAGATAAAGATTCCCCAAGCTTTGGCAACACTTGCCCAGAGAACCGCAACGTAACAGCAGACCGCGGTATGGCCTATGTCGTAGTGGACATCCCGGACCCCGTAGCAGTAGACAACTCTGGAGGGGAGGTGACATACACCAGATCGGCCACCTCTCCATATCGACTTGAGGATGGCGAGAATATCATCACAGTGATTGCTCGGGATGAAGCGAACAACACAGCGAACTGCGAGTTTACAGTCAATGTGACAGGTCAGTCTGTACTTCAAAGTCTCTGCAATGACTTCCTTAATAGTTTCATGCCTAGGACTTGTAGTGGTTTGACACTAAGAAGATAAGCATTATTCTTTTACATGTACATGTAGCTATTCTATTTTTCTCGCAGTTAACTTTTCTTATTACCTGAACATGCCTTTGAATATATCACATATACATGTATTTATATCTGACTTAATTTTTAGCAGGATGCTAATACATGTACTTTCAGAAATTGGCCAGATTTTTTCGCAGCTAGGAAGTGAAGTGGTTTTACATGAAGAAAATGAGCATAATTCTTTTTGGTAATTTGTTTTTGTTATTCTTTTTTTTTTCTCCCAGTGAAATTCTGTTTCTACCTGAGTGTGCCTTTGAATGGAGATGTCGCTGGGAACTGCAGCCATCACTACGGATCAGTGTGCCATTTCATGTGTAACGATGGTTACCGCCTCATTGGGTCTGACACACGGACGTGTGAAATGGGAGGGCCAGACGGGAATAAACCAACGTGGGTTGGAGAGAAGGCAGCCTGCGAAAGTGAGATTTCTCAAGTCCCTCTCATCCTTCTATTACTTTGTGTTCATTGTACCTTTTTCTGTTGAGAATTTGTTCTTTGTACACTTTCAGTAAGAAATTTTCTGTTTAATAAGTTTTTGCTCTGCACATGTAGCTTGCATTGTTATTTTTGTTATAGTGCATCAGAAACAATGCCAGCTATGACGAGGTTTCAATAAATGTGGCATATCACAGCAAGAGAAGACTCACTAAGACGTAATTCATTTCCGATTGTGTAAAATGAATGACATGTGTGTAATTCTCAATTTTACATTGCAGATGTACCTCTTCGGTGTATCTGTTTTACTCCCTCCCTCTCTGTCCTTGAACGGATTTAGTAATTACTACCGGAAACCAAACATCTGTCCTGTATGTTTGGCCTGTGTAGATTTCTACACCAATTAAAAATGCAGATTTGATATTGAGATCAATACTGCAACCACAACATGTACAGAGCTGCCAACCGTTATGAAAAATTTGTATTTGTTAAGAAAATCTGATGGGAATATGAAACTACGAAAACGCATCCAAAAAGTACAAATTCACGGGAAAAAAATAATAAAACAAAAATGACAAAAAAAGGCATGGTAAGTAGACTAGGTGTAAACACAAGTTATGCAACATGTACGCGAACGCTGAATTGAAGAGCGCGCACACGCAAGCCGCTGCAAAAAAGCAACTCCTAGCGGAGCTTCGTGAATATCTCCCCAGGGTTTCGGTGGTGGGTCGATGGGGATACCATTGAAGCTAGCTCGCGCGTATGCTGCTGCCACACTCGCTGTTTAATTCCTCTCTTGCAGAAACGACGAACGATCGTTGGAGTTTGGATTGATTTCAGGCATCATTCAAATGATTTTGCTTTAATGGATATTTCATCCAGTTTCTGATTTTATGGAATTTTGGAGCTTATATATCTTCTAACACTCGTAAAATGTTTATGAATTCTGTCTGCTGTAATTGTGATTGTTTTCTGACCCTGCTAAGCCGCCGCGATGAGTCGACACACAGTGGAACTTTGTGAATATCTCCCCCAGGGTTTTGGCAGTGGGTTGATGGGGGAACCGTTGAAGCTAGCTTCCCTTTACGCTCCGTCCCCTTCAGCAGAAATGAACACTTGACTTACGATTGTTGGATTTTTGTCCCCGCCGAACGAAGTTCGCGAGGGGACTATGAAACGGGCTCCGTTCGTCTGTGCGTGTGTGTGTGTGTGTGTGTCCGTGCGTCCGTGTGTCTGTCTGTCCGTGTGTGCTCAAATGTTAGAAAATGCTACTTCTCCGTCATTTCTTGGCCGATTTTGATTCTGATTGTTTTATCTGATAGGGCTTGGTGAGGGCTTCCAAACTTCTACACAGAATCGTGAAATTTATTAATTATGCTAATTCATGCAAATTTATTCAAAAGTGACGAAAAATGCTACTTCTCCTCTATTTCACATCGGATTTTGATTCCGATTGTTTTATCTGATAGGGCTGGGTGGGGGCTTCCAAACTTCTACACAGAATTTTGAAATTCATTAATTATGCAAATTTATGCAAATTTATTCAAAATTGACGAAAAATGCTACTTCTGCTCTATTTCACATCGGATTTTGATTCCGATTGTTTTATCTGATAGGGCTGGGTGGGGGCTTCCAAACTTCTACACAGAATTTTGAAATTCATTAATTATGCAAATTTATGCAAATTTATTCAAAATTGACGAAAAATGCTACTTCTCCTCTATTTCACATCGGATTTTGATTCCGATTGTTTTATCTGATAGGGCTGGGTGGGGGCTTCCAAACTTCTACACAGAATTTTGAAATTCATTAATTATGCAAATTTATGCAAATTTATTCAAAATTGACGAAAAATGCTACTTCTCCTCTATTTCACATCGGATTTTGATTCCGATTGTTTTATCTGATAAGGCTGGGTGGGGGCTTCCAAACTTCTACACAGAATTTTGAAATTTAGTATTCATGCAAATTTATGCAAATTTATTCAAAATGGCTGAAGGTTCATAATGTTTTCATGTTTTATATTTCAGTTGTATACATGCATTGTTGGTATTCTCTTCTTTTGCATGCAGTAACATTATTATTTTATTCACTAAAGCTTTTCACTGAAGTTTTAAGGTTCAGGCTAGTTAATTTCCACAGATCTGCACTTCCGGCGGGGACATTTATTACGCATTGCGTAATTTACTCATTCACTTGTTGGATTTATTTCAGGAATTACTTAGTAGTAAACATGATTTTAGTTTAATGGATATATCATCCACTTTCTGATTTTGCATCTGATATATAAGAATTTTCTGGTCGTTTTGAGTTACTGGATCAAATCATTTGATAGACAGGTGATCTTGTGGCTGAAGCAAGAACTTGGAACTAGAAAGAATTGTGAGTTTGCAGGTCGAGGTATTTAGATGAACATGTACAATTGAATGTAGTAATAATAATAATGTCATTTATAATGCGCACATATCCATCCCATGTAATGTTTTAAAAATTAATTTAGAGCAAAAATATTTACCTCATGGTATTCATTTGCGTTGCATTAAGACATACCCCCTCTATTAGCTTTTAAAACAGTTGAAAAGAGGGCTAGTTGAAAAAATATGAATTTTGGAGGTGCTGAGTACTAATTTGTGCTTCCAAGGGTTGGCAATTCTGCATGTAATAATCAAGATAAATCCCTGCCAAGGCTCTAATGTCCTTTAATTGGCAAGACATAAATCTACATTGGCCACTCTCTGCCCTGGTCAAGTACATGGGTACCTGGAGGAAAGTTATTCTTTGAATGCTTGAGCACCTTATAGTAAACTTAAAGGTCATGTAAAGTTTTGGTAAGCCTTCAAAAACTGTTCGTCAGATTTCTTCAATTTTTGTTGATAAATAGCAAGATACTAGCAATACTAAGACACTGTGAAGATTTCGCCTCCTAAAGTTTAATATTAAACAAATAAGAGGCAAAAACTAATTTATGTGCCGGGACAGGCACGTAAAATCCCAACAAATGCAGCATGTGCTATACACTGTACACACGTGTAAAACCAATGATGAGTAGCTACACACAGTGCACACACGCTGTCTCTATGTGAAGCCCCAAGATTGCTGTGCGGGGAGCCGTCGGGGTGTAAGGGTCCTAGCATAATGGCAGTCATCAAGCATTCCTTACAGATATTTACACTGAAATTCACGAGAAATCATAGATGGAATACCAAATGATCTCTTACAGACATCTTTTGATACAAGGAGAACAACATGAGACTATATTTAACATGTTTCTTTCCAATTTCCTTGTTGCTACCAATACTGTACATGAGCTTTAACTATGGTGATAATGGCATTGCAGGGTCTCCGGGAAGAACGTCATTAATACTGATGAGGTACCCTCTGTAAAGAATCCCATGTAATCTCTCTTCTTTGTGTTCTTGTTCTTGTTCCTCTCCTTCTTCTTTCTTTCTTCTTTGTACTTCCTTCTGTTTTTTCTTTCTGCTTTCTGCTTTCTTTTTCTTCTTTATTCCTTCTTCTTTCTTCATTCTTGTTCTTTTTCTTCTTTTACTTCTTTTTGTTCTTCTTTGTGTTCTCCATCTTCCTATAATAAGTGAAAATAAGACCATATTATTTTTATTATGATTGTAATTTCAGGTATCCAGTGTCCCCACCCCATTGAACGGTCTAAGGTGGAGAAGTCTGGTTGCGAGGCCCCCTATACACCGGGGGCAGAGTGTACCTATATGTGTGACCCGGGTTACCTAAGGGCCAATGGGTCAGCCTTGAGGACCTGCCAGGAGGACGGTACCTGGTCTGGAGAGAACTTCTACTGTGAAAGTAATTTGTTCCTAAGAAAATTTGTCACCTAAGAAAATAATTTGTGTAGTTAGAATTTATAAAATAAACCTGCCTGTAGGAAATACTGTTCCTGTTTCTGGCATTCTCTGGGTTAACAGTTATGGAGTATGAAGAAAATAAAGGATGACATAAAACTACATGTAGGCTGCCTTAGATTCCTTGCAGGACCTATTCTCTGCGGACACATGGGTGCTTGGACTAGTCTGCTCACAAGTTGCTTGTACAATTATTGAGAGTTTTTTATGCCTTCGCCTACCAAAGGTGGTGCCGGGGCATTATGTTTTTGGCTTGTCTGTCTGTCCGTCCCGCTTTTTCGTTAATGCGATATCTCAAGAACCATTCGAGGTATGATTTTCAAACTTGGTGGTAGTATCTGTCACCATAGGAAAACAAGCGGATTAGATTTTGGGTTATGTAGGTCAAATGTCAAAGGTCATAGAGTATCAATTCTTAATTTTCAGGTTTTAGCCTCAGTAACATGATATCTCCTGAACAATTTGAGCCATTAACTTAAAACTTGGTACTAGTACATGTATGCACCACAACATTGAGATGAACTGATTAGGTTTTTTTTTACATACATATGTAGGCTAAAGGTCATAGAGGTCAATATGCATAAAATTAAAGATTTGTTAGTTTTGTTATTGCCATATCTCAACTATTTTGTATGCATGATTAGGAGATAAATTGATCTAAATTTTGGGTGGTTAGGTCAGAGTTCAAAGGTCAAAGGTTTTTATTTTGGTTTTCACAATATTTCAAGAACAGTTTGAGCCATGAACTTACTGGTAACTGAATTTTGGTGGAGGCATATACGAGATGCAGTGACATTCATCTTGTTTTAAACATGCATTATCTCTTCCTAGAAGTAATATTTGAAACTAATATTTTTAATATAGTATAACAACATGGAACCTCTAATATACAGAGCAAAAATACTTTTTCATGATTGGTACCCTTTGACCCATATTACATTGTTGCTTAGTGTCGCCTCTTGGTGCTTTTATCTTTTGATCTGCACATAATGTAGTAACAAGGAGCAGAAAGAGCAAAATTAACAGAAAATATTGAATCCTTTTCTATTGCTGTACATTGCGCTGTTATGAAAAAGAACAATGTAATAAAAAATAAGCATTAGAGCCTCTAAATTGGCAACAAGGAGTGGAATTATTACTTTTTAAATTCACAATTGACAATTTCTTAATGCATTTTGTAATTTTCAGCCACTTAGGCTTATTTGATACATTTTGATTTTAAAGAATGTAGGAGTGAAAAAAAATAGTTGGTGTTAATTTGAAGAGGAAAACCTGATTCATGTAGACCTTTGAAAAATTCTGAACTGCTACGGGTTAAAGGTGTTCCACAAGCCCTTGACCACAATCATTTTGTTTAGAACATTTCCCCCAATTTTACATCCGTACACAATAGCCGACTTTTAAAGCCCATGTTCAGTTTTGGTATGGCCTCAAAATTTTGAAAATGAAAGTGAGAAAGGTATTCCGTAATCCTTTGACCACCATTTTTGTATAAATCACTGTTTATTAAGCAAGAAAGGGAGCACACTAAGCCTAGGCTACCTGTTCTTAGCAAACAGAGTACAGGATGACATAAAAATGGATACAATGAACAAAAATATTATCATTATTATATTATTATTTTTACTATTGCATTCCTTTCCAGGTAGGAAGTGTGATCCCATCCCACCTTTTGACCATGGCGTGATAGAGCCAGAGTCCTGCCAGACCATTGGGGGAACTGTTCACAACATTTGTGAACTGTCCTGTATGGACGGATATAGATATCAAGGACAGCTGGAACATGTCTGCCAAGAGATTGGAGGATGGAGTAACTATGATGATTCACACATCTGTGAAGGTAATTTTAACAAGTTGCTCCACTCATGTTCTTGTAGGACCCTCATATTTTTTTGCTTGAAGGGATGTAATCCTTAATTGCTTTACCTCATTGCAAAGAAATTTATGTTTGTAGTTTAGTGGAAAGCTATGGCTTGTGAAAGTGTGTTGGAATGCAGAAACTGATATTTCTTGTGGGTGTTGGTGCATCTAAATGTGTAATCAGACAATGTAATAGCTTCTTCATTGTTAAGCCTATTCAAGGTAGTGGGAGGGTGTACATTTAATTATGGTTTTAAGCACTTAGGTCTTTTTGCATTCAAGGCACGTCTCTATGTGAAAAAACATTTCGTTATTCTACACTAGTTTGCTTGCCTGTCAGTACACGTTATTTTCATATTGTTTAGCCTGATTCTATGGTAAGCACCAGTTTCTTATTTTGTTGTACAGATGCCACAGCCCCACATTTCAACGGTACCTGTCCACAAGATCAAACCGTCATTGCTCCAGCTGGCATGACAGAAGCAGTCGTGATGTGGGATATGCCACAGCCGGTAGACGCCCACAGTGAGATCTGGAACTTTACCTCATCACGGGAGCCAGGCATCACCTTGCCTGAAGGCACCCATGCTATCATTATTACTGCCATGGATTCAGTTGGCAACACTGCAACTTGCCGGTTTTATGTGACTGTCCGAGGTAAGAAACAGGCAGTGGAAAAAATTGTTTGTTTGTGAGAGATTTTTGAAAATCTGTTAAAGAAATCATGATTATGTTTAAGATGTTTAAGATTGTAATCATCCTTTGTTTAAGTAAGTCAGTTTCTACTCATGTGTAAGAAGTGCAAGTGTTGAAATCAATTACCAAGGTTTAGGAGATTAATAGTATAATAACTGTACATCAATAGGTTTCTGTATTGCAAGTACATTCAAAAATATTTTTTGAGGTTTAAGAAGTGTTAGAGTGTCTATACTTTACTTTTTTTCTGCATTGCAAACATATCAAAAATCAATTTCCTGCGTTTTACGAAGTGTAAGAGTAAAAAAATCAGTTTGTGAGGTTTTGCAAGTTTAAGAGTTTAGCAACTGAACCTCAAGTTCTTCTGCTTTGCAAAGCTTATTTCTGTATTATTTCCTGAGGTTTAAGAAGTGTAAGAATGTAGAATAAATCAAGAAGTTTCAGAGTTTAGTATTTAAACCTCTTTTTCCTGCATTGCAGACACATTCAAAATTATCTCTTGAGATTTAAGAATTCTAAAAGTATAGTAAGTAAACATAACTTTTTTTATTCAGAATTGCAAAGACATTCAAAATCAATTCTGTGGGATGAAGTAGTATGAGAGCGTTGCTACTAAACTTTTGGTTTTCCTGGCATTGCAAAACACATCCAAAATCAATTTTTGAGGTTTCTGAATTTACACATCAAGTTTTTCTGCTTTGCAAGCAGGTTCAAAATTAGAACATTGTTCTAAGTGTACCAATCATATGTGTACAGCTGGAATGTGTAAATTCAACCTCAAAACACTTTACCTGGCCTTCTATGGGTTAACGATTAAGGAGTATTATGGCAATAAAGGAAATCATAAAACCCTCTTGGGCGGAACCTAACTCCCAGTTCAGTTCCACACAGGCCCTTATTCTATGCGAGCACTTACTGGTGCTATGACTAGTCTCCTCACAAGTCGCTGTAATATTTATGGGGAGTGTATTTCAACTTGAAATATCTCTCTATGGAATCAGCATATAAAACTCATATTTTGAATATAGTATGGTGACATGAAACATACAGAGCAAAATATTTTTTGGTGATTGGTACACTTTAAGCTTCTGCCAACGTTCAAATTTGAACTAGGCGAGCTTTCATCCACTACCATATACTTCGTCAAGCCAAGTGATTCTTCACGCAGGTTCTTCTTGTTTAGTGCCTCAAGATTATTTTTGAGCTTCAAGAATATTTCTCTTTTTATTTCCTAGTGATCAGATGTCCACAAGAAGTTCTTCCCAGTAATTCACACTGGGTCGGAAACTGTTCCCAAATCTGGGGTGCAAATTGTACTGTAGCATGTCGTCCTGGTTACAATCTGTCGGGGGATGCGACTAAGAAGTGTCGTTGGGACCAGCAAAGCTTGACTGGACGTTGGGAGTGGGTGGATAACATTCCAGTTTGTCAAGGTATGTGTAGTAGATTTGTCATGGTTAATGAGAATGGCAGTAGTTATGATGATGATTGTGAGGACAAACCTGGTCGTGGTGAGGATAGTGATGATGATTGTGATGATGATAATGATGGTGATGAGTGGTACTGATTTAATCCAATGATAATGGCGGTGATGATGATTATTGATAGTGGTGATGATGATGACAATAACACTAATGGTGATGATGGTGATGATGATGATAACAATAACTACAAGCTTGTGCTAATTGTCATTGTATTTTTATTGACTTTAAATACAATATCACTAAAAATCAATGTACATCGCTGCACCAGTTTGAAATGATTATTGAAGTCTTTACCATGTTGGTAAATACACTCTTAACTTCAATTTGAATTTCAATTTAATTTTGATTTAATTTTAAATTTCAGCTTCCACTTCAATTTCATTTTCATTTATATTGTCAACTTCAATTCAAATTCAAATTCAGTTACAATTTTCAATTTCTATTTCTATTTCACTTTCAATTTCAATTTCTTTTTCAATTTCTAATCAATTTTAATTTCACTGTTTTTGTAGCTGTGATGTGCCCTGCTTTCCCCTTTCAACAACAGACCATGATGGTGTTTGGCTGTAATGTCAGCCCTTTTAACAATGATCCTCAACCGTATGGGACCCGATGCAAGGTCCTGTGTTTGAACGGTGGTCGTAATTATTTTGGCCAATTTCATTTTGCTTTTGGTACGAATTTATACACAACGATCTGCCAGCAAGATGGCACATGGTCTCAAGACATCCAGTGCACACGTAAGTATATGACTGGTATTCATAGAAGTGTACTAGTTTAAAGTGTACCAATCCCCGGGGGGGGGGGGGGGGGGTACTCAATATATTGGATAGACGGGTATGTGACGCTTTGACGATCCCCTTTTTCGACGGCCAATGGCCGTTCTCAAGATATCCATATTTCTATAAACAGCAGTATTCACCCTTCTCACATGTTCTCAAGAACCCGGCTGCTACTTGTCTCTCACCTTTTCCCACGGCACGGCCCGTTCCCTAGCTGTCGTGTACGTACGTCCATTCACTTGCGTGCGAAGTTGCATACATGCATGGACTAGATGCAAAGTGCGGCCGATAGCTGGTGTGCTGCCGGTCCATCTTTTGCAATACATGCACACACACACGCATCACCCTCACATATGACATGTCACACACACAATTTTAAAGTGACTTTGCAACGCAAACGATGGACCGGCCGCACACCGGCTACCGGCCACACTTCGCAGCATCTACTCTACAGAATCCCCATACTAAGTGCCGTAGTTCCTTAGACCATTGTTTTGGAGTATAATCCACCGTTCCAAAGGCCCAATGTTTTTCTTTTCGAGTCTGTTCCTTAGACCCCCATTTCGAGGGCGGCTGCGTCACACCCCTGTCTGAAAAAAATTTGAGTGCCCCCCCCCCCCCCCTGGTGAGTGTGTACATGTGCATCGACTAGTCTAATCACAAGTCGCTTTTACATTTATTAAGAGTGAATTTAAACTTGCAATAGAATGTATATCTGGTGTCCATATTTTGAATTTATTATACTTCTAACATACAGAACAAAAATATTTTTTGGTGATTGGTACCCTTTTTTCCAAGTGCAATATTATGTGGGAAGGTGTTCACTGATTTATGAAGCACCAACTGTCTAAAAATAAAATGAAACTACATAAACAAACAAATATCTTGTCAACATGAAATCCATTTCTCATTTTCATCTCAGGAGTGGATTTGTTTTGTTTATTCATTTTATTACAGAATTGCATTACTTTGTCCAGAATAAAGAGTTTGATGCTCAGTGATTCATCGAATACACTAGTCCAACTTTATGAATACGGGCCTATCAGATTTAATCTCATATTCTCTAGTTTACAGGGGACCTACATTATATGTACCATCAAATAGAATATTTCATAGATGACATACAGTCGACCCCCGAAAATGTATGAGACTTTCAAGTGGTTGAGGAATAAAGAGCATGATAAGGTGAAAATCAGGCATTGAAATAAAGTTGGAGTTTACTTAATACGTGTGCATGTACATGTGCATAGGTAGTGTCAACTAGTGTGCTTACAAGTTGTTTTTACCTTTACTTAGAATTTTTGAATTTGCAAGATATCTGTACAGAAGTTATATTTGATATAGTCTACCAGCATGAAACCCCCCAAGATACAGAGCAAAATAGTTTTGGTGATTGGTGCCCTTAACTAGGGCTTGAAATTACGATGTGTGACACCTAAGTTGTTCTATCTTACAAACTTGATCTCTCGATCTACAGCAAAACCATGTCTGCCTCTCCTGTCAATAGCGTTGTTGTACGGAGTGCATCCTCTTGCATTGGCAGGACTCTATCAATGCTGGCACCATCTGTGTCCCTGGGAGCAATTCACAATAACACCCTTGATGTCTTTTAGACCTTGATCTTACTTAATCTTTAAGCTCTCTTAACCCTTGATCTCTCTCCAGCAAAAACCTGTTCGCCTCTCCAGCTTCCTGTCAATGGCGTTTTTGTCCGGGGTGCATCCTTATGTACTGGCAGGACCATTACTGTTGGCACTGTCTGCATCCTTGGATGCAAGCCTGGTTTCCAACTGAACACTATCACAGCTGTGAGTAGATGCATGCCGAGCGGAGTATGGAGTAGAAACTATGGAAATGATCTGGAATGTCTTGGTAAGTGATGAGAACAAAGAACAAAGACACAGGCATCAAAACCCAAATATTGACTGAATTTTCCTCTGTGGATACACCAATTGGAGTACAACATGATAAAAAATATAACTGTATCATATTTATTATGATACAATGGTATCATATATATTATACAACTGTATCATATATATTATGATAGTGAACATAGAACAAACTCTTGAGGCACACGTTTATTTGTTTTTCAGACATTTGCTCCTACAACATTTATTCCAGGCTCTAATTTCATAAAAAAAACAAAAAACAGGGATAGAGTTAGGGTTATAATTGAATTGTATGATAGGTTTTGGTTAGGGTTAGGGTTAGGATTAGATACAGTGTTGGATCCAGGGTTGAACGAAGGAATTCGTTAGTATGGGAAATTGAGGGCAGAGCTTTGTCGTCGGAGCATGTGTCAGGAACAGTTTATTGATGATTAGTTTTTTTCTGAGTGCTAAGAATGCAAGTAGATCGATCTCTCATAACTAAGCTCAAGGAGAATCTATGGCTTTTTATTGACTCACATTGTAAAGTGTCTTTTCTTCTTAAAGATATAAATCTAGTATTTTCATGGCTTAGCTAACCTGCTAGGATGTATTCTGACCTGTTGAATACCTGCCCAGTGATAACTAGGGTTGATGTCTATGAAAATGCATGTCATTCCTCATTTAAATTGAATGCAACAGGTTTACAAAGCATTCAAGGAATGTGACCCTACAATGCTGGGTTATAAAGAAATCATGATTTAAAAAAAGTAAAATCAGATTTATTTGATTTAAATCCATTTATTCAATATTTTAAAGATATAGCCTTAAATGCTGATCCTGTGGAAAAGAAACAGATTATTTCGGTAGATCTGATATCAGAAATAGACTGGAGTACAAAACTCTTATTTGGATGAATTTTTTTAGCCAAAGATTGAATAAATCAAACATTGCTTTTTGAGTGATATTTTTGTAGCATCAATAAAATCAACAGCAAAATTATGTATTAATTTTGGGTTTTTGATTTATATCGGCGATTTTTCAACAAAAATTCATGACAATTTAAATGAGGTGACTGTGTCAACCCTGCTACAATGCACCCAGGTTAAAAGAGACAACTGCTAGCGATAAAACTATAAAATATCAAACCTAGAATTGAAACCAGAACCTTGTATTTGAAAGTACCTGGAAGAAGGACAAACCACTGTTCCACAGTGCCCATATATGAAAACAAATTTAAATAATGCCCTTGTTTACAAATGCCTGACCTATCCAGTATGTACAGGTGTCTACAAAAAATGCAATGAGATTTTGATTGGTAACATTTAAAAAAACAAACAAAAACAAAAACCTTCCTCAATAAAGTTTCGTAGGTAATGTAGTAGTATCACTTAAATTTTGTGTGAATTTCACAAGGATCTGAGTTAAAAATTCAAAGTTATGATCATTTGTGTAAAATGTATCATTTTTTTCCAAATGTTACAAAGAGAGCACATTAAATAGCTTCAGTGCCCAATAAGTGTATATCTGTCTCCTGAACATTTTGTGGCAAGCTCTCAAATTAATTTAAATTTTTGTTACAAAAGTGTATTAAGAATTCAGATTAAGGCCATTTACACAAACATGAAGATATTTTATTGTCTTTAGTATCTATTTTATGGAGGCATAGTGACAATATCAGACAAAACCAAAATATTGGGTAAAACCTAATGAACATGTTAAGCAATGTTCATAGATCTTCTGAGAATGGATATTACGAAATTATTGTTTAGTGTTTGTTGCTTAAATTGAAATAAGTATTTGAAGAGTTTAACTAGTAATACAGTTGTCATTTTCACTCAAAACAAAGCTTGGTTGTATCCTACAGTACATTGCTCATGCCATAATGATTGAAGTAAATAATCATTTGCCTCAAATATTTCTTGGAATACTTCTTTATCTTCTCGTACTGAAAATATGTTTTGAATGCATATTCATAAGATTTCACAAATGAAATATTCTAAAATGTTTCAGTTGTGATTTTGCCAAGAAATTAGTTCAGGATGACTTCAATCAATGGAAAGGTTTGTCATCAGAAGCAGAAGCGACAAATATACAATTATTGTGCACTGATGCTATTCCTTGTAACATATTTAAAATGCTAAGTTTTACAAAAACTATAGCTTTGTAGTTTTGGCTTAGATCTCTGTGAAATTCACACAAAATTTCGGTGATACCATTGCAATATTACTTTTAAAATTTCATTTAGGATGGTTAGGTATCTTTAAAGATGTCAATCGAAATCTTGTTCATTTTTTTTTGGAGACACCCTGTATATCAGACCTAGAATTGAATCCTGAACCTTGCAGTTGAAAGTAAAGAGGACAAACCACTGTTCTGCAGTACCCCTATATGTCACTTGATGCCCTTGTTCACAGATATTGCTCCACCAGAGTTTGATGCTCCATGTCCACGGAGTGTGTCCATCACCACCCAGCCATGTACCATTGCAGCGAATGTAACATATGACATCCCCGGAGCTACGGATAACGCAAGCGAAGTTACCGTTACAGGTCCCAACGAGACCTTTCCCATTCTGCTCTCAAGAGGGCGCCATGAAAGGACGTATACTGCAAGGGACTTTGCAGGAAATGTGGAGACATGTCTTGTCAATATCAATATTGTTGGTGAGTACTGTTCTTTGAGCTACATTTGAGAGACTGGAAAGACAATATCAAATTGAAGAAATAGTAGAATTTTACATATACATGTACAAAGGCATTACAAAGAGAAAGACACATTTTATGCAGCCCCCTCCCCCTCCTCCATCTTCCCACTGCATTGCAATACTGTGCCACTTTATATTCATTACATTTCAAATGAATGATTGAATATCCTCATGAAAAGAGCAATGGCATCAGTATACCATGGGGATTGGTTTGACAGGACCAAATTATGTTATCAGGTTGAAAGTCAAATCAACATATCTATTACCTTTTTATTCCTCGTATATCTCTTTCTAATTTGAGCGTAATAATACAGTGGCTCCTTTTGGTGACATTTTCTTAAGTATCTTTTGATCCAGAATGCTAGGAGTTTACACATTATACATGAGCAGAAAAAGCAAAAATCACAGGAAATTTAAAGTCTTTTTCTAATGCAGTATGTTGTGCCATCCAGGAAGAAGAGCAATTTAATTGGAACTAGTCATTAATGTGTCCAAATTGGCAACACAGTGTAAAATATATCATCGCTATTTTCATGTACAAAGTCAGTTTAGCGTCAGTAGTGCATCAAAACGTTTTTTCTAATATTATGTCTTTATCTCCTAAATGGCACCGTGAATCACGTTGAAACTTAGTACAGTCATAGTCCTTAATAACCATAATCAGCTCTGTGATTATCAATGATGTCACATCAATTTTGCATCAGTAGTGCACAGTGTTGGGTACCTCGAGATCGATCTTGATCTCGGGACCAGTCTCGAGATCAGCATCAGTAACCTCGATCTTGTTCTTGATCTCAAAGGTGTTGGTCTTGGTCTTGATCTTGATCTCGGAGCTTCTGTTCCCGGAGCTTCTGTTCTCGGAATTTTCGCTCGAGATCGCTCAAGATCAACATTGTTATTACGTAAATTATCAGACGAAAAAGCTTTTAAAATCGTTCACCAGTCGGCAAAAACATGACTCAGTGTTGGGTACCTCGAGATCGGCATCAGTAACCTTGATCTTGATCTTGATCTCGGACATATCTGATCTTGATCTCAGATGTTCTAATCTCGATCTTCAGCTGCGGATTTTGATCTTGATCTGGATCTCGGACTGTCTGATCTTGATCTTGATCTTGATCTCGGACCCTCTGGTCTTGGACCCAACTTTGGTAGTGCGTTAAAATGTTGTTCTGGCATTATGTCTATATCTCCAAAACTGTACCTTCAATCAAGTTGAAACTTTGTTCAGTGATAGTCCTTAATAGTCATAATCACCTCTACGAATATTAAGGATGTCACGTCAACGTTGCGTCGGTAGTGCGTCAAAATGTTGTTTTGATCTTATGAGTATATATCAAAAACGATAAAGTCAATCAGGTTGAAAATGTGGTATGAATGACGTTCATTTCTTAATTTCTAATTCATCGTAGCAGCTTAATATACAAATCTTTCGTTTGTACTTTTTTCTTATCCTTGTACCTGTTATTATATTATCAGTGTCTTAGATTTTACATTTGAAAGAAATGTTTTATAAACTACCACGTACACCCATTTTTGCAATGTCGTCCCACGACATTGACTTGTTTTCATTCACGTTCTGCATAAAAACAAAATTCTTATTATTCTTCTTCTTCTTCTTCTTCCACCAAAATCCTATTCATTTTGCACGTAGTGCTTGTGACCTCTCTTTAGGTCCCTTCCTCTTGTCCATTTCCTTTCAAATTTCATATGCATGTTCCTTGCTATTTCATCTTGATCACTAAACTTTTCATTTTTTGAAATCACTCATGCCTGACTGTCAGGCGCCATTTTGTCCATTTTAGGCCATTTTCATGTCATTTTCATGCCTTTTTATCTCCTTGCCTATCTCCACTATCCTACATCCTACAGACTTCTAATAAATTGCTCTAGATAGTCCAAGAGTTGCTCTTTCCATTACAATGAAAAAGTTTATTAAAAAAGCCAACGGGTATGGTGCGTATACATGTAGACCCCCAAATTTTAACTCAGGACTCCCAAAATTTTGAAATTTGATAGGGGCCTCATACTCACAGACCCTAAATATTTCAATCCAAGCCCCCAGTGAAAAAGATTATTGCAGCCTGGAAGAGAGCTTCTGGTATATAAATCCGGAGATATTATTATCATTATTATTATAAATAACCAGTTTTTTGCCAGCACATACATTATTCTAAGAAAAATCATTTGACAATATTATTCTTCAGCTCCTATGTGTCGAGATGAGCGTGAATGGCGAACAGGATCTTTGAGAGTGGAGTCGATGTCCTGCCGTAACCTGTACGGCTCTACGGTACGCTTTACTTGCGGCAATTCGGCGGTGCTTGTTGGAATGCGAGAACGCACATGTCAGGAAAGTGGGCAGTGGAGTGGGACATCACCAACATGTGAATGTAAGTAAAGTTTCTCACTAATGATGTTTAAACTGTTTGAGTTGATTTGATCATTTATTACCATAGTTCATGTCACATAGATACAGCAAATAGATATGAAATATATACAGACATATTTTGGTATAAAAAGGAACTAACAAAAAAGCACAGTGCCAATTAATGTCATGGGCCACGGAACCCCCCACTTTTTTAGTAGACATGTTTCATATGACCTCGGAAAAAAAGTTAGAAAATTGTCATTAATGAGTGAAATCAAATTAGCCCCCCATTTTCAATAATGCACAGCGGCACCTGAATGTTAGTCCATTGGCATAATATATGCTATCTCTTGACATTATGGAAGACAATGTATCAGTCAGAAATGGAGTATTTACGTGTAGGTGTTTTTAATAATTTTTGTGATTTGTTTTGCTCTTATAGAATACTTGACCATAGTATTCAACTGCTTATTGGTTTATTTCTAATTTTCTTTTACAAAAGTTTAGTCTTTTGACCTGTTGATGAATGCATTTTTAATATCCATTTGTGAATTTTGATAATACATTGTAATTTTTGCAAAAGTATAAGAAAGTGGTACGTGTGAGAAATATGAAATCTGAATTTCTTGATCTCGATCCTCTTAATTACTTAACAGCGGCAAGTTGCCCTAGATTGTACCTACCACCCAACACAGTGGCCAGCCCTCGTCCATGCTCCACCAGCTTTCTAGTTAGTGGGGCTACCCAGTGTAAGGTCACTTGTGCCCGAGGGTTTGTAGGGGTGTCAGTGAATATCATGCGCACCCGTTGCTCTTTAAATGGGACATGGACTGCAAACATCAGTGGCATGCAGTGCAGAGGTAAGCCCCTGATCAACATATCTTGCTTCATATGCTTAATAAAGAAAAGGTTAAGTTCTGGTAAAGTTAAAAAACAATGATTTTTGAGCTTTCTTCTTTTTATGTCATTGTAGAAGAGTATCATACTTAAAATGTCCTCTGAAAAATGATTGCTCTTCAAAAGCCCTGGCATTAGCAATATGACTAGAAATAGCTTAAAACTTTGGACCAAATTTTCTTGCCATATGTGTGGAGTCCAACTTATCCATTTTTATGTGCAGTGCTGTTCTCTGTGAATGATTTTCAGTAAAATTGAATCAGTTTATTATCATTTTTAAGGGATACTCAATCGCAGATTGTGGACGTTTTTATGCCGCAAGAGGGCACCATGATCGTTTCCTGATCATGCCGTTGCCCCGCGGGGCGAAAAATTTGGACAGACTGGTCGCCGCACAACATGCACTCTCTGCCTGAGCTCGAACTCTCGTGCAAGATTCGGTCGGCTTCGTGCAGTCCAAAATGTAATAATGATCTAACCTCCCTACTCCTGTCCTTCACTGCAAAAGCAGTGAATTCGGGAACCGAGAAGGAACCGGATTTTGGTCTGCTAGCGAAGGTTCCAACTCGGGTGGGGGTTAGTCACAAGACCAATAAAATAAACAAATTCCAAATAAAAGATAAGGAAAATTAATAAACAAAAGCGCTGGGACACAATGTACATTAAAGTGTCATAAAATATTTTATTTACTTATACATTAACAAATAACAACCAGAATCAATTTACAGATATCATTAATAAAACTCTTAATCGATTTCACTCTATTAAAAGCCCATGTTTAGAACCTATATCATGTATATAAACAATACTTAAAATAACTTAAACTATCACAGTCATTAAGGGGAATACTATAAGGGATGGGAAGAGGTTAGTCAGGGAGGGATCGTTAGTACAGTGGCCACTTACATTCAACGCGGATGTCTAAATATGTGATATCGCGACTTGTACTGGTGCACTGCCATAGCTACTGCGGACGACGCGGATGATGACGACGACAATGCAGGAATAGAAAGGACGACGACATCGAATACTGGAAGAAATAGCTCAGGAACATGATGAGTAGAAATGACACTCGGTACCAGGATACTGGATACATACAGCATGCACACGAGTGACAGGAACATGTTGATCATACACTGGATCACTAAGATTGCAAAGGGTCAGTGGTACCCAAATGCAGATGTCTTATATTTGTTCTCGTTGACTTGGAGTTTAGATGATGACTTTGTTCAAACTAGGATGGTCAAACTTCAGACGACTTCGATATTGGTTAGGGTCAGTTAGTGGGGAGGGGTAGTAGGGGATAAGTTGGGGGAGCCAAGTTGGGGGAGCCAAGTTACTAAAACATACATGGGATCTTCTTTTATACCTAATTAATCATTCATACTGGTATCATCTCATTGGTCACTACACCTTTTAGGGGTTGGGCTTTAATCAAAGTTATACATCTAATTGGCCAAGAGTTTATTAGTTGACCACTCCTATGGCAACAGCAGTTTCCTAACAAACATATTTAAACAATGGAACACTAAACTTATTCAATCATCAAAGCAGCTTTTTCAAGGAGGCATGATCAAAACACATCAAAGCTGCCATAATATCCCACTTAACATGCTTAACACAATGGAGGACTTCAGAAATGAATAGAGGGGTGGCTATTAAGGTGTAGAATACAGTGACATAAAAGAAGGATTAAGCTAATGAAATGGAATCAAAGAGAATAGGGCTTAAATCTTATGGAATAAACTTGAATACAAACAGCCAGCACATGTTATAATTCTGTGTGCAATATAAAAAAGATCAAAATAACAGGACAGGATAGAGGCTAAAAGCTTATGAATAATCTAAATAATATTTACAATAGAGGGTGCATTTTCATGCATGCTACAATGATAATAATAATAGTAATAGTGGGTTCTTGTATAGCGCACATGTCTGTCAGACTTGACACTCCTGGCACTCCACAATTATTACCCTGGCTTTAGCATGGCTGCACTTACGGCGCTCTAGCTTTTCAAGGAATTAATTCCTGCCAGGTACACATTTTCCTCACCTGGGTTGAGTGTGGCAAATGTAGATTAATGTCTAACCAAAAGACACTAGTGCTGGGCCAGGGATTTGAATCTCGTACCTTGTGGTTCACAGTCCGGGGACTTATCCACTAGACCTCAACACCTCTACAATCCCAGCAGTCCGAGGGACGTGTTCAACGCACAAACTTTGTGTACGAATGAATGGGGCGTACGCAATCCTGACTTTCCCCACGGCCACCTGGTGGCGTATCCCTTTAATGATTCCAAAATCTCACATTTACAATTATTTTTATGAATGTAGAAAATTAAGAAAATTTATTTTTCAGCCATTTAGACATTATCAACAAAGTGTTGCCTTTAAAACAAATCTCTCATTTTATACCCCCACCAAACAAAGTTTGAAGGGGGTATATAGGAATCAGTGTACAGTCGGGCAGGCGGGCGGTTGGTCGGTCAGTCGGTCGGTCGGTCGGTAGGTCCATTGCAAATCTTGCGCATCGAACTACTTCCTCATTTTTCGAGCAATGCTCATGAAATTCGCGACACACATTGGTCTTGGGATGAAGATTTGCAAGACATATTTTTTGAATGTGTCGGAAACTGCATTGCCATGGTAATGGCATATAATGGCAATAAATAAGGTTGAAATCTTGTGCATCGAACTACTTCCTCATTTTTCGAGCAATGCCCATGAAATTTGGCACACACTTTGGTCCTGTGGTAAACATGAACAAAACATATTGTTTCAATGTGTGGCAAACTGCGTTGCCATGTAACGACATATGGCATTAAAACGGGAAAATATTGCAGATCAGACCAATTCCTCATTTTTGGAGCAATGCTCGGGAAATTTGGCACACACATTGGGACGGGGGTATTAATCACCTTCAGTGATATTCTAGTTTTCTCTCTCTGTCTCTCTTGGGCTTTCTCTTCCTCTCCTCCTAGTTGATATGCATGTATCTACATGTTGTTTCTCAAATCTCCTTTTATAGCTTTCACCATCAGCCTCCCCCACCCCCAGTCTTTCACCCCTCTTTCTTCTCACCATCTGTGCAGTCTATACATTCCAAGTACTCTTCCCCTTCCTGTGCATCTTATGTTGGATTGTATCTGGACAGCCACACATGCCATAGACCCACTGCAGGTTTCATAGTTGTCATTTTTTCCCCCTTCATAGCAAATTTGCAGGGGCAAAACTGGGATTCTGCAAAAGGGGAGAGGGGTGAAGAGCATGATTTTAAAAAAAGGTTATCAGATTTTTTTCAGTGTTTCTCTGCCCTCCTAAAAAATCCATCAGTGAGCTTGCATATTTATCTGTATTTACTACTTTGCCATATGCTTTTGCTATTCCTTCAGATGTTGCCCCACCTGTATTTAGCTATTGTCCTCCTGGCATGATTGTTCCACTAACACCTGGCAACAACATGGCAGAGGTTCACTGGAGACTCCCTGTCTCAACTGATAACGTTCGTAAGTATGACTATTGACATGTTGACTTCGGAACTCTCTCTTTCCCATTAGCATAATGATACAGGGATACCCGGTTCCAGTAGGCAATATGGGGCAAGAAAAAGCAGTGTCTTATTAGGGGTGAATGTATCTAGACATCCACATGTGCCATAAACCTACTGCAGGTTTCATAGCTGTTTCCTTCGGTGTTCAGATGGGGTCGAAGAAGTGTATGCCAGGTCCATCCTGTGCTATGTACATCACTGTATTTTGCAATTTGGCACAGTATGAATCATAGCTCCATACTACATGCATGAACAGAAAGAAGTTAACTGTGTATTCACAACTTGTGCTCGGGTGCCTTATCAAATTTAGTTTGTATACATGTTAGTAAGTATGCTTTAGGGACTTTATTGCATGTATCTACTGTTTACAAATAGAAAAGTATTTATTTTTGTGCAGCATTTCAAAAATCAGTTCAACATTTACCCATATACTTCGGAAACAGGTGGTTCTTGTATATAACCCTTTTGATTGAGAGAATTAATAATAATAATAATAATAACAATAATAATTTTAAAGTGCAGAAACTATGTATATATATATATTCTACTTCGCTGCTAGAGCTCATGTGCTTGTAACTATGATGAGCAATTAAATGAAAAGATATGCTTTAAGTTTTGATTTGAAAATATTCACAGTTGGTGATTTCCTGATTTCTAGTGGTAAGTTGTTCCACAGTTTGGGGACTGTGCAGACAAATGCTCGATCTCCTAAGGTTATTTTTGTTTTATATTATGGGATTTGCAGTAGTAAAGTATCTTGAGAACTGCACAGGTTGTGGGTATGTTTGCGAGCTTTGAGTTGTAACAGTTCTACAATATATTTAGGGGCTTGACCAATTTAATAGAACTTTATAAACAATAAACAGGATTTTAAAAGATATTCTTTGTCGCACTGGTAGATCAAAACAGGGGTGATCCTTGAGAATTTGGAGCATTCACAAATCAGTCTTGCACAAAGGTTTTGGACCCGCTGCAATCATCCTATTTGAGAGTCAGGGAGTCCATACAATAACCCATTACAATAATCTAACTTGCTAGTGATGCATGCATGAGCAATTGTTTTCATACTATCCTGATTAAAATATTTTCTAATATGTCTGAGATTATATAACATGTTGTATGATGATTTACATACATTGGTAATGTGTGCTTCCATATTCAAATGACTGTCAAAATGCACTCCCAGATTTCTAGCATTAACAGATGGTTTTATGACTGAGCTTCCAACAGATATCCCATTGAAATTAAGTTTGGATACTTTGAATTCAGTAGTCAAAGGGTTAATAAGGCTTAGAAAAAGAATTTTAGGCTATTCTAGATGTAAATATAATGCTATTTTCAAAACTTATTACCCTACGATTACCTGTGCAATTTGATAATCATTGTTAAATGTTCTTAAATATTTTTCAAGAAATGATTGTGGGGAAAAAAAATCTGTTAGTCATGTATAGGTTCATTACCAAAGCTTTGACATCTGTCCATGCTTGGATTTTTATAGAAATCTTTTTGAAAAAGGTATGTCCACAAGTAGTAATGGTTTCACTGCATGAAATGCCATATGTGGGTTCATTGCCTTATCATATACATCATTTCTGTGTATATTACAGATGTTGTAAATACTACATCGCCAGATGTGACCCCACCTGTTCAGCTGGCTCCAGGTACAGAGCTCTTCACCTACACTGCTACAGACGCTCAAGGGCTGACAGGGACTTGCAGCTTTGATGTGACCGTTGTTGGTGAGAGAAACCGATTCTACACTTCTACTTATATTTCGTTACTGCAATATCTTTTTAAACTTTGTTTTAACGGTGACCTACATGTATGAACTCATATTTGTATGTTTACATAATATTTCAGAGAAAATGTAGTCCTTTATCGATAGACCGATTAGGCTTCCATTGTTTCTGGGAGCACTGTAAGAGCATCCAAGAGCATAACAAAAGATGATTCAATGTCTTCTGTAACCAGGCAGGTGCATGGCCGTTCCTAACTCTTTTGTGCAAAGTCGTGTTCCTGAATTAAAGCGGGAAATAAATATGTAAACTATTATTTAGATACTTGATGGCCCCCAGTATTGGTGGCTAAACATTTCTGTGTTCAGCTCTCTGAATCGGTGTATAAACTCTCACCTACTTCTGACAACACCCTGACCTGTACATGTACTTCCATCTGATCTTGACTTGACCTCACCTCTGTGTGACCTATGTTTTGGAGCAGATTCCGAGCCACCCAGAGCCCTGAATTGTATAGGTGAAAACATAGGATGTCATCCGATGCTATATCTAATTTAGCTCTCCCCTTGACCTTCCACCTGGCCTTGACTTAACTTCAAGTGACTTAATTAACCTCTGTTCATTAACTGATAATGAGCCACCCAAAGCCCTGAATTGTCCAGGTGAAAATTAAGTGACAGTCATCTGATAAGTGTCTTATCTATGAACTCTCCACCCTGACCCTTACTTCCATCTGAATTTGACTTGACCTCAATAAACCTCAGTTTGACCTCTGTTCTGTAACAGATTCCGAGCCATGTATAGAGCCCTGAATTGTCCTGGTGAAATGAAGTGGCAGTCATTTATTCCTTTATCTATATAAACTCTTTCCTTCTAATGTTTATGTCCATCTGATCTTGATTTGTCCTCACTTTACCTCTGTTTGACCTCTATTCTCTAACAGATAATGAGCCACCTAGAGCCCTAAATTGTCCAGGTGAAAATGAAGTAACAGTCATCCAAGCAGACACCCTGCCAGTGAGGGTGCATTATACAGAACCAATGTTTACAGACAATGTCGGCATTGCACAGTGAGTTTGACTGCATCTTGCCTTACATTGAACAGAAAAATATTCAGTTTTAAGTATTAAAATGGTTTATGAGAAGCGTTCTATACAAAAAGCCTACTTTCTACATGCTTCTTTGTTCAGTTATTAATGAAAATGTATGCTCATAAATATTTTTTTGTATGAATTATAATAATTGATCTAAATAGCAATTTGCAAACAAAATTTGTGGTGCTGTCTTTTTCTTGATGTAACTTTGAGCCGTGTGTAATATACATGTAAATGTATGTTGCTTTGTGGCCAAAATCTTGCAGGAGGGGATTAAAACTACTTCTTGGGGTAAAATTTATCCTGAATGACTTTAACTAACGGTAGTTTACATTATAACTTTAACACTAGCAGTTGACTATTTCTTTGTTGTTGTTGTTGTAGTAAACGAAGTGTGCAGTGGTACACACGCTACAGGTGGGAAAACAGTCTTGCTTTTGAATATGGCTACACAGAGCTAAATTTCCAAGCCGCAGACAGTGCAACCAATACAGCCGAGTGCAACCTGAAATTTGAAGTTGTGCAAAGTAAGTATAAGTGTATGCATATATGTCATTTGCTGATAGACAAAAGTGTGGTAACTGTTTACTCTATGAATACTGCATGCTCTGGTCTTCAGAATTTTATTTGTGCTGTTATATATAATTGAGAGCTTAGGCCAAGGGTGAAATATAATTGCATGAGGGAAAGTCTTAATGTGGAGGTTAATATAATTATATATTACTTCTGTCAATTATATATTCAGTATTTACGATGTGAAAAATTGACAAATTATTGATAGTCATGCGACTGCATTTCAACCAATAGGATGACCTTATGATATTAATGCACTCCAGGTGGTGAAGATGGTATGCTCATTGTGTTCATGCTGGAATCTGATGGCAAAGGACAATGTTTTCTGCAAAGTTCTTTGAAGTTAGATTGTATTGATTATTAGGATTCTTTTTATAAGGCCAGTTCATATCTCACAGTGTTGTCCTCTTGATGTTTCTCTCAAAATGCATTTCCATTACCAGAACTCAATATTAGTTGTAACAATAAAAAAGCATCACAACAGGTGTATACATAGATGCAGATGCATGTGTGTTGAAAAATTAAGTTATTTTGGCAGAATTCAAATATTCCATGAAGAAATGTGAATGAAAGACTTTATTTATGACTGTATTTATGTATATGTACATGCAGTTGAATCATTTAATTTGTGTAAATACATGTAGACCATTTCACTATTGTACTCCAATACACTATGAAGCAAATATATTTATATGTAGTGAGTTAATGTATTTCAGTAGTTGGAACACATCACAAGATGTGTACATTAGTTGTTGCTATTCCAGGCAAATGTGTTGGCAAGTTATCAGGTTGTCTTGATAGTAACTATTGCAGTAGTAGCATACATAGAATTTGAATACATTTGTGAACTAGTCTATAGGAGTAGAGGAGGGTATCCGTAATTGAATTTTGTACTGTTATTTGATTGCAGCTACCGAGTGTCCTGAGCTGGTAGCCCCGCCCAACTCACAGTTGACCTGTGACCCCTCCGGGTCATTGTGTCGTCTATCATGCAACCCAGGCTATATTCAAGTTGATGAGAACATCAAAACAGTGTTCAGCTGCCAGAGTAGCGGGCTGTGGAACAGTAGCTCGGAAATGGATAAGAACCCTTATCTACCAGTCTGCACACGCAGTATGGATGAATTCTGATTCTATTAAATTCTAATTCTAATTCTAAGTCATACTCACACTTGACCCCACCCCCACTCCACCGTTACCACCCTCACCTTTACCATCACCCTCACCCCAACCTCCACCCTCACCCACACACTCACCCCACCCCTATCCTCACCCCCATCCTCACCCTCACCTCCACCCTCACCCACACACTCACCCCACCCCTATCCTCACCCCCATCCTCACCCTCACCCCCATCCTCACCCCCATCCTCACCCTCACCCCCACCCTCACCCACACCCTCACCCACACCTTCACCCACACCCCTACCCTCACCCCACCCCTATCCTCACCCCACCCCTATCCTCACCCCCATCCTCACCTTCATCCCATCCTAACCCTAGCCCCTATCCTCACCCTCACCCCCACCCTCACCCACACCTTCACCCACACCTCTATACCCTCACCCCACCCCAATACCCTCACCCCCATCCTCACCTTCACCCCATCCTCCTCACCCTCACCCCATCCTAACCCTAGCCCCCATCCTCACCCTCACCCCACCCTCACTCACACCTTCTCCCACACCCCTATACCCTCACCCCCATCATCACATCCACCCCCATCTTCACCCACACCCCCCTGTCTCACCCACACCTTCACTCACACCCCCTCCCTCACCCAAACCCCTACCCTTACTCTCATTCTCATGTTCACCCCCATCCTTACCAACTCCCCCTCCCTCAACCCTTTCCCACTCTTAACTCCATCCTCACCTCCGCCCCCATCCTCACCCTCAACCCTACCCCACCTGACCACTTGCGAAATTCCCGAAACTTTCATGCATGCAAAAATCTCTGGTTTTACGTTATATGATTTCAAAATTTTACATGTAATAGCTGCACCATTTGAAAAGGAAAAATGGACAAATTTACAAAAGAAAAGCCATATGTGTAGTAACTTTTCAGAAGTTTTGTTTCCATATATAGCAGCATACTGCCTTAAAAATACCCTTAGGCCAAGATAATTATTTTTAGATGTACAGAGTGAGTAAAAAAATACGTAACAACTTTTTCAATTTTGTATTTTTGGAAATACAATTTTTTCATCAAGAAGTTTTTGGTATTTCTTGGTAAATAAATCCTTCTGGCATATTATGGTAACATTTTTGTTTTGTATCTTTGCACCCATGACTGAATAACAGACAATGTTCTGGAGACTGCAAAATCCCACTTGCGGCAATTGGAAAAGTGAAGAACAAAACAACATTTAAAATAATTTTTTTTTAAAGAAACACACACACATACATGTATTAATATATATGCCAAACACCATTTATTTAATGAATGATAAAAGATCAATGTAGATATAATGCTTTGCTCAAGGTCATAAGTGCCATACCCAGGATTGAACCCACAATCTTCGCATTTCCAGTCAAGATTTTTAAAATTTTTCAGTCATGTGTGCAGAGATACCAAACAAAATTGGTACCAATATGCTGGAAGTGTACTCTACCAAGATATATCGTAAATGTCTAGATTGAAAGTTCACACTTCAAATAATATGAAATTGAAAAGTTTTAAAGTTTTTTTTTTACTCATTCAGGTATGTGTATAGCAAAAGGCAATGTTGTAGGTGCAAAAATTACTGCAGACAAAGACTTCACATGTACTCTAGAATTTGAACACTGGCTTTAAAATTACAATAATTAGGTAGAAAGACAGCTATCCTCAATTTAGAGTTCCTTTGAAATTGCCATTAGAATTCGGAAGTCATGAACAGAACATTGAAATATCTGACACTTGTGTCTTTTGATACCAGTAGAACAATATGAGAATGTATTCTAGAAGTGTTATTCTAATTTTCTTTAGTTCTTTGTGATGTGATCTAGGCTCAATCAGTGATATACAAGAAATAAAACTAATCACATCTTGAGTTTGATTTTTATAAGTTTAATACTTGCGATTGACATCAAATATTTATCAGTTGCAGGTTTTGAGAGTTGCGAATGATAGTTAATTTTCAATCGCAAGTTTTGCCCAGAACTAAATGTCTTTTATTCTGATATGTATGAGTACATTACAGATTAAGATATATTTTATATATGGTATTCCATATTGTACTTATCAGAATGGTGATAATTTCTCATTGTTATCATGCTATGCAGGACAAGTTGCCTCAACCATGAGATGGGAAATGACCGGTGATGTGGTATTCAACCTGGACGGTAACTGCACCGCAGCCAGAAATAGTCTGCAGTCCAGTTTTCTGAACCTCTTCAGAACAAGTAGCTTGTTTGTAAGTCATATTAACTTCAAAAGTAATCTTGAGTAGTGATGGAAAATTTTTTTTTTTCACAGAATCCACCGTTCATGTATGGAAATCACCACTTGCTTAGGCGAAATAAGCCCCATGCGGTTCATATTTTCTGTATCTCATATCACACAGATACATGTATGAGAGCTTGCTTAGGGCCTTTGTTGTGCAGAGCTACTTTTTTCATCCACGCTTGCTATTTATTTACAAGAAACACTCACCGTAGTTAACTGCATCATGTGTGAATTGGCCTTAGGCTTTAGTTCTCCTTGTGGTAATTGCCACTATAGTCACTAGTTAAGACTTGGGCTTTCACACCAGTGGTATCTCATCACAACCACTGATCTAATGTGCCCTCGCTTATTATTATCGCTGACCAAGTCGGAGGGGGATATAGGAGGTGTCGTGGTATAGTGGTTCATTCACTTGACCCTCAGTCCAAGGGTTGAGGGTTCGAATCTCAGCCCGGCACTAACGTCTTTTGGCAAGACATTAATCCACATTAATTACCACTCTCCACCCATGTGTTAAATGGGTACCTGGCAGGATTTATCCTTGAAATGCACTGTGCGCTGATTATAGCTGCCGGAGCTGAAGCCAGGGTAATGATATCCAAACCCTTTGGAAGCGCATAGGGACGTTATATCATAATGTGATATGCGCTATACAAGAAAGGTTTATTATTATTATTATTATTATTACATATAACATTACTACGCTGCCATCCGTCCGTCCGTCCATATTCTGGTTTCTGTTTGATAACTTTAGTAATGTATGACGGATTTTAAGGAAATTTGATGTGAAGGTACAAGGTATCAAAATACAGCCTAAGTTCGATTTTGGAGTGTGTAGGTCAAAGTTCAAAGGTCATAGCTCATTAAATATGTGAAAATAGCTACATGTAATTATGTATCAGAAAATGTGTTTCCGTTCCTTAACTTTAGTAATGGTAGACAGATTTCAATGAAATTTGGTGAGAAGGTACATGGTATGAAGATATAGCCGAAGTTTGATCTTTGAGTATGTCATAGCTCATTAAATATGCAAAAAATAGCAAATTATGTATGCGAAAATGTGGTTTCCGTTTGATAACTTTAGTGATTTTTCACAGATTTTAATGAAATTTGGTAAGAAGGTACATGGTATGAAGATATAGCCTAAATTTTACCTTCGGTTATGTAGGTCAAAGTTCACAGTTCATTAAATATGTGAAAATAGCTAATTATATATATGCAAAAATGTGGTTTCCATTCGATAACATAAGTAATGTTATTGAGTATATAAATCAAACTTACATGCCTAGTAATATAATAGTGATATAATAGTAATATAGTAGTATAGTCTAATGGAGGTAACTTCTGATGACGTATATAGGCCATTTGTACCTGGTGAGTGGATGCTACGCTTTGCGTTGCCCTTGTTATTATTATTATTATTATTATTATTATTATCACTATTATTACTATTATTACCATTATTACCTTGAACAGAAAGAATGCAGTCGGGAAAATTTGGTTGACTGTACAGTCCCTGATGTCTTAGTGACCTGCAGATCTGGACCTGACTCAGGTGAAAGACCCAGAAGAAGGAGAAAGAGAGAGAGTGAGCCAAGACAAAGACTAAGTCCAAGTCCATCCTCATCTGATGGTACAGTCTCTCTCACCATGGTGATTTCAAGGTACAGGTATTGAGGGGGCGCTAGCATCTTGGGGGGGGGGGGGGGGGAGGGCACCGGTCTTACTTGATGAATGAATTGCCAATTTATAAGGCCACTTATTAATGGGGAGGTTGTAGTATGGAATCCTATTCTCTGCTTTTCTGCTCCTTTTCCCCCTCTCCCTTTCCATTCCTCTCTTTTCTTTCCCTCTTCTTTCTTTTTCTCTTTTTTGCTCTTCAATTCATTTGTCAGCTATGCCACTGGCAAGGTACACAAAAATTTCAATGTATATGTAGTAATTGTAGAAATCCCCCCACTGCATGCTTCTTATTCAGATATCTCTTTTTTTAATTTCCTGAGATTATTGTTTATCTTCTTTAGAGTTATCATAATATTTGAAATATCAGTCACTTTTTTATTGTTAACTTTACATTTAATAATCAAGAAAGAGAAGTTGCATTTGCAGTGAAAATAATAATTTAATATGACCATTGAACCAAATCTAAGGTAGACCATGCATCAGAAACTTGGGCAGAGGCAATAGACCGCTTTGGTAATATATTCAAATTTTATACATACCCTTCAAACAAAGGTTGTTCTTGACAACCTAAAAGCTTGCCGGAGGCTTGCCAGAGGCTTGCTGGACATAGCAACAAGTAATGAATGCAAACTGGATTCCAAGCATTGAGGCTCATTTATAAAAAGCAGGTTAATGGAATAGCTCGTCACTAGGTGCTCAGAGAAGAAATGTGCATAAATATGTATACATTACAGAACCAGTCTATTGGACATGTTTTGAAGAACAATCTATTGCGCAGCTATGTGTTACCACAGACACCTGATTAACCTTCAAAATTAAAGATGACATATGGGGGGATGGGATCATAGATATATGTTTGAACTTAGCCTAAGTATGTTGTTTTTTTTTTCTTCAGAATTTGTAGGCTTAACTCTATTAGCTTTGGTTGTCATTGGACTGCCACAGCCAACTTTTGTCCCACGTACATTGTACATGTATCATAGGGTCTAAACAATTTGGCAGTCTAGGGTTTAGCTCCTTATCAAATATAGAGTAAATGTTGTTTTATTTCCTTTTTTTTGCTTTAAAATGTACGTGCAGACAGGAATTGTAGGCAACTGTAAGTAGTGCTGAAAGTCAAACCAGGCCTTGTACCAGAAACCTGAATTTTTGCTGTGGGTGATCAATATTCATCATGAATATTCATATCATATACATTACATATGATGTAATATATTATATAATTTATATGATATATATTATATAATATATATTATATCCCTCATTAATGGATAATGCCGATGCCGATGAACAAAAATGTGCTATACTGTGACGTCATTCATGGTATAGTGCACTATACCATGAATGTCGTCACAGATATGCGATCGATCAGTGGTTTTTCATCGATAACGTGTGAAAAGTGCTATGGGTATCGGCCTCATAGACCACTGTAAACCGTGGTACATCTTTATCATTATTTTTTCAAGATTCGTTGGAGGGATATAAAGCAAATATATCATGCACTGTTTTGAGCCACTGGTGAAATTATGGATTCGGTGACAGAAATAACACTATGTTCTTCGGGGCTACGCCCCTCAGAAAATAGTGCTCTTCCTGCCACCTGGGAATACATAATTTCAACTAGAGCCTCTCAGTGCATGGTATATTTGTTTATTATATAATATATAATATATCATATATCATATACATTATATAATATATCATAAGTGTGAAATAAATGTTGATTTTATGCTTTTACTTTCTATGTAATTTAGCCCTTGTGCTGCTTTGTAGATTTTTCATAAATACATTTCAATTTCAGTTTCAATAGTTTGAATATTCATACTATCTTCTTCCATGTACAGTGATGAATCCTCTGTTCCAAGATTCTTCAACAATTACAACTCCAGTGTGAATAACCTGTGGAGTCAGCCCAATGTTTCTCTCCCCCTTCCCAATATGACGGCGACCCTTGACCCTGACCGATCTGAGCTGAGTGACTTCATGCCCATCTGTGGCATGGGTCAAGTCATAGTCAACATGCTATGTGGTGAGTGATTTAAACAGGCTTCTTTTCAGAAACTTGTTTACTCTTGGTCCAAATTACAAGAAAACTGGCTGTGCGAAATTGGCATTGGGGTAGGACCAAAGCGAAAATTTGCAAGTTGAAAGAATGCAATGTATTTATTGATCCGAATGTAGTGAAATGTGGTCCTGTGACATCCAAGGGAGGTTGTTTGGGAGGATCAAAGCAAATTTGCTGGTTGAAAGTACGCATTTACATATTTATTACCTTCGTCGGTAACCCTGACGGGGAGAATTTGCTCTTGGTACTGTACCGTATTAAGTTGAAAGAATGCAATGAAGTACATGTATTTATTCGTCTGAATGTAGTGAATTGTGGCTCTATGTCATCCAATGGAGGTTGTTTAGGAGGATCAAAGCAAATTTGCAGGTTGAAAGTACGCATTTACATATTTATTACCCTTGTCGGTAGCCCTGTTGGGAAGAATTTGCTCTTGGTACTGTACCGTATTAAGTTGAAAGAATGCAATGAAATACATGTATTTATTGGTCTGAATGTAGTGAATTGTGGCTCTATGTCATCCAATGGAGGTTTGCAGGTTGAAAGTATGCATTTACATATTTATTACCCTCGTCGGTAGCCCTGTCGGGGAGAATTTGCCCTTGGTATTGTATTTCTGAAATCTTTTGTACTTGGTATTAGCGCTAAGTGTAATACACACTGGCGAGAAACATAGATTTACAGTGAGGGTAGTATCATAGGGCTAGCTCCTTCAATATGTCGTACTTGTAGCATCCTATTTATACAGTAAAACCTACTTTTCGTTTCCCTTGAAGAGCGTTTCTCGTTGAAACCTTTATCGAAGGAACATATATGTAAAGACCACTTGCCCTTAAAGATTGCTTTTCTTGTCTCCTTTTAGTGGTCTTTCTATACAGGTTTCATTGTATAACAAAAAATACCACTTGCTTTTTATTCCAGAATTTTGTCCGCCTGGAACCTTCAAGAACCTGCGTGCCTCTACCTGTGACCAATGTCGTAGGGGGACGTATCAGGACCAGATGGATCAGATGACCTGTATACGATGTGCTGATGGGAAGAGTACCAGAGCTACTGGTGCTTATAGTGCAGACCATTGTCAAGGTGATACTTGGTACTTAAAGGGAATTAACCTTTCATAGAAAATTGGCTTGAATAAAAGCAGAAAAATCAAAGAAACACATTAGTGACTGTTTGAGAAAAAAAGAACAAGGAAGTTATGAAGTTTTCAAAGTTGAGATCATTATTAAATGATATGATGATCCTTGCATTTGGCAATGCGGTTGTGATGTGTGATGTCATGCATGGAAAACTTTCCCATTTGTTTTGTACATAATTAACTCATAGTATCCTTTTTTTCAACTATTATGGTGAAACAGACATTGTTTTTTTTCATGGGAGGACTTGTAAAGATATGTTACCTAAAATGCATCATAGACAAAAAGTCTGTTCTGTCATTAAAATGGACAAAAGGGAGTATTTTGGATAATATTTTTATACACACCAAATGAGGGAGTTCCACATGTTTGACATTACACATTATGTCAGCATTTGAGTTTCCCCATATCATTAGTGAGGTTAGCTTTCAGAGAGAAATGGAAAGAGATGCTAAAAGTTTTAGTAGGCAAATGGAGACACAAATAGGGTTAATAGAGGGAGAGAGAGAAAGAAAGGCACAAAGATAGAAGAGAGATAAAGAGAAATATACAGGGAGAATTGCGAAGAGAGAGAGAGAATTTGTCTTTGTCACAGAGAGAGGGAGGAGAACATAAAAAAGCAAAGAGAGGGAGAGAGGGAGATAGGGAGGCAATGAGAGAGCAAGGGGAAAGGAAATGAGAAAAAAATAGAGTACCAGAGCTGTTACTGCTTCATACAGCTCAGAAAGAGAGAGAGAGAGAGAGAGATGGAGATGGATAGAGATGAGGACATGTAGGGAGAGAAAACAAGAACAGAGAAGTAGATGTTGCATGTATCATACACCCAAAATCATAAATGTGTGGATACATGTAGGGTAGGAATGAGGAAATAATATCAAAGGTATATTTGCTTGTATTTTTGGTTGTTTCTGCAGACATGTGCTTACCTGGGACCTATTCCTATGTGGGCCTAGGACCAGACTGCTTGGAATGTCCAAAAGGTTCTTTCCAAGGGAACCGGGGCCAGAGGGGTTGCGAGCCTTGCTATGGTAACGCTACAACATCTGGTCCAGGAGCTTCTTCTGTCTTATCCTGCATAGGTCAGTTCTTGGCTTTATAGCCCTAGAAGACCTTAATCCATTTCCTCCCCTATTTATAATATTTTGCTGAGGCCAGTCTTGAGTTTGCAAGCACAAACTGAAAAGTAAATACTTTCACAAAGTACATGTACATTGCGCTTTGATTTTCTTGATTTTTTTTTTTCCTTTTTTGCTGGGGCCCAAACCTGAGTTTGCAAGCACAGATTTCAGTTTTATACTTAGACAAAGTACAATAGCCTGTATTTATAAACCCTAGTCCAGGTATTAACCCTGACTAAATGTAAAGTGGGTTGAGTTAGTCTACTGAGTCATAGAGAACCAAGTGTCAACATCTTCATCCCTTAAAAATCAAAAATTCTGTAACTACATCTAAATAAAGAAGAAAAAAAATCATGTCAACATGAAATAAATTTCTTATTTTTATTTCATGACTGGGTTAATTTTGTTTATTTATTTTTTTTACAGAATTATAATTATCTATACAGCAAAGAGAAGTTGAAACTTGGTGCTCCATAATTCGGTGGCATAAGTTAAACAAAATTTAACTTAGGTGCACCTACATGTATATGAATAAGAATTACTATTGTTTTTGTTAAAACTTAAACCAGAAGTTCACAATAGGCATCTATAGCACATGGATTATGTAAATGTTAATCTTCAACCTAGATCATTGATACCTTGTGTTAAGCGACAACTCAGAAAAGGACTGTGCTTACAAATATGGTAGCTTTAATAGCAAAATGTAGATGAATGTAAAGACAAGTCCGGAACACAATACCATAATTGTTTGTGATATTGGTGAATTAAAATGTGTAATTTGGCATATCTGAAAGAGAGTTTTGGCAGTATTAAGCTTAATCAAGGTAGTAGAGGTATTTACCAGCTCCATGTCCTAATGATGCTATTCTACATGTACCTCTATATTTAATAATTTCAGGATTTTCAGTAATTATGCATTTTGCGTTCTGGACTCGTCTCTACCCACCACTACTTTTCTCTATTACCTATAAACACAGGTCAAAATTTGCAATAATATAACCCCTACAATAATAACAGCTTATACAATTTATTATCACATGAAAGCTTTGCAGTTCAGTGATTGATTTTTCATTATGCTTTCTCCCAATCACAGATCCCTCAGATGTGACATCGCCACGCCCTACGACAGACGATGATATTGATGGAGCAGGCGTGTCCACACCAGATTCTAACAGACCATCTGAGATCACACAACCAGGTACATGTAGGTGGTATTCTATGTGTTGAAGAACCTGCCTAGAAAGGCCACCTGTGTGTACAGGCTGCTTTTTCTTTTTCCTTGTGGTTGCCTTTATAGACAAGTTTCACTGTATAGTCAGTCCGTCATAGTGGCTACCTCGATAAAGGCCACCTATGTGTAGTGGTTACATGTTATACAGTCTTCCTTTAGAGTCTTTCTAGAAAGGCAACCAGTTTACAATGGCCATTTAATCTGTTTCAGTAAGGATGTTAAAAAATATTCCGTTTAGCAGCACATACCTAGTCTGAGAGCCAGAAGGGCGTAAACGCATATCTTTGGGGTTTCTGCGACAATTGCTCTGTGGTGATATTCGTACACTAACGGATGTCCTATCTTCAACATGGGGTATGCATGGGGTATGTGCTGCTAAACCAAATATATTTTAACATCATCATTGCAACAGGTTATATGAACAAACACTATGCCTAACCTTAACCCTAACCCTAAACTTAACCTAAAACTCAATCGCCACACTAACCCTAACCTTACATCTCGAAGAAATAAGCATGGAGCAATCATCTCTTGAGCAACTGTCAAACATACCTTGGGCTCCCAGCAGATGATATGCAAGATAAATTTAGTCATAAAATCTTTCCAATTCTATATCTATCCCTCAGCAATCTTGAGCACGCAGCCCTCTCCCTCCATCGCCGCTGTGACAGATGGAAAAGGTTCCATTACCATGACAACAGAATCAAAAGGAATCTCCCAGACACCTGGAAGGAATACGGGAGGAAAGGGTCGAGATCACGGTGTGGTCATTGGCGTTTGCATCGTCCTTCTCCTGATCGTCGTGGTCATTGTCGTGATCGTTGTGGTGATATGGAGGCGGCGCTCAGACAAGTGAGTAAAGAACAGACATGCATTATCTGTCTCATTCGTGTACTTTTTCCCTTGGAAGTTCGGATTAGACTTTTAGAGATGTTATTGCATTACCTTTTGATCCAGAATGCTATGAAATACACATAATACAGAGCTGCCAACCATTGAAAGCACAAATCAGTACTCAGCACCTCCAAAATTAGTTTTTTTTCTTCAAAATTATATTTTTTCAACTGGCCCTCATTTCAACTATTTTAAAAGCTAATTATGTCTTAACACAACGCGAATGCATACCATGAAGTAAATATTTTTGCTCTAAATTAATTTCTAAAACATTACATTCAATTGTACATGTACATCTAAATACCTTGGACTGCAAACTCTCAGTTCTTTCAAGTTCCAAGCTCTTGCCTCAGCCACAAAATCACCTGTCTACAGTATAGAGATGCCAACTAGTACGATTTTATCGTATTTAGTATGATAAAAACAGTAAAATACAACCGTACGATATTGCCTATATAAAATATGATTTCCTGATATTTTTTCCCCCTTCTTCTTTTCTTTTCTTTCTTTAAAAAATAAAACAAACAAAACCTCAGTTTGGGAGTTTATCACACTTCTCTCATCGGGGGAATCCCTTTAAGAATCAAAGCAATTATGATGGGGGTATATCCATTACTTATCACCGACTCAGTAGAAGTCTGTGGTATTCGTCTCACATTATTTTGTGATAAGTACCCCGTGTCAGTATTAGGAGTGGCACCCACAGTACTGCCATGCATTTGTATGTGCTTCACGTACACTCAAATTGACTGCATCACTCGCTATTTTTTACCGAGCTCTCCCCTAAATTCCAAGGTTGATTTTGGTCGTGAGTGACATTTTTCAGATAAAAAATGTCAGAAACTGTATTTTTGGACTTTGTTTGTTCCTATTTTCTCTGTATTCAGTTCAAAACTGATGAAACTATTCTCTATTTCGCCAGTAGTCCGTCATGACAGCGCTAGTAATCTGAGCTGTTCTTAACAGCCTTGGCTGCCTGAACTTCGGGGTAGGAGTCCGGCAGTAAATGCCTCACTGAGCTGCTTATTTGAAGAAATTTCAATTTTGGAGACACTTTACTTATCAACATTTATTTGAATACTACATATAATATTTGATGATAAATTCATCGTACAGTATATTTGAGTAGATGACTGACACATCCTTACCAAGTTTAGACTCCCCCAAAATGAAACGTAAATTATATGTACTTTTGCATTGTCAAAACAGTTCTTTTATTTTTAAAGGGGAATGAAAGGTAACAAACATTAACCTACAATTATGTAGATAATTGTCAGCCTATTACATATATCTTGGAATTACTCATTTTTAATTATTCAAGAACAATGCCTCAAAAAGTTGCAGTTTTCTTGCTAGACATTATCCCATGGGGGCTGCCATTTTCTTTACAAAGTAATGTCAGAGCAGTTCTATTTGTGAGATACCCACTGCGCCATAGTGTTATACTGCCATCTTGTGGCAGAATTATGATCAGTTGTTGTTATCATATAATCGGCCCTTATCGGCGCCGCGATGTGATCCAATCATTGCCTTAATAAAGTTAGGTAACTTAAGTAACTATTGTGATTGAAGTGTCTCCATTGTTGGCGTGGTGGCAGCAGGATTCGAATCCCTGTCATAAATGGAGTCTGTATGAGGATGGTCATTGCAATCCTTGCCTTCAATCGGTCAGAAAGCATAAGTTTCTGTGATAGGTAGTTGCTTGGTTGGTTGTGTTCACTCGCGGCTAATAGTCCCACTCTAGCCTTTTTATGATGGCTTACCCCCAGTACATGTACAGGTACCAACAACCTCGTCCCCAGGCCCAGAAGCGCGGCCACCCTCCCCAATCCCCATTCCCAATTATCAGTAATACATATCAAGCCGAATCTTGTGTAGATTTCCCTGATTTTAATCATGAATTCATCAATAATAATGGAAGTGAGACTGGTGATGAGAATAATTATGACAGTTTTGATTGTGATGATGAAGATGATTTGTCTGATGATGATGATGAATATAGTTTTTGCCTACCTCCTTCCCAGGATGGTCACATTGTTTATACTACTATTAGACAAGATGGTAGGGCTAGATCTAGCTCCTCCAGCCTTTCAGTTTCACATGAGCAAGGTGTTCATACACGTAGATGCCCACTATGCTCTGAAGCTAGCCGCCCAAACCTACACCACATTGGTGACTGTCCCTACCTTCCTGATGAATACAAATACTGCGTGGCGAAGGCTCGCCAGTTTGCCAAGACCTTTGGTTGTGCTAGTGATTTTCTCAGTTTGAATGACGAGTTCTCTGACATTAATGAGGACATTCCACTTGGTATTCCTGGGTCAAATTCGTCTGAGGCGGGATTTGATCTACTTACAGTAGATCAGGATAGGTCTAGTAGTTCTCTTGGTCGTGCTGATGACTTATTGGAGTTAGATGAGTCCCTGGATTATATGGGAGATTCTTACAGCAATACTGGTAACTCATCAGAGTTAGATGGGTATCATATGGTGAATCCAGTGCCACACTCTCCAACTGTGGCCAGCCCTTCTGTGTTGCCTCATCAGGCCAGTCAGTCTCCATGTGTCGATTTTTGCTATGGTAATCACTATGTCCGGGTTACTTTCATCACTGGTGCTACACGTAATCTGATAAGGCATTCAACTGTTTCTAGACTCGGAGGTGAGATTACTGTTACTCCTCAGTCACACGCTTCTCATTCTACAGAAATTGTTGGAAAAACAGCGCTTGTATTCACACTCGATGGCAAGAAGTGTCTCTTTGTAGGGTTAGTAGTTACATCTCTGGAAGTAGAAGTACAGGCCGGTACTCCATTCATGGAGCTACATGACGTCACTGTTCGACCCGCTAAACATCAGATTTGTTTCGGTGATGGACCACCATTCACCTACGGTCCCTCCTTAACCGTTAACGCCTTTGTCTCTCGTCCATTCTGTGAGAACCCCACACTACGTAAGCCCGCAGTTGCTAAGGTTGGTTTCGCACCTGAACTGAGTGGTGAGGGAACAACTGCCCTCGCATCGTGTTACCTTCCTAGGAAGTCCCCACAGACTGTGACTTCGATTTCTGAAGGCCCAACTGCTGCTGGCACGGTTCGTACCTTGGGCTGTCCTCCGGGATTTGCCCCCTTTGAGAATATCGTGGAGTGTCCGACACCACTGACGGCTGTTTCCTTACCTTCAGCGGTTACACATCAGTCTGATGTATCCAGTGACGTCTGCTCTACTGGGTCTGACTATCCACCTAGGAGCCCACTTTCACAACTGGGTCATTCCGGACCCTCCCTACAGCCTGGTGATCCTCTTGAATGGACCCGTTCTGATGCTCCTAAGTCAGTCTCCTTTGCTGATGACACAGAAGCGGATATCGTGCCCGGTGTCCCAACCAGACCTCACCCCCTGTTAGATCAGCCATTCGACTATCAACTTCAGTCTGATGTCAGCAAATCAGCCTTTGTTCCGGATGTTGATGCAGCTCTAGAGGATCCCCTTCCTACTCACCATCGGGATCCCTCTCCAGCGATTCATGTCACCAGTAGTCCCATCATGGTCACTCACATCTCTGATCCGTGCCTCCAGGGTGACGCATCTTCTCATCCCTGTGACATGGAGATCAACAACCCCCCTCGTCAACGCCCTGATGCTTTGTTTGGATCTTCACCCACGGTCGACCTCACCTCTGCTCGCTCAGGTCATCATCCTTACCCTGTGCTCGTTGACGCCCCGCCTGGTCGCCCTCCAGATGCCGGGTTGTCTGCCATCGTTGACATCACTGCTGCTCTTGCTGGTCGAGCCCATCACCCCCGCAGCAAGAGAGCCGAACCTCCTCCTGGTCGCCCACCAGACATTTACATACTGTTACATGCTTATGACACCATGTCCACTCACCGGAGTCGACCACACCACCCCTTTGGCATGAAGGCCAGACCTCATCCTAGCCGTCCTCCAGATATGATCAGCAAGCCAGTTCCCCTTGTCTCTACCGGTCACGACCATGCAATGTCCCTCGACTCCGACGTGTTCAGTGCAGCAGTGATTGAGCGGAACAGGATATCCAGCTCACGCGCTGTTTCGCTCCCCCCTTTTTTCTCTCCGGAACTGTTCATTTTATTGTCAATCTGTAATGCTCTTGTCCACATGTTTCTCTCTATTTTCTCTAGCCGTCTGTATCTCTTTCCGTTCACTGTTTCCTTCCCTCTGGTATTTTAACCCTATTCCATGATATGGGGTACATGTATCTTTTATGTTGCCTGCCATTATTTGTATTTCATATGTTTATTATGTATATTCTTACAGGCGATATATCGGGATTCTATCTATGTACATGCATTTTATATGATTGTCTAGGATATCCGACTTCGGTTTACATGTACCTGTCACATCGATTTCTTTGGTTCTTATACACGTATTTGTGTTTTCGCCCCTTCATTGTATATTAGATGGTAAGGGGAACCAGTATAATGTATGAGTAAGACGATTTTCTGTCATGGGAGAAAGTTTTCTTTCTTATTGCATATCAATTCCGTTTTCTAGTTATCATATAAATCTTACCTGTACTCTGAGTGCTTCGCCCACATAGCATTAATTGTTATTTTCTGATTTGTTGATAATACTGCAGTTGATTACTGATTGATTTTTACGACATGTTTTTAGTTTTACTATATGCTGTGTTGTCTTAACATTGTAGTGGTGGCTGTAACATATTTTCGACCTATGGTTTTATCCACGATTGTATCTTGCTTATATGTCTTACAATATAGGAGCTATGCATATACATTGTACATGTATATGTTACACTTTCAGTTGCCTGTTTTCAGTATTCTGATCCCTGTAGTATTAAATGTTAATGTATTTGCTGAGTGGACTCTGCACACACAGTATAATAACTGTTCTGTATTGTATAATCATGATATAGTGCAGGCTTTAGATTTATTCAGTTGCCCATATTCTGTTTGTTTGTACATGTACACTGTAATCCTATTTTTATATTCAGTATCACAGCCTATATGTTTGATTTTCATGACTATGTTCATATAAATATTACCTATGCTTCTCATTCTTCATTCATAGGGGATATCATGTGTTACTGCTGTTTTATGTTAGGGTCATCAGTATTGTTTGATGTGATATTGACATGCCATTGCATTTATGTCTATTCCTTTCTGTGTCTCAATAGAAAAGGTTAACCCTATTAGTGATCTGTGTTCAAACCTTAAATGTGTCTTTGCTCAAATATTATTACTAGTAGTGTATCAAAAAAGTGCCATGTACTTTGATTATTTACTGTACATGTATGTTACAAATTCAGGGTTTCTATTCTGGCATTGCTGTTTTACAAGAAGGGATGTGTTCCTGACTCTGATTACTAGTATTGTGTACTTGGTCGTTTCATGGTACACAGCTGGCATTAATATCTACTACAGTTTCTTGTCCAGTGCTTTAATCCATGATTGTAGCCTTTGTTCCTGTTTTCTGATATTCGGGCCCTGGCCCATTTATATGATGGTATATTTGTGTCATGTATTTCATGATCTTCCAGTGTGTTTTGTGCTTGTTGAGACAATTACTGGTCCTGTGGGGATTCATCTGATCATATTGTTTGTTTCTATTTTGAAGGTTTATTCTAACTGGTTCTCGATAATTTTTAGCTGCTCTTAATTGCTTATCATTGTATAGTTTGTTGGCTTATAGTTTAGATGTCTGCATATATGGATGTGTGTTTGTTTTATTATCTAGTAAGCTGAATCTTATGTTCCGTAGACATGTAGAACTGCTATTTCAGGATACAGGAAAAGGAAGTAGTTGTGATGGTTTTTAGTGACACACTATTTAGGATATTTTTATTTATTGACAGCTGTTATTCTGGCTTAGGGTCTATACATTATGTCCAATTGTAATTATTATGTTTTAGTTATAGAGGCTGAGTAGGACATATATATGTATAGATATATATTATCAATGCCACTGCTATATAGTTACATCAGTGACCTGCGAAGTCGGTTACATGTTTTAATCTGCCGCGTGGCTGTAACCCTGTTTACAAAACCTAGTCGTTGAATATGTAAATAGCTCATGGTTTCAGTGACTATATGTTTTACGACACGATTTAACAATGTGCATGGTTTTGGAGTTTTGTTAGATACGAATATTTTTTACTCGTATTGTGTTTTGAAAAGTAGGTAGAGGAGAACGGAAGAGAACAAATCACGCCATAGTGTTATACTGCCATCTTGTGGCAGAATTATGATCAGTTGTTGTTATCATACAATCGGCCCTTATCGGCGCCGCGATGTGATCCAATCATTGCCTTAATAAAGTTAGGTAACTTAAGTAACTATTGTGATTGAAGTGTCTCCATTGTTGGCGCTGACCTATACACTAGCTACAATAACACTCATGATCACCTGTGGAATGCATGACACTAGATTTTCTCATAATACATGTAAAGCATTTTTGTAGTCATGTACATTCAAATGAAGATACTTTTACCCTGTCATATAACCCATTTGTGTCAAGATATTTGGTTCAGCTGTTCTTTTGTTAAGCAGGATTTGGCATGCACAAGTTGTTGTTTTGTCAGACAGAGGTTTGTTAATTCTTCAAAGAAGTGACAAAGACCTACAACTGCTCTTAGATATCACCTGTGCGATAAAATGGGGGTACCAAGATGGCTGCTATTTTGCATTGGTGGCTTTAGTTGTACAATAGCTATTCAGTATGCAACAACAGGTAAATGGACATGTATTCATATGACATCACAGTTTTTCAAAATGGCAGCCCCCATCTGATAATATCTAGCAAGGAATCTGCAAACTTTAGAGAGATTGTTCTCCTTACTGAGTAATCATATAGGAGTATTTTCAAGATATTTTGAACAGGCTACCAATTTTTCACATGATTATCAGCTAATGTTTGTTGAGTTTCATTCTTTAAATTAAGGTATGAGCTAAAAAACTACTGGGGAGTGATAGTGTATTATATTTGTTTGTGAATGGTATAAAAAGCTAATTTAGCCTCTTTAATTAAACACATATGCACATCCAAGCCTACACCCAACCTTACACTCACATACACACTCACACCCACACCCACACCCACAATAATACTAAACATGAAAGGCCCACTTCACCCCTTTTTTCTATTTTTTTTCCTCATTTTTTTTTTTTACTTTGTAGATTGAATGATAAGTGACACATTTCAGATAACAATTGGGCTCATCAAAAGGATCAGTAGTAGACTGCTGTTGAATATGCAGTTCCTTTCATATTTCTTATTTCATTTTCCTTTTTTTTCCTGGACCCCCAAAATGTCAAAAATATTAAAATCTTTGGGTTGGGCAAGTCCCGGCCTGGAAAAAGAGTTTGTGTGGAGCCCTGTAAGAGCCTTGATTTTTTTTTTTTTTTTTCACATTTGATTTTTGAAATATCTCTTTTTTAGACACTTTATGTTTTTCTTGTAACAGAGCAAAACAAGTTTTACATGAACTGTTCCTCCTTTGTAAATAGCCCTTTCCCTCCCCCCCCCCCCTTCAGTGGAATGGATTAGTCCAGAATCTTCTTACATTTTTCTGTGAACTTTCTGTTTGAAACAAAAGTAAGCACCACATGCACACTCAGCTCACCGGCCATGGCGCCACAGAGTCTCTTAAGACTTAAGAAAGTTCTCTCCTTTTAAGAGGTATGTTTATTGATTTTCATATCTGTATTAGAGTATAAGAATGTTGTATGGTTTACAGCTCATCTTCCGAAGAGTTTTAGTGATTAAGATGTATGATTCAGTGATGTTTTATAATGATTCAATCTCAGCCTTTCAGTGTGGATGCTGAACTTTATTATTACAATGCACAATGTAATGAGGAGTTCATTTATAAGTGAAAGTGTTGATTCATGAATTGCTGAACTTTATTACTCCTTTTGACATGGGGAGACTGCATGATAGTTCATTCCAAATTGATTGTATATGATTGTATTGTGTTCAACAATTTGTTAGGAATTGTCAACTTGTTATAATATTACATGATAGGCCTATTTGGTCAATCAAATACTTGATTCATGAATTGCATATCTTAGGTAGATGTTAGAAAACTTCACACACTAGCAAATTTGGGATTCGGTTGTATCATGCTATTTCTATAGAAAGTTACAGTGTGTGTATTATGGCTAATGCTGTAAATGCTGTTATTTTCACGCGATTAAATTTTTGCTCTGAGCGACCCCAAAACACATTCGCGGGTTCTTAATTTCGCGCTGCACAATTACACGTTCGTATATGCACCCACTCCATTTATTAATTTACACACACGCAGTCCATTCGAATGCATACGGCATGCGCAACTAGACACACGTGCTCAAAAATGAATTGGACACACATCCATATTCATGTGCTGAAACGCGCAACTCAACCCGCATAGGAAATCAGGCAAATATTTTCGCGAGTTCTAGAATTCGTGCTTGCCGAAAATAGCGCAAAATCCGTGAAAGTCAATGTACCGCGAATATTTCTGCATTTACAGTAGCAGTTAGGCCTGTATACGTGTACATAGATAATTAAAGACCATGTAGGGCTAACTACACATTGCAACTTGATGTGTGTGTGTGTGTGTGTGTGTGTGTGTGTATTAGTTGTAGCTGTGTGTGTTTCGTTTGGCAGCAGTGCTGACTAAAATCTAGACTAAAATCTGTAACTTTACTAGCCTAGCTAGCCCTGGGTAAAAGTAGAACAGGAATATTGAGATATATTACTGTATACTGTTTATCTAGCTATGCATAAATGAGACTTTCAAATAAATATGATGAAAGTCTACTTCTTACAATTGTAGATATATTAAATGCACTTTTGGATACCCGGTATATGTTTATTTTGCATACACCAATTGGTTAGTTATCTCTATAACTAACCAATAGTGTTGAAACATTGAAATAACCAGTTGAAATCCTCTCACTAGATTTTAAGTGTTTTTGTCATATCTTTATAAAAATGAGTTACTCTACGAGGTACATCTGTCATGCTTCTTTTAGATACAGTCATCCGTGTCAGAGTCATGAAGGCTGATCTTGTTACCTGCACTTGCTTTACGGGCATGAAGTAGTCAGGGTGAGTGTATGGATTGTAATGGGTTGGAAGTAAAGAAATATTCACATCATTGTAATTTGCATGTGCATGATAAAGAACTTTGTTTTAATGAAGTGCCGTGAAGTTCAAGTAAGATAATTTGTTTCATTGCTCATTAAGACTATATTAGCAGAGTACTCTGATGTACATATACATTATGCTGTTGTTTCTTATTGTGAAACTTTCTCTTTGCTATACATGTACTAGATTCTTGTGGCATTTACTTTTAAATCATATATTGATTTGCTATTTATGAAATGCTATAAAGTTTTCACTAATGAATCAGGTAAGGCATCTTGTCTATTGTTCTTAGTGTTATATCTATTTGATATTTGAAGCAGCTCGGTCTAGCATCTTAACGAGTCAATCGTTTGGTTTAAAGTATAATTGCCATTGAAACGTGATGATAATATATGTATATATTTCTACAACTGTTTGTTACAGCATGTACACCAGTGACATGTATTTGTTATTTTGTTGTATTTTCATACAGGTTCTTCTTGTTCTTCTTCTTCTCCTTGTTCTTCATCTTGTGCTTCTTTATTGCTATGTTATACTCCATTACGACGGGAGGAATAAAAGTGGAAAGACCCTATATCATCTTCTTCTGGGTTTTTATTTTCCTGTGTTAATCTTGGCGTCACGGACGGGATTCCTCCAGATGGGACGTCGTCACACAAGAACCCTGACTGTGCAGGACTGATGTGATCAGCCAGTTGTTTCTACCACCAAGGGACCTGGAAACCTCGATTCCAGAGTGGTTGACTTCAATGTGTGAAGTATTTGTCATGATTAGTGGACATTTAAATACTTTTATCAACATGGACTAGTTGGCAAGATTTTCACATGGAAAAGTTGCGCGCATCTGCTCCGTACACCCCTCCGAATCCCTTTTAACACGGGAAATGAACATCGAAAACAACGCTTTTTGATGAAATGGCTATAATTACGTAAAATAAGTCATGTTTTTCACAAAACTTTTGACGGTTTTTTGAAAGTTTAAAAAGTTTTGCTTAAAATGATACCAAACTTGCTATTATTCTAATAGCACAAAGAGTTGGACTTTTGACGTTTGAATTTCAACTTTTTCAGCTTGTCAATGGAGATTGTGCCATTTTTCCCTATTTTGGTGAGTAGTTGGTACAATCAATGGCCTGCCAAATATCACTGGAGTGTGGTATCAATTTTCTTTGGATGTGGATTCATGAATTGCTAAACTTTATTACTCCTTTTGACATGGGGAGACTGCATGATAGTTCATTACAAATTGATTGTATATGATTGTATTGTATTCATCAATTTGTTAGGAATTGTCAACTTGTTATAATATTACATGATAGGCCTATTTGGTCAATCAAATACTTGATTCATGAATTGCATATCTTAGGTAGATGTTAGAAAACTTCACACACTAGCAAATTTGGGATGCAGTTGTAACATGTTATTTCCATAGAAAGTTAAAGTGTGTGTATCATGTGTGTGTGTGTATTATGGCTAATGCTGTAAACGCTGTTATTTTCACGCGATTAAATTTTCGCGCGATTAAATTTTCGCGCTGAGCGACCCCAAAACATATTCCCGGGATCTTAAATTCGCGCTGCACAATTGCACGTTCGAATGTGCACCCACTCCATTTATTAATTTACACACACGCAGTCCATTCAAATGCATACGGCATGCGCAACTACACACACGTGCTCAAAAAATTTGTTAGGAATTGTCAACTTGTTATAATATTATATGATAGGCCCATTTGGTCAATCAAATACTTGATGAATTGCATATCTTAGGTACATGTTAGAAAACTTCACACACTAGCAGATTTGGAATTCAGCTGTAACATGCTACATGTATTTGCATAGAAAGTTACAGTGTGTGTATCGTGTGTGCGTGCGTGTGTGTGTGCCCTTACATAGATACACTTGTGGGGTACAGAAAACAAAAGAGCAAAATGTTGGCCTTTATTCCGTCATGCTTGTGGGGTACAAAATACAATAGGAGAAGTGCTTGTGGGGTACAAAGGAAAAAAGGAGAAAACAATACAGTTTCCCACAAGTCAATGTGTGTGAGGGTGGGTGTGTGTGTGTGTGTGTATTATGACTAATACCAGTTAGGCCTGTATACATGTACATAAATAATTAAAGACCATGTAAGGCTAATATACAAATATACAGGGCCCGAGGAAATCTAGTGCGATCTATGGGGTCGGTCAAAGTGACTACAGTCCTCTATTTCCTCGAGGGGCGAGAGCCCCGAGAGAAATAGATGATTGACTGAGTGAGGCCGACCCCATAGATCGCACTAAATTTCCGAACAAAGGCCCTGTATATTTGTTTTATATCCATCATCAACAATTAAATATATTTGGATTTAACTTTGATCTAGATATGACAAATTAATGTTAGATGGTATAAATCTCGTGTTGTTGTTAAATCTATATACGGTTAGAGCAAAACACAGTGGACGCTAACTAACTTAGAATAGATTAACGATTAGTAGTTGCTGAGCCTGACACCGACCCCGCAGATCGAAGTAGACTTCAGAATAAAGGCCCTGTATATCAATTTTCTTTTATAGGCCTCTAGGACTAGGTAGTCTATAAAATCAAGTTAATTTTAATCATGTTATAAAGTGTTAAAAGGTAGATCTAGATCTATACTGTAACGTAATTGGTGAAAGTCTCAAAGTAAAAAGTATATAGCTAACGTTAGTATGAACTGCACAGGCACAGTTAGATTAAAACTTTATATTAAAAAAAAAAATTATAAATTTAATACTAGGCTATGCCTAACTTAGTCTTCGGGTCGGCTAGCACTTAATTAATGTTAATTACTACTACTGTTAGAGTTTGGTAGGCTAATGTTAAATAGATCTATATTTAGGTCTAACTTTGTTACTAAATAAAAAGTATACCCAGACGTTGTGTTTCTGGACAGGTTGGTTATCTGAACAGGTCATTTTAAAACAGTAAATCTAACACAATGTCATGCAAATTGTCAAGAATCTTTGACAAGATAGGTTGACAGAATTATTAATTGCATATATTTACTAGGCTTAGTGTTACTTCATGGATATTTTGCAAAATTGACAGCTATTTTTTGTTCAGTGTCCGCCCCCCCTCACTTTTCTTTATATGGATTCATGAAAATTCTCGGGCTCGGCGTAATTTCACTGGTGCCTGCGCCGTCCCATCGCGGGAGTTACCCGAGGGAGACTACTGGCTGCTCGCCGTAAGCGTCAGAAGAAATGATTCTAGGGAGCAAGGGGCAGTCGGAGGCTAGCTAGGCATGATAGTAAAAAAAACTCATACTCTGAAAAGTTTGACGTCACTATTCTGGTAGAATTATGATTAATCACATGAAGTGCTTTCGACCAATCCAAGAGCAAGAAATTTTCAATGAGGGATATAATACACATTGTAACTTGATGTGTGGGTGTGTGTGTGTGTATATTAGCTGTAGCTGTGTGTGTTAAGTTTGGCAGCAGTGCTGACTAAAATCTAGACTAAAATCTGTAACTTTACTAGCCTAGCTAGCCCTGGGTAAAGATAGAACAGGAAATATGGAGATATATTACTGTATACTGTTTAGCTAGCTATGCATAAATGAGACTTTCAAATACATTGTAAATATGAAAGTGTACTTCTTACACTTGTAAATTTATTAAATGCACTTTTGGATATATGTTTATTTTGCAAACACCAATTGGTTAGTTATAGAGGGATAGTGTTGAAACATTGAAATAACCAGTTGAAATCCTCTCACTAGATTTTAAGTGTTTTTGTCATATCTTTATAAAGATGAGTTACTCTACGAGGTACATCTGTCATGTTTCTTTTAGATACAGTCATCCGTGTCAGAGTCATGAAAGCTGATCTTAGTCACCTGCACTTGCTTTATGGGCATGAAGTAGTCGGGGAGAGTGTATGGATTGTAATGGGTTGGAAGTAAAGAAATATTCACATCATTGTAATTTGCATGTGCATGATAAAGAACTTTGTTTTAATGAAGTGCAGTGAAGTTCAAGTAAGATAATTTGTTTCATTGCTCATTAACCCTTTCAAGACAATTGACCACGTTTTGTGGTTTGGTTAAATAACTTTTGATTCAGAGCTCTAAAAAATATACCAGATGCATGAGTAGAAAGAACAAAAATTTCTGCACGTACTATGTCCAATTTTGTTGCATGACCATATTGCGTTTGATGCCAGGAATCTTAAAAAACAAGAATAAGCTTTGAAATCCTTAAATTGGCAACACAATGTGAGGTTCATAATCATTGTTTTTTATCGAAATTTGCATTTTTTTCAACTTTTTGACAAAATTCCTTACCATGTACATTGTTTTCAAAGACATTACACCTTATTAGAACCATGTAGCACTAAAAGAAAAATGTTATTGTTGCCAATTCGATGAACAGAACGTGATCAATTTAGCCCTTAAATAATTCCTGTCCTGAAAGGTTTCAGACTAAATTAGCAGAGTACTCTGATATACGTATACATTGTGCTGTTGTTTCTTATTGTGAAACTTTGTCTTTGCTATACATGTACTAGATTCTGTGGTATTTACTTTTAAATCATATATTGATTTGCTAGTTATGAAATGCTTTAAAGTTTTCACTAATGAATCAGGTTAGGCATCTCGTCTATTGTTTTTAGTGTTATATCCATTTGATATTTGAAGTAGCTCAGTCTAGCATCTGAACAAGTCAATCGTTTGGTTTAAAGTATAATTGCCATTGAAACGTGATGATAATATATGTATATATTTCTACAACTGTTTGTAACAGCATGTACACCAGTGACATGTATTTGTTATTTTGTTGTATTTTCATTCTGGTTCTTCTTGTTGTTCTTCATCTTTTTCTTCTTTATTGCTATGTTATTCTCCGTTACGACGGGAGGAATAAAAGTAGAAAGACCCTATACCATCTTCTTCTGGGTTTTTATTTTCCTGTGTTACATTCTTATGATTCAGTTTTTATCATTACATGTAGATGTCTGTGGACACTTTGGGGTTCTTATTTTCACCATAGGCTGTGCTAATAATGCATGTCACATTCTTTTCGTGAAAATCTCATTTTTTAAGGTAGCCAATCTGTTTTTTTGTGTTGAGAGGTTGGCATCTCTGAGTATATTGATCCCATGGAGTATTGTCTTACCGGTAGTCTTTCGAGATGACATTTTCTCCATCAAATGATTCGATCCAGTAACTCAAAACGACCAGAAAATTTTCATATGTCAGATGCAAAATCAGAAAGTGGATGATAAATCCATTAACCTAAAATCATGTTTACTGCTAAGTAATTCCTGAAATAAATCCAAAACAAGCGTAAGTGTTCATTTCTGCTCAAGCGGACGCAGTGTACAGGGAAGCTAGCTTGAATGGTCCCTCATCAACCCACTGCCGAAATCCTGGGGAGATATTCACCAAGTTCCACTGTGTGTCAACTCATCGTGGTAGCTCAGCTAGGTCAGAAAACCATCACAATTTCAGCAGACAGCATTCATAAACATTTTACGAGTGTTAGAAGCAGACCTACCAAGTCTCGAGCATTAGGCGTGACGGTCACGCATCAGGGCTCTAACTCAAGCCCAAAAATCTCTTTCTCACGCCTGGCCTCACAGCCTATCTCCATATACATTATACTTACCGCACAGTGAGCGCACAGTTCGTCGCCTACCTGGCGCTAATGCGCGAAAAATTTCACGCATTGCTGGTCTTTGAACTTGGTGTCTCTGTAGAAGATATATAAGCTCCAAAATTCTGAAAAATCAGAAACTTGATGAAATATCCATTAAAACAAAATCATGTGAATGATGCCTGAAATAAATCTAAAATCCAACGATTGTTCGTCGTTTTTCTCCGAGATAGCGAGTGTGGCAGCAGCAGACTCGCAAGCTAGTTTCAACGGTTCCCCCATTAACCCACCGCCGAAACCCTTGGGGGAGATATTCACGAAGCTCCGGTAGGAGTTACTTTCATTCAGTGGCTTGAGTGTGCGCGCGCTTTTCAATTCAGCACTCGCGTACGTGTTGCATAACCTGTGTATAGTATACATGTATTATATTACACCTACGTTTTCGTACCTTTGTATTCCCTTCGGATTTTCGTAACAAATACAAATTTTTCGTAACGGTTGGCAGCTCTGATTATACATGAGCAAAAAGAGCTGAAATTCACAGAGAATATGGAATCCATTTATGTTGCAGTACATCGTGCTCTTCAAGCAAAAGAACAATGTACATGTAACTGAAAATAAGCATTAAAGTCTTCTAAATTGGCAATGTACAGGTAGAGTGGACTTTATAATCAGTATTTTTATTTCAGAGCTTTTTGATACATTTTGGAATTATTCACAAAGATTGCTTAGATATATATGTTTTGATTTGTCTTAGAGAGTGTAAGAGTGAGAGAAAATAACGATTGTTATCAATTTGAGGTGACAAAGCTGATTCATTTAGCCCTGAAGAAAATTCTGTACCTGTATGGGTTAAATAAATGATCATTTTCCATGTGTTCAATGGCTCTTATTCATAGAGATGAAGAGTCAAGCTCTTTATTCTGTACAAATTACTGTAATTCTGTAATTGAGCCTGGACTATAGCTACAGTAGTATGGTTTTTTTCTGAATGCTAGCTTATGGGTCTTAACATTTGAATAATGGTCCTAGCACCACCTGATGAAATGTTTTAATATTGCATTAATATTTTCAATCATGTTTATAGGAAGATTCTGCAATGTTGTTTAAAATTGTATGGTATGCAAAAATTCCTTTTTTATTCCTAAACTTATTCATACACTGGGGGAATAAGATAGAAAGGAGAAAAATACTCTTATGGATAGTCTGCAGATGGTTAGAGGAAAGAAGAGTGAAAGACCACATAGTGATCCTGATCCTGATGGATGCTGGAAACAAGGGTTGTGGAACAATAAGATTACTAATGTCTATAGATAGGCACCTATGGAGAAATAGAATGAGGAATAGGATTACTTCATCATGGGAACTGGGCATGAAATTCCTGGAAAGTTGCTGTAGATCCTTCAAGTAGACAATTTAAACTTGTGTCATTGTTTTCCTTCTTTTCTCTCATCAGCATCCCAATGATAAAGCTCTCCAACATCGGCTCTGCCCCTGGAGATTACTCGGAAGATGACGACAATGATGGCATCGTCGGGGATGGGAGGTATCACCAGATGCAAGAGATGGATAATTTTGATCTGGAACATCTGGCAACATATGGAGATGAGGATACATTGCAAGGTACTTCAATATTCCTGCATCTTGTTACCATGGTGACAATGAGGATGATTTTCTACCATGTATTTTTAAAAAAAGAGAGAGAGAAAGAGCGAGAGTGAGCAAGCAAAAGAGGAGAAAGAGAGATTCACCAGACCATTTTGATGTTTCCATAGTGACAAGATGAAGATGATTTTGTACCACCTATCATGGTGGTGATGGAGATGGTATTAGAATTTGAAGTTAGAGAAGCGATTGCATAATTAATAGCTAGGTTGATTTTTGCAAAAAGAGGGAAAGGGAGAGAGATAGAGAGACAAGAGAGAGAGAAAGGGAGTTGGTATAAAAGAAGGAAGAGGAGTAGAAGAAGAATAAAGACAGAAGAGGAGAAGAATAACACCAAGAATTGTGTGTGAGAGAACAGGGGAACAAAGAAAGAAAAAAAAACTAATGATAATCACCAAGAATGGAGATAGCCAACTCCATATGCTAGCAAGAATAGTTATTTGCATTTTACATTCGATACTCCAAACTACCTCTCAAAATGCCCCCCCCCCCAAAAAAAAAGGAAAAAAAAAGAAGAAACAATAAAAGGAAATGCGAAAATGTGCCTCATTTACTCAAAGAAGGATGATCTCATCAAAATAGTTTTTTTTACATTGTATTATCTTGCATTGTGAGCTACATGGCATTGATCGCTCAGCAGCATTTAAATATTAAAGCCCAATCAGACACAAGGTGTTAACATCTAGAAAAAAAAAGCCCAATGGCCTGTATTCTCTAAAGAGGTTTATTTTAAACCATAGTCTAAACCATGGTTTAAACATCCGCCGTGGTCTGAATTAAACGTAAATAAGCGTATATAAGCGCATCACTGTCCGCCCAATGCGCGTACTATGTTTGTGGAGGTTTAAACCATGGTTTAAAATAAACCTCTTTCAAGAATACGGGCCAATGTGCTTTACATTTCTGTATCTTATAACCCACAAATTAGTGAGTACACATCTCTATAGGGGCAATTGTTTGGTGCAGCTCTTTTGTTCTTTTGTAACTCCCCAAATGCTGTCTCTTGCTATCCGTTAACATTTTTTTCTGGAGTAGTTGATTGATGGGGCTGCTGCGTCATGTCTGAATGGGTCTTTGGGATGGAAAGAAAATTGTAGGGGTTTTTTGCAAACTTTGTTAGAGAAGCTTGAATTCTGGTAAAGGTGAAATATTAATTTTGTGTGTAAAAGAATATCTTTGTAGTAATATCACATTTCTACAAGAATTCCTCTTGAAATGCCCTCATATTCCAAATACTAAAAAAAAAAAGTTAGGAACAATTTTTTATGTGGCATGTGTGTATAGTCCCATATATCTCTATCGGTGTGCAGTGCATGTAATTTCCAACATAATCAAGTTAATTTCTTGTCATTTTGACATCACAATTACATTGATATTTATGTAACTACATATTCAACCATTCCCCCAAAATTCGAGACATTATATTTCACAGTATAATTGCATGACCCCAACTCTACTCCATCTTTACTGCTCTCCTTTACAGCCAAGCGAAATAGTTTCAGCAACGCCCTCTACCAGTCAGAAGACGATCCAAGAGAAGATCCGTCCAAGGGCAATGGTCAAGTTTGGACAACATTTGATGAATCCACAACTTAATCCTGCCAAGCTTTAGTACCACCACATTTATAGTTAGTAGATTTAGACTTTCAACTTTAGATGTAAATGAAACGGTTTCTTTACTATCAACCTATACCTGAAGTATATAAGCAGAGGATACATTTTTATTGATACTCTGTACAGTTTTACTATATGCAAGAGTACTGTAATTGCCAGTGGTACACATGTAATTATTATGAGAAATGATGTAGTGAATATGTTGCTGTTTTTTAGCCGATATCCTTATTTTGCTTTGGAAATAAGTTATGATTGACTTTCATTCATAGTAGAAGTTGACTGAATATATTTGGAATTATCCAAAATGCAACTCTTCTTGCCATATTCCTCTATGTCTGTGTGTACGGTACTTTAACAATATTATCTCTTTGAAATAAATGTGATAACATTAGTACTATTAGTGAGAATTTGAAATGTAAACTGCGCTGATAAAAGTAGACTTGAAATTAAACCCAGGTTAATTTTTCATGTTGTATACTAATTTATAGAAAACCAAATGTCAACCTCTTTATTCTGTACAAATCATTTACAGTAATTCTAAAACAAAGTATTTAAGAAATTTGATCAAATTATGAAGCAATGAAAATGAAAAATTAATCTTACAAAGAAATGAATTTCATTAATTCACTTAATACAGATTTATATTAATTCAATCCATTTAAAGCAGGGTTGGAAAAAATCATGAGATTTATTTACAAAAAATAATAATGTAAAAATCGGATTAACTTGATTTAAATCATGATTTATTTGATTAAAAAAAAAAGTTATAGCACTTAATGTGTCTCCTGTAGAAAAGAGAGAGATTATATGATGGTACATGTAGATCTAATACCAGACATTATTTAGAATACAAAAATTCTCCTTCGGATTAATATTTTGGCCAAAAAAAAAATAATAAACACTGATTTCTTTGTGATTTTTTTGTGCAACAACAATGATTTCTTTGTGATTTTTTTGGTGCATCAACAAAATTACTTACATGTAAGTATATCTATGAATGTTCTCACTCATCCAGGTAGTATAACATTGAATATTATAAACAAGTCAACTGGACTTACTTAGTTTTAGCTTGCGACGTTTCACGTCCACTCCAGGACGCTTCATCAGGCCAACAACCAATTGCCACCAAAGATCAGTCGGCCTGATGAAGCGTCCTGGAGTGGACGTGAAACGTCGCAAACTAAAACTAAGTAAGTCCAGTTGACTTGTTTATAATATTCAATGTTACATGTATTTTTTTGGTTTTTTACTAATTGTCGAAACGAAAAAAAAAAAAGAGGATATAAATAGTGCTACCCTGCTTGAAAGAGATTGACATTTAGCAGTCCATAAATCAGTGGATGACTTTAAAACCAGGAACTTCCACCACTTTCGCAAACTATACACGACGGTGATTTTCGAAGGAAAGAACTATCTCACAATTGGTTGCTCTATCGTCATCATTGTTTTGGGAATCCTGGTGCTAAAATTTGGAAAATTGTTATTAAAACATGGACTATCAGAAAAGTGACAGAACAGTGATGCTTCTAAAAAAAATTTTTTTTTTAATAGTACCGGTATGATATATCGCTGAAGAGTATGATTCATGAAACTTACAGTGTGTCATATTAAAAACAATCACAAATTTAAAGGGAAAGTCCTCCCCAGTACCAGTAAAGAATTATGCGTATAAAAAAGCGTGCTATACAAGAATAATGAGAAAGAAGCTATGTTTGTATATACGTACTTTGTACATTTTAATTACATTTGCAACTGAATCACTGTGACATGTTAAATTGACATTCCATTTGGCTATTGCAATAATACATTAAAGTGCACTTTGTAAAATGTAAATACACAAAGAAATAAAAAAAAATTCTATTTTTATGTTTACAAGTATATTAAATGTATATCAAATGTACTAGTTTTTCACCATTGAGATTTTAGTGTCAGAAGTACTTCTGAATACAAAGTATGTACATGTGAATATTTTGTTCGTGATTAGTTCATGTTAACATGAGCTACATGTACATGCTCATATTGGTTGGGCCACTCATCAGGAATTACAACAAAAATGATTAGAATAATATACACTGTATGAATAACAGTAGTTTGAAGCATATTAGGATAGCTAGATGAAATTTTCTTAGCTTTTCTTTTAATTTGGCTGCTTATGACATTCATAATATTGTTCTGCCAAATTATTCAAGTATTGAGCGTTGTCTAATGTATGAGAATAATTTGAACACTAAAAAAGACATTGCTTTGAGCAAAATTTCAAAATGTTATATGAACAAAGAAAGCCCAATAAAAAGAGTGATTTTATTGTACAAAATTATATTGTAGCTACAGTAGTTCTGTTAGTGACTTTTAGGTCTTACAAGTACATGTAATCAAGATGGTTTGCAATAAAGCAAATGTACATTGACATGCACACTTCACATGTCATGTAATGTAGGGTTTCATCGCCAATTAATTGCACTATGACTACTCTTCATGTATTGTCTTTAAAATGGGAGGAATTTTTTTTTTTTCAAGGGATTATTTAATATCACAAGCTTGTCATTAATTGGAATTTTAGGAAAATATAGATAATTAGTAGTTTCTATTGTTTCCAGTATTTGGAGACCTTAAATTGCACATTATTCTGCTATAATTATATTTTGGTATTTATTTCGTTCACAGAAATTAGAAAGTTGAAAAATGATGATGCTTTACACTTATTCAAACAGTTGACATAGCAAGTTGAAAGTTTTCCTCTTGTTTTTATATATATGCTCTTCTGAATTTCTATGCAAGTTGGACATACAGAGTCTCTATACTTTTTTATATTTTTGGTGATAAGTTTGCAGAGTTTATAGCGAGTCTGCATATACATGTATCTGTACTGTTCTATGCCACTAGGTTTGCAAACACTCCTCCTAAATTACTTTCAGGAGTCAAATCTGTGCTCCTAAATCTATGCTTCATTGTAAACATTTGGCTTTCAATGTCTTCTATGGGAATAACCTGTACAATGTACAGTGTATCTATTTTAGGATAAAACAAATAGCTGTGTTTCATCGAAACCTGCAGTATAACATTTTCATTCTTGGTCAGGATTTGCTGCCAAATGTACAGAAGGGGTTAAAAATAATAAAGGGCATTTTTTTTTGGATACATATATCTGCAAATGGTCAGTGCTATTGATAAACACACATTTGATTTGTTACATGCACGTTTAATTACGAATGGTACATGTACTGCCTAGAACAACATATTTTTAAAAAATTTCAAATGACTTTAACTTTGTGAATACAGACATGACTATCAACAATAAATGCTTTATCCAGGAGATATGGCTCAAGACAAAAAGAATTATTTCACTGTTGTTTCTTTTACCAGTCTACAGTTTATAAAATTTTCAGTTAAGAAGAGATGTGATTAGTAATATCAGGGTGAATAGGAAGAAATAGATACGCATTTTGAACTTTCTTTTTCTCCCAGGAATGCTGTAGACCATTCTCATTTCTTTTATTCATAGAGACTGCAGCATTCTTGATAAAAAATGTTGAAAATGCTTTTCCAAATATTTCTTATTTATCCCATTTTTAGTTTCTGGTATATTGAAAAGAGGAATGACATACATGTACTACAAGAATACAGTACCATTTAATACATTTTTTTGACTGAATTTAATATACTAAATATAACTGTAACGGACAAAAGGGAAAGTGCAATTGGCTTCTATTTACAATGGTAGACCAAGTTAAACCTGGTTACATTTGGTCAACTGATTCGTGGAATGCCAAAGTGTCAAGTTCTTTGTTCCATACAAATTACCATAATTCTATAACAGAATGAATACACGTAAAGAATCGAGTCATGAAATGAAAATGAGAAATCCATTACATGTTGACCTGGTTTTTGTTTGCTCATTTGCCATTTTGTATTATGGTACTTTTCTCAGGATGAGGAGGTTGCCCTTGACACTTGGCATTTCATAAATCACTGGACTACATTGTACATCATTTTTTTGTCATTTCTCTGGTGATCCCAGCCTTCAACTTGGACTTGCCCAAAAGTCAGTACTCCCTTACCTGTCTCATTCTCTTGTTCTCAATTATTCTTCATATGCATCCATACATGTTTTACACTAGAATTATGATCATTTCTCCATCTTCCTCTGATTCGTCTGCTAACATATGTACTCTTGTTCAGTCTCTCTCCCTTTCTCTTTCCTCTCTCTACTATTTTTTTTTCTCTCTCTCTCTCTCTTTTCTCTCCTTGTTCTCTGTTTACCTTTCAATGCAATACTGATTCTTAGACTTAACAATATTGTTATATCAATTCAAGAGTTTTATTTAAACACTGACAGCTATCTTCACATAACATACTCTATTGCAGGAGCTCATGAGGGCCTTTACCTAAGGTTGTTCTACAAAACTTGCTCTAGCTACAATTGCTCAGTGGTTACGAAAGCCTGAAGCAAATATTGCTGGAGAGATGTCGGATCACCTTACCTTACATATTCATGTCCAATACACAGAAGGCCAAAGACGGGAGAGTGTAGGGTCTCTCACAAGGAACTTCACCTTAAACATTCTTCTGTCATTCCGTCATAACTACAACTGCATCATGAGAAGAGCACAGTATCCATGCCAAGACCTTCCTACCCAACACGTACCTCATCTCCTTACAGGGGTGAGCTGGCTCACTCAGTAAGGGGCCTGCTGGTGGGAACCAAAGATCATGGGTTCAAATCTAACCAAGGCGGATGACTGAAGCCTTCATTGTGAGTTAACATGCTGCTCCCCTGTTCCATGGACACAGGCTTACGCTACAATGCAACACCCGTCCCTCGATTAGAACATTAAGAGATGTGTAGGAGAGTCACAACCTATGCATGTTTTGATCCCAATGCACTGTTCAGAAAATAGTAGGGGAAAACCAAGTGTAGTGGTACACCTGCATATCTCAATCAGCAATGCCAGAAAAAGAGACAGAGGGTCACAATGATTAAGTTCTCTTTTCCCCATCTAAGCACCGGTAATGCAAAATACATAATAATATTTTTTAAAAACCATCAGGGGGGCGTTTCATGAAAGGACTTGTCAGATATTTTATCCGACAAATTTGCTCTCAGCCAATCAGATGCAAGGATTTCAGAAGCTTATAACAGTTGTCGGATAAAAATCACTGACAAAACGCTTGATGAAATGCTCCCCTGGTGTAAAGATGTAAGCACTGAGCAAGGATCAGACCCAAGGCCTCTTATATGAGAGTCAAAAGCCTTCACCGATATATACCACAATGCTCCCACAATAAAGGTACAGGTAGTAGTCTCTGAATTGCAAAAGTCGCTATGGGAGATACTAAAAACAATACTATTACTATCCTTGTCCAATTGTCATCTGCGTGATTCTGTCCTCAGCCTTGAAAATAGCACACTGGAGTCATCACTCAACCTCCTCCCTCCGTAACCCTCCCTGCCATCTCCTTCTAGGGCCTCAAAGCACTTGAGTTGGCCCCAGCTTCGCTCTGTCTTCCCCACACCCATCTTGGTCAGGAGCCTGTCCGTCAGGTCAGGGACCACCGGCTGAGTCAGTATCCCACAAACTCTCAGTGTTTCCATGGTGACATGGATGAGGGAGTCCAGCCAGGGTCTGTCCGCAGGATTCTGTGTGAGGTCAGAGAAAGATGTGGATAGAGACTACTCGATGGTGACACAAAGTTCAGGATGAAACGGTTATCATTTTAAATTCACTTCAGACTTTTAATAACTTTTGAAAGAACTTCAAACTACAGACCTTGACATTGAAAATAGTAAAAGAGAGCCTCCAACACCAACACTTAACATAATGACTGTCGATCTTACAAAAATCATCTTTAAGTTCTCGTGCATGACATTGGACACTGGACACACATCATAGGCACTAGGCTCATAAACTAGACTTCAATACAAACACTTAAATGAATCCATAAAATCCCAATTTTCAATGTCTGTTAATATAGTGTGGTGTTCTACTAAGCCTAAAACATCCACAGGATTCAACTCCAAAATAAGCATACCACCATTTTTTCTTAAATTCCAGGACAGAAAAGGTGGCTGTCCATCCTGTTCCAGGGACATAGCTTCTGCCAGAGCAGGGTGCAGTTGCCACAATAATTATTTGAACATTACAAATAACTGTGTATCTGATAAAAAGCATTAATTTTCAATAATTTTTTTTTATATATAATTCAAATCTTTTATTTACATACTTCAAAATTCAAGATCATTTCTATTTTACATAAAAAAATGAATACATAAAAAAATCATACAGTCTCAAAGTAAAGGTTACATGGAATATCAAAGACAAAATACATTTGAATTAATAACATAAGCAATAGACAAGTTTCCAATCATATTCAAAAATCAACCAATTTTTGTTCCACGGTGGCAATATATCTATTGGTTTTAAAACAATCAAGCATGAAGGATGTTAATCCTTTTGCAGATGGGATAACTGATAAACATCTTTTTTTATAAATATAAAACTTTACAAACAAAATAACAATGTTAATACACTTATTTGCATGTCCTAGCAAAATCGTATCTTTTGTGAAATCAATAGCCAACTTATGTTTCTTTAATATTTTGGCCCTTACAAAATTCCAAACAGTTTTCACTCTTGTACATTCACAAAATAATAAATGAATAATTGTTTCTTGATAACAATTACAAAAAGGACAGTTATCATTTTCCTTAATTTTCAACTTTTTCAAAAACACATTTGTTGTCAAAATTCTTACTAAAATTCTATATTGAAACCACTGAAATTTGGTATCCTTGACCGTCTTAAAGGAAAGAGGAAAAATGCTTTTCCAAGATCTAGAATCATATTCTTTATCAAGTTCTAAAGACCATTTCTCTCTTGACTTATTACTCAATTCCAATTTTTCTTCAACTAAAAGTGAATATATACCTTTTATTCCTTCCTTACACTTTCTAAAAAACTTGCTATAATAGCACTCGACTGGATTTTGAAGTTTCCCCTCAATTCCAGTTAATACCACTCTCCATTTAGACTTAATAGAGCAAACAATGCCCCAAAATTCTAGATAATTAGTTTTGACACCAAATTTTTCGACAAAAGAGTGAAAACTGATAAATTGTCCATTTTCTTCTAGCATATCATTTACAAAATATATTTTCTTTTCAAACCAATGACAATAAAGTACTACCTTTTTACCAATTAGAATATTATCATTTTTCCATAAAAACGAACTTAAAATATCTTCTTTTGAACTCAAAATTTGACTGTTCACCATATTGGCCCAAGAGATCAAAACATCGCTCCAAAAATTATTTGAAATCATTTTTGCTAATTCTAACAAACGAGTTGAACCGTAAGTGAAAACTGAATTATATGTGCTCGTCTGAGCACTGAACAGGCTAAATACTCTATCACTGAGACGCAAGCACCTCATCCAGGCTGTTTTAACAGCCTTAATATAGCTTCTCAAATTATTACCGTTCCGTTGCCTACATTTCAATCTCAAAGATGGATTGCCACCATGATATGCCACATAGAGCTTCTAAAGAATCAACATCATTTCAAATGAATTACCTTAGTAAGATTCCAAGGCTCATGACGTTGCACAAAAGCATTGGCCATGCGTAGACAAGTCATAATCTCCTCCAGCCCACGGTAAAACAAGAACTGGTCATAATGTTCTGCAACAATCTCTGGGAAGAGTTGGGGGAAGGAGCAAATATCAGTCAAGAGCACAAGTACTGAAGATTACAATGGACCACAATCTCTCAATTTCGGGAAGGAAAAGTTATTGGTCAAAAGCCTATGAATTCATCATAGTACTTAGTAAGATTCTTTGAATAAATATAGGTAAAGGACAGCACAGATTAATCAAAGTCACAAGATCTGATCATATTACTGGGTATATAATTATCACTTCATTTGAATATTTACACCAAGTTTCCACATGACTAGAAATTTCACACATACCTGTATTCATTATATCAATCATATGACATTTAAATGTTAAGTGAACATTAAATAATTCTGAGGAGGTTCATGACAAATTGTCAAAAGCTAGTCCAGTTTTTAAGTACTGTCTTGCCATGCTGGCTCAGTAAGTTCCAAGAGCAATATCATTTATACCCCATATGCAACAGTTTAATGGAAAAATAAAACTTTATATCATAAGTATTATATTACTTATGGCATATCAAGATCAAGAACTTAAAACAAGAACCCCCAAGTCATACATAGTAGCAGTGGCATAGAGTGGGTCCAGATCAGTTTTATTTGGATTAAATAATAATAATAATAATATTTCTAAGCGCTTCACAGATATATTATTATTATTACCCTGGTCAGGCTTGCTCGCACACAATGCATGCACCTTCTCCACTCAACTGGGGAGCATTCCAGCCAGTCGCCTTTTATGGGCACCCACATGATAATCCAATTATATTGACTTTCGCATCCTACCGGGTACCCACTCAACACCTGGGTGGAGAGGAGCAATGCAGATAAAATGCCTTGCTCAAGGACATAAGTGCAATGCTGGGGATCGAACCCACGACCTTCGCATCTCCAATCAAGTGTTTAAACCACTTGACTACAACACTTCTATGCAAATTAAAAAGGCTATTGATTTTACCTGGTAGTCTCTTGACAGACTCCACCAAAAGATAATCTTCATCTGTGCTTCTAGCTGTTGTGCTCTGACCAGACCTGCTGGGGAAGAGGTTGCTATCTAACACGGGGAAGACTTGTTTGGGGTTTAGTGTAGGTGCAGCTACCCTGGAGAGGAGGTTGCCGTATGTGTCAGCCAGCTCGGCATTCAGTAGAGCTGATACTTTCATGTCAGAATAATCTGAAACATTAGCATGAAATAGAAGACCTGTTTTAAAATAAATCTCAACAGTTTCTGCCTCTGTTACTTCAGTCAAGGAAGTCAATGGGAAATATTGTACCACTAATAGCTGCAAACGTTATACAAAAGATTTTGTCATTATTCTTTGCTTTTCCAGTCAATGATCACAATTTTCCCTTGCAATATCCATCAACATGTAGAGTGGCACTCTTGTATGATCATGAAAGCTTAAAAGACATGTTTGCAAAGTTACAAATTTGTGAACTATATTTTTTTAACAGCATTTACTTTAATGCTTTGGCAATTTATGTTAGCAATACTACAAATAAAATTATTCTAAATCAATGGCTATTTTGCTATATCAACAACAACAACAAAAGTGTCAAATTAGGCAATAAGTGTGTAAACTAGAGAATATTCTGCATAGCTGTTTGACTGATATAGCATCATTTGGGTGTTACTAACTGATAACATTCAAAGTAAAACATCAATCTTTTTATCTTAACTGCTCGGTCATTTTCCAAATTTCAAACATGGAATGCCTTGCATTACTGCATATTGCATTCTGCATATCTTTGGGTATTCCACACATTATGGGCTTGAGCAGTTTACAGTACCTACATGTAGGTAATATATCATGATAGAATTACATGTACCTCCGTCAGAATGGAGCACTCCCTCTCTCAACAAGAAGTAGCGCAGGCCATCTGCAGTGAAGTGTGCTGCTCTGTCAAAAGGGTTGATTACATTGCCTTTGCTTTTGGACATCTGAAATCAAATGAAATCAAGCTAAATTAACTCCTTACATCCATCATTCAATCAATATCTCTATACATCCATCCATCCATCCATCAATCCATTTATTGACTGATCCATCCATTCATCAATCGATCCATCCATTCATCAATCAATCAATCCATCCATGTTTCTATCTATATATCTATCTTTCTATACATCTATCCATCTATCAACTCACTGTGTAACCCTTTCGAGACAAGTGACCACATTTTGTGGTTTGGCCCAATAACTTTTGATTTAGAGCCTTAAAAAATATACCAGATGCATGAGTGGAAAGAGCAAAAATTTCTGCACATACTGTGTCCATTTTTGTTGCATGATCATATTGCGTTCGATGCCAGGAATTTTAAAAAGGAGAATAAGCTTGAACATCCTTAAATTGGCAACACATTGAGAGGTTCAAAATCATTGTTTTTTTGTCCAAATTGGCAACTTTTTCAACTTTTCGACAAAGTTCCTAATCATGTATATTATTTTCAAGACATTACATCTTACTAGAACCACGTAGCACTAAAAGAAAAATATTATTGTTGCCAATTTGCAGAACATAATGTGATCAATTGAGCTCTTAAATAATTCCTGTCCTGAAAGGGGTAACCAGCAAATCAACAATCCATCCATGCATCCATCCACCCATCCATCATGTACCCAGTGATCCCACATGTGCTTGGGTGACAATTGCTCTGGGCTTTATTTTATCAAAAGTACAGGGTAAGGGTTAGGGTCGCAACTGGGTTCTGGGGAGCGTTTCATCAAGCATTTTGTCAGTGATTTTTACTGACAAATTTGCTCTCAGCCAATCAGATGCAAGGATTTCAGTAGCTTATAACACTTTTTGCTCTGGGCTTTATTTTATCAAAAGTACAGGGTAAGGGTTAGGGTCGCAACTGGGTTCTGGGGAGCGTTTCATCAAGCATTTTGTCAGTGATTTTTACTGACAAATTTGCTCTCAGCCAATCAGATGCAAGGATTTCAGTAGCTTATAACACTTTTTGCTCTGGGCTTTATTTTATCAAAAGTACAGGGTAAGGGTTAGGGTCACAACTGGGTTCTGGGGAGCATTTCATCAAGCATTTTGTCAGTGATTTTTACTGACAAATTTGCTCTCAGCCAATCAGATGCAAGGATTTCAGTAGCTTATAACACTTGTCGGATAAAATATCCGACAAATCCTTTCATGAAACGCTCCCCTAGTTTCAGGTTAGGGTTAGGGTTAGGATCAGGGGAGCGTTTCATGAAAGGATTTGTCGGATATTTTTTCCAACAAGTGTTATAAGCTACTGAAATCCTTGCATCTGATTGGCTGAGAGCAAATTTGTCAGTAAAAATCACCGACAAAATGCTTGATGAAACGCTCCCCAGGTATAATGTTGGGCTAAGGGCTGAATGGAGGAATTTCGCCATTGTATGAAATTGACCGTGGAGGGACTGTCTCAGAAGCATGTTTCATACAACCGAAACATTCATCCTTCTGAGAATTTATCGATCAATTCACCCACTTATCCATCCATCTCTTAACAAGATGTAGCACAGATCAACCCATTTATATATTTATCCATCCATCCATCTAACAATCCACCCTTCCAAAATCTATTCTTTTCATCTCCACTGTACCTTGAAGCTATCCCTAGTCCAATGTGAATGGCAGATGATGGCCTCTGGGAGAGCTATATCTGCAGCCATAAGGAAGGCAGGCCAGTAAATGGCATGGAACCTGCAAACAAAAGAAAGAAAAAAAAAAAAACAGCAGTAAAGAATTACAACAACTCCCCTCTAATTGTACAATGTAATTCTGAGATGCTTCATGTTCTTACAAAATAGACCAAAATACATGTATAAAATCTCAATAGTCTGTCTAATGTTACCCTTCTAATATGGAATGGGAACCCAAACTATTATCATTTAAACTACAGGGTACTAGACATAATGCATACATGTGTAAAAATAGCCCCAAATATCAAGGATCCTGCCCAAAGTTGGGGATCACAATCTCTAGATCGGGTTCTGCCCAAAGTCTGATGTCTCAGTCTTGGTCGTGACCCCAGGTCTTGAAAACAACACTGATGAGAAATATCCCTTTATCATGTCCAGAACGTTTATTGCTCCTTTTGAAGTTTGTTTTTCCCATCACTAATAAGGTTCTAAAACCATTACAATATCCCTGATGTTCAGTATATCATAATTCATGTCAAAGCATGATATCATCTTCAAATTCACTATTTTTTGTTTTTCCAATGTTATGCACAATTTTGCTGGAGACAGGCTGGGTGAAAATGGGATAATATGACACATGCATAGTAACAATTGCTCTGTGGTTAATTTTCGACACTAACCGAACTCCTAACTTCAACCATGGGCCAAGCACTATACCTAACCCAAACCTAACCTAAAACTCAACTAAAGCCCTAACCACAACCATACATGTATATCTTTGATGAAATTGAGCTTGGAGTAAATGTTGGATCATCAAACATGTTCACCATCTCCTGAGTGTTCACTTACTTGAGGATATCCTTGCCTACAATGTGTGTTGGTGGCCAGAGATGTGTCCGGTCTGGATAGCCACTGACTGTTAGATAGTTGACCAGCGCATCCAGCCATACGTAGATCTGAAAGCAAATAAATTATAACATTTAATTTCAAAGGAGTAACTTACTTGGTATGAATTTTAATGTTTATCTTGAAGACCATTTCAATTTCAACATGGTTCACATGTCACAAATGGCTCAAAAACTACATCTTACATAGCATCATAAGGTGCATCTACAAGACAATCCTAATCCTTGTCAACTAGCCTCAATTTCCCACCACTAAAGATCATTTAGTATAAGTTTTTGCTCTGGCATTGACAATATACCCTCTAGCAATAGCTAAAATATTGCTGAAGTACAACAATATCCTGGTGACCAGCCATTTACTCCTATGAAAATTGCTCAGATGCAGTATTTTGTCAAAGGTAAGTGTTAGGGCTTGGGTTGGGATTGAAGTTGGGAATTCTGTTAGCTTAAAGGAGAATGAAACCCAGCAAACATTAGCTGATAATCTTATTCATAATTGCCAGCCTGTTAAAAATATCTTGAAAGTACTCCTATTTGATTACTTGGTAAGGAGAACAATCTCTCCAACATATGCAGTTTCTTTCCTAGACATAATCCCATGGGGGCTGCCATTTTTATTAAAACAAGGATGTCAGAATAGTATATGTCCACTGACCTCTATACAATGGATATGGTATTGCATAATGACTGACGATTGTACAAACAAATCCACTGATGCAAAACAGCAGCCATCTTGTTACCCCAGCATCTCACACAGGTAACTTCTGTGGGCAATTCTGCTTCTTTGTCCCTTTTTTCAATAATTAGTGAACCTTTATCTTACCAAGCAACAACTTGTGAATGCCCATTGTTGCTTACCAAAAGAAACTTCTCAACTGTTTGAAATAACTGAACCCAATATCTTGTCTCAATTGGTTATGAGAGAATAAGAATATTTGAATTGAATCTATTACCAAGACTGTCTATCATGAGAAAATCCACTCAACAGGTGAGTGTCCTATACTGTAGCTAGTATACAGGTCAGTGGGTATTTTGCAAGTTGAAGAATAGAAGGATGTCTAGCAAGGAACTGCAAACTTTGGAGAAATTGTTCTCCTTACTAGTAATCAAATTGAAGTAATTTCAAGATATTTTGAACAGGCTGACAATTTTCCACATGATTATCAGCTACATGTAATGTTTGTGGGTTTCATTCTCCTTTTTAAGAATTTGATCATGAAGTAATTGTCACGAGAGCATGTGTCATACAATCCATATCAAATTTTAAAACTGCAATATCATTGTTATTTCCTCTGTACTCACTGTCTGTGATGGATCATCTGGGACCGGTATACCCCATCCTAGGCGATCCCTCTGCCGAGAGATAGAGAGATCTTGGATGCCTTCATCTAACCAATGTCTGACAATGGCATGGAACTTGGCAGGCTGCACAGCTAGAAGAGACAACAGAAATATCATTAAAGCCCATGTATAGTTTCTGTAAGATCAAAAAAAAAATATTTGTCAGATTTTCATTGATTTTTGTTGATAAAATAGCAAGATACGGCTTAACTGCTGCATACTCCACCATGTATTTAGGGTTAGGGTCAGAGTCAGGGACAGGGTTAGGCTTAGGCTTACAATTAAGGTTGGGGTCATGGTTCAGGTTAGTGTCAAGATTAAAGTTATGGCTGGGTTCGGGTTAGGTTAGGTTAGTTAAGGTTAGGGTTAGTATTAAGGATATGGTTAGGGTCAGGGTGTTAGGGTTAGGGTGTTAGGGTTAGGGGTACTTGTATGGTGGGGTATTCTGCAGTTGTCCCCAAGATAAAATTTCAAGCTGCTGTAAAGTTGTATTTTTATTTTTTTTAATGGAGTAAGAAAACAAATGTGAGGTGAAAAATTATAAATAACCTGGTCAGGGATATAAACTTGCATGTGCTATAGGTATAAAAAAAAAAAAACTACAAACAATTTCATTCTCGAAGAAAAGGGTAAAAAATAGGCAAGTAAATGATCTCTCACACTGCTGAATGTTGACTACATGGGTAAGCTTCATTGAGAAGGTTGCTTGAAACTGGACTAGTATAGAAAAATAAAACAAAGAATATATGCTTCAGTACATATACAATGTAGATTTTGTATTTAGATAATGTAATTGTAGTATCCTGGCACAACCATTCGGATACGATTTGATTTTGGTATTACATGCATTTTCTTGAGACTAAAGCTCCAGCTTACTATTCTACAGATCAAACTGGTAAATACATAATGAAGGACTTTTAGAACTACCTTTGGGACTATGTTCCAGCCACCTTAGAAACCTATCCTTGAACACACTGAGGGTGAACATGTAGTTAGTCTCGCTTGTCCACTCTACAACGTTGCCGCTTTCTAAAGAAACCTGAATGTACGATCATACAAGTCATAAATGTGAAAATTGATTTGAATTCACCCATTGTCTCTCTCTGGATTTATCACAGCAATGCAGCCAAGCAACTGCACAGATTTTTTTTTTATGGTTATCCATCTGAACAGTACCACAGAAATTCTAAACAGATATACCATGTTATTCAGGATCTAAAGGAGCCCAATATTGTCTATACTTGCACATAAACAGCACCCTGACTTTGCAATTTTACTTCTTAGGAAATGCTCGAACTTTTACATGCCAGAGGTTATGTCATATACATGTAACTAGCAAAGCAAAGGAATTGTAAAATGTGCTACACATTAAAATACAGTGTACATTTATTTACTATTAATTGATAACAAATATTTAACAAATCATATCAACTGTACAAAGTCAAAAGAAAATCAATACTGGGTCTGAATCTAACCAAGCTAAAAATTATATCATATATACAGTGTGTCCCAGAAAAAACGAAACCGAGATGTATCGATGAATTATTATATTTTAATCATAATTATGATCAATAATCAATAGATATTTTTAAAGCTTAGTCCCTCTTCTTTCATCACGTACTACTTCTATGACACATGCTTCACGCATGAGTGAATGAGAACAATATGAAACAGGGCTTCCAAAAAGTCCACTGCACAACGATACCTAGAATTCCAAGTAATATATTAGAAAACATATTTATCATTGCAATATGAAATTAATACTCCTTAATAGATAATTTTCTTCTCTTTAATTTGACATCTCAATGGATAAAAATGAGCCAGGAATGAGTAAGTTCTGTTTGTTTAAAGTGATGCTTGCATTTCCATAATGAATGAATTCGTTTGTACTCGCTGCCTGCCATAGCAGTGAACAAAGAAGACAAAAGACTGCATGCGTGGTTGATCGTCAACAAAATGGAGTGGTCAGTATAAAACGTCTCCAAAATGATAAACGCTCATTGATCATGAAGAAGGTCTTCATTTATGAATGACATTCATGGAAAATAAAGTTATTTTGTACTGAGAGTGTTGACGGGTATGCCGAGTTTACGACTTATTAATTAGATAAACAAACAGCCATAACATCAACACACACACTCACACACACCTATAAATATACGGAGAGAGAGAATGGAAGTGTACATGAGGGATGAAGAGTTTTTAGTGTTCCGAGTGGTGTAGGGGATGGAAGTGGAAATGAGTGAGGGAGGGATAGCTAGTTTGATCATGCAAGTTAAACGATTATGCAGTGGTGTTTGCTTAAATCTAACTAACATCATTGGACCATACACAAACATCCTCTCTCTCTCTCTAACACACATCCACACACGCACAACCACACCCACACACACACACACACACACTCCACACATAAAGTGGGAGAGGAAAAGAGAGGGGGAACTTGGGGGAGTGTAGGGTTTGAGGTTCCGGGAAAGATTGGCATGATGGGGGGGGGGGGGGGGAGGTGGTGGTAATAATAGGCAATGAGGATGAGGAGGGTGGGATAGTATTGGTTTCTACTCGAAAGCTTTTAGACCATCCATGACTTTCTCCGCATCCATTCATGCGGAATACCGATGCGGAGTTATGGAACAAAGGATTTTTAAAGATCATTGAAATGTAATCAATATTTAAATTCTAGTTATCTCTGTCATCCGTTGGTCATTTTTCAAGATTAAGGTGTCAAACGTAAGGGCGGAAAATGAATTTTTTAGACATGTGATTATCTTTTTAAAATTCAAACATCGTTGGCCAAATGAATTTTTGACATCCCAACTTCACATTGTTATTATTCACTCATGCGTGAAATATGTATCATATGAGTGGTATCGCAGGAAAGAAGAGACTCTAAGCTTTACAAATATGTGCCACTTATTAATCATAATTGTGATAAAGATATGATTATGCATCGATCAATCTCGGTTTCGTTTTTTCTGGGACACACTGTATATATATATGCATATAAATTTTATTCCTTTACATAGGAAGTATAAAATTAACAACATAGTACAAAGTCCAATAAAATCAATATGACATAAAACAAACTAAAGAGGAGGGTGAGTTATGGTATAAAGTGAAAAAGAACTTTGGAGCTTTTCTTCTCTTTTTATCCCTATGTGGAAGAATATCACAGTAACAATAGGAACATGAAAAGGATGGCTCTTCAAATACTTTCATATTCCAAATATGACTCAAAGCAGTTTAAAATTTTCAACCAATATGCTGGTGCCATATGTGTGTGTGAGTAGTTCCATATACCCATATTGGTGTGCATGCCATTATCTGTTGGTGATTTTCAGCCAAAAGATAATTCATTACCTTTCTGATGATTCTATAAAAGCTTTACAATACATTAATTAATTTTATTCATTTACTACACAATCAACCATTCCCTTTAACTTCAGGAGAGTTTATTTCAATGCAGTCACATGACTAGTACTCAACTATACCTTTAATTTTGAAATAAGTTTGTTGAGTCCTTAGAATGACAATTGCTTGACCTTTGACCCTTACCAGAGCAAAACTTTAAGGTGCATACCTTTATTGTTGTGCCATCCCCTCTTTCTATTTCCTGTATTTGAGAGTTAGTTAGGAAGCTTTCGTCCGTCACTGAATACCATCCTTCATACTCCCCTTTGTAGATGTAACCTTTGTCTCTCAGTGAGATCTGCAAAGAAAACCAAGATGCAGAGGAAACATAAATAGTTTGCAAAATACAGTTGTGGATCCATCCAGGCTTGGGGGGGGGGGGGGGGGGGACACAATTCAAAAAAATAAATTCTCACAAGCAAAACAAAACGAAAAGGTTAATACATTTTGGGGTGATAGTTCACACAAAAAGATGTATGTCACGTTGGTTTGAAAGAGGGCTACGTGATGGTTGTGCCTTCACCTCCTTCTGCTAGTGTAAAACAATCCACTGGCCCAACTAACCAAGGACCATCTGAAAGTGTGATATGGGAAAGCAAACTAAAATACTACTGGAAAAGTGGAAAAAGGAGAGCGCTACATAAGGAGTTTTTTTTAATATTTTTTTATTTAAGCAAGTGAATATGACTGGGCATAAAAATCATTGATTACTGACCCACATGAGCTAGCCAATGTTTCATTTTTGTTTGTAGAAAAGTACATTTTTCCCTCCCCTTAAAAATATGGTATTATAATCATTTTTTCCAATTGAAAACAGAGCTTAAAGAATTTTCATATATTAATAGAGAAAATTACAAAAGAAAATAATGTACTAATATTCAATAAACAAACTCAATGGTACAAAATTTACTTTCAAGTTGAACTGTAACAAGCTTCTGTAGTTCCTACAAGAGAGAAAGTAACACATACAAAAACCCCTTTCTCTCTGAAATAAGTAAACTGTAAGTTTTTTTTCTTTAAAGACTTACCCAAAATTCATGAACTGCAGTATGATGTCTTTCTTCGGTGGTACGAATGAAATCAGTGTAGCCAATATTGCACAATTCAAACAGTCTCTGCATGAAAAGACAGGATAACACAATTTAGAAAATATAGAAAAGCTGTAAAAAGTTATGTAAAGCATGATGAAGAATGAAATAAAGTATTCTGTTACATTTATGCTCCATGTACATATATGAATACCATTCATTTCTGAAATCTTGTAATATAAATCCTGCAATAGCTTTCAAAATTTCTTAAAATTAATTGTATTTCAGAGATACACATAAGACAAAACATGAAGAATTCAAACTTGCTCAGAGCCACAAAACAGTAAATAGAATATATAACTACATCTGGAAAAAAAAACTATCTCTGACAAAATTGATATCATCCCAAAATGAAGAGGCCCAAGGTTTCTTCATAAGAATACTGGGAAAATAACAATTTTGAACTTTTCCTTACTCTAAATTCATGAGAAACCTCATCACAAAATGCTAAGGGCTCCTTTTCAGCTGTCCTTGCAGCTTTCTGGACTTTGAGACCATGCTCATCAGTTCCAGTGGCAAAGATGGTGTTAGAAGCTCCCAGAACCCTTTGCCATCTGTGAGCAGCGTCCGCCAAGCATGCCGAGTAGAGGTGGCCAATATGAGGTGCTGTTTGGAAGAAATATATTGTTACAAGTGATGAAAAATAAACTTGAAGTTATAACACAAGGTATTCTCAAATCAGCACACAATACATATTTTGTAAGTGTCTTTAACATTTTAGATACGATCTGATTTGGGGATGAAACACATTTTTCAGAGGCCCGAGGCAGGGTTATTTTGGGCTTAGTACTGGTATTCAATGTGTTATAAATATGAATTTGTGTTGAAACTGCATCAAGTTTTCATTGATTCCATCACCTAAACCTACTTTATGATTCATCTTAAATTTAAAGATGGATATCATTGTCTAATTAATCTGAAAGAAATAAGATAATGTAATGACAGTAACTCACATCTATCAAATACCCAAGTTCTGCTTATAACAAATTTTTAAATAGTTGAGACCTTTCACCTGTTGATGACTGTAAAGCAAAAGAACTCTAGCCTCAAAACTCACTCAGCAGATATGTTAATACTGACTTCATTAAAGGAATCGGCACCTTGGAATATTTTCAACAGAATACATATACATGGTGCCAAATGCCATTAATCATCATCACCGTAGTTGCCTGAGGAAAATATACCGGGATTAAATCAGATTCAACAGTTTAAAAATTTGACATACCACTACTGCATAATCAATATTTGATGGTGGAAAGTAGTTGAAATTCAGTGTAACATTGGTGAATTATTGCTAGGTTTAAAAAGAGGGCAAACATACTCTTCAATATATACTTACTTGCATTAACATAGAAAATTGGAGTGGTGAAAAAAGGACTCTTCTTCGATATTGGTGTTTGGTTACCATGTTTCTCCCTAACCGAGCATCTCAGGGTCATATTGGAATGAAGGCATCGTGCAGTGAGATGGGAACGGCACCACTCCTGGTGAAGCAGTGATCTCCTCAAACTCTGATAAGCTTTCATCATGATGTCAAATCTAAGAAGTTGCCATAATCACAGCCATCTAAAGTATGAATAATTCTGTACATACAGTACACAAAAAGAAAACAAGAAAAAAGGAAAGAAAAACCTTTATATTATTACAAGACATCATAACTTTTGAATATGAACACTATTCAGGAATTCATCTCCTGACAATGAAACATGTCAAGAAAGATATACTCCTTTTTACTGAAAGAATACCATAGTTCGAAACTCTCTTCAGAACTACTCTACAGAAGAGTACAAACAGTTCTCTTCAGAAATACACTCTCCAAACTTCCGTGACCTGCTCACAACTTTCTTAATCTCAATTTTTGTTTTCTTCTTGTTTTCTTTCTTTCTTTTTTCCTCTTTCCATTTCACATTTTTGGTGTAGAAACACTGTAAATAAAAACCAGAAATAGTTTCATATAAGTGGTTGATTTAATTCAATTCAAATTCCTTGTCTTTTCTTTAATTTTAGTTTTCCTAAATTCCTCTATAAATGCCCCGTAAATGGCTTGTCACACACAGACGGCCGCAGTATACGCGTGCGGGATATTAGCACAATAAAATTTAGCTTCGGAACTGCTCAGTGTTGCACTGCCTTGTACCCCTTTCATCTACAGCGCACATTCCGTGCCGATCTCGCCGTCTTTGTAATGCTAATCACACAGCAAAAGTTACACATGATTGGTAGACTCTAAGTAAATCCACATCGATGTCACCATAAATAGTATTTTTTTCATATTTCTAATGATCCGATCGCTGAAGAGGTCGGATGAGCTGAAAGAGGAAGATTTTAGCAAACTGTGAAGGTAGTTTGCAAGGTTCACCGTACATGGAAATGGATGAATCTTGCCCATTGATTTTTTTTGTTTACTTGTCTGATGTCTCTCCGTAGGCACTCACACTTATGAGAGGTTATTGTAGATAACCTCGCACTTTGTGACCACCGCCAAAATTTACACAGCCCCACAAAGTGATGGTTCCGCGAGTGCTCCGTAGGGGAGATTGCCTCCCGTGTTTTGCTTGAACTTTGAAGTTCAAAGTCATATTTCATAAAACATTAAGCCTGTAGTCTGTTAGACTGAAAATTCTGTCTCTCGTTCGTTAGCCTCGTTTTGGATAGCGTTAGCTATTCACTTAGAGACAGAAATGGCCTATCACTCTGCTGTGCAAACTTACTGACTGCCGACGTCCAGTCGGCATGTAGTTGGAAAATCCATATTTTTAATATTTTCATATATTTTTATAAATCAAATAGATTAGGCCTAGGCTCTATATGTTATAACCAGGGCTCGACACTAACAGAGGTCCGGAGGTCAAAGTCCCCCAAAATGATGTGTTGGACCACCAAATTTGAAGAAAAAAAACAAGGAAATAAAAATCACATGGTGACCACCAAAATTTTGAAATCGCCGGTCCTCCCAAATCAAGGAAAGAGCTCAATGCGATGAACAAATGCGTCACACATTTTCACAAAACGTTCACATGTTGATGATAAACAGCGAGAGCTAGTGATATGCACATGATTGTTTAAATTACTCTTTTGTGTGTGTATGTGTGTAATTGGGTTTTTACAGACGTGTATCAATCAGATATGATTATTTACGTCTGGGGACCAACCTTTAACGTCACCATCCGAAAGACGTGACTCAGTTTCGAACCTGGGTCCGCTGAATCAGTTTATAACTTCCACTGTTAGCTGGATTACAGGCGCACGCCACAACGCCCAGTTGTGGCATCGTTTTGAAGTCTTGCATTTAATTTGAACATAAACTCTGCCATGTAAAAGTTGGTTAGACATTTTTAAAAATTGGCTTAAATTTCTCTTTAATTGTAGCTCAAAGCTGAAACCTCATGCCACAATTCGATCTCTAATAAAAGACATTTGTATTCTTTTATTTAATTTGATTTTTTGTTAGATTCCTGTTTCAAACAGTTGGTTTTGGTGTCAAAATATTGAATTTCTCTGAATATCCTTCCTTCTCAAACACATTTAAGTCACGTCACTCACATTCGCGATCGCGATAGCAGATTTTTGCAATCGCGAACATTAGTCATGTGACTATACATGTACTTGAGAATGAAGAATAATTGAAGAAATTCAATAATTTGACACCAAATCTGAATTATTGCAACAGGAATTCAATAAAAAATCATATTAAATGAAAGAATATAAATGTCTTTTACTGAAGAATGAATTAAGACATGAGATTTTAGCTCTGAGCTAGAATAAAAGTGAAATTCAAGCAAATTTTTACGTATCTAACCAACTTTAACGTAGTAGAATTTATGTACATTAAGTGCTGGCATTTTTATTGAGCAGTTTAAGGTAATAATTCAAGCTTCAATCATCACCTCCCTGATCAAAGAGATCGGAAGTCTGGTTTCTCAGGCTTCACCTTTTTGCGGCGCAAATTAGTGCAGTCGTTAATCAACTGGAAATGTTTTCGCGAGCTGTTAGATTCGCATTCCAACATCAACTCGCGAAATTTGCGGTAATAACGTCTTTTACATACAGTATGTCAAAGTGAAAGTGAAAGCGCATGTCATGAAATTGAAAACAATACAGCAAACAAATAATTCTAAACGTTTGAAAAAAAATCATATTTATTTTATTATTTAATGTGGACCACCAAAATTGAGAGTGGTCCACCAAAAATGAAAGGAGGTTAAATTTGGTGGACCAACTGGACCATCAAAATTTTCAGTTAGTGTCGAGCCCTGTTATAACGGATATGTTCACTTATCAATTTGACTGTTTTATTCCTTTTAATGCTCATTTTTCAGATAATTCAGGGTCCAAGTTATTCTCTGTTTGAAAATATTGCAGCCGTATTCAAACTGTCTCATACTGCTCAGGAATGAAGATGGCATCTGAATTTCGCTACCAATTTCGCTTTCCTTCCAGTCTACGTACAAGGGAAAATGATTATGAAGGGAAAATGTGATAAATTGATTTAATACGAACTAGTATTGATTTCAAAGCGGTTATTTCTTTAGATTTAATCTTCATTTTTTCGCACTAAAATAAAAATATTCAATGTATCAAAAAGGAAATGCATGAAAATCAATGAATTTATCACATTTTTCCTTCATAATGGAAAATGTGCAGAGAAGGGCCACTCGACTTGTTCCTTCTTTGAAAGGTCTCAGCTACGAAGGAAGACTACATAAACTGAAACTGCCTACCCTGGTTTATAGACGAGCTCGAGGCGATATGATTGAGATCTTCAAAATGATAAAGATATATGATCCAATTGTGACGCCTCTTCTTGAGCTCAATATTTCCAGGAGGGGTAATAGCTTTAAGATAAGCAAAAGATGAGTCAATAAAAAGTAAACATAGTAATTTCTTTTCCATGAGAGTGGTAAATACTGTATGTGGAACAGCCTCCCAAACTGCGTTGTGGAGGCTGATAGTGTCATACATTTTGAAAATAAATTAGGTAGGTTCTGGCACAATACTGAATTTAAATTTAAATACATGTACAGAGCAGATCCCCCCTAATCGTGCCGATACTGCCGGAGTCCTATCAGGCAACCAGGATCTGGACATAAAGGCATCACTACCTGCGTCCAGAACTCAACCTTAAAGGGGGTACCCAATGCTGAAACAATGTTAGTTCATTTAAAAGATCATGATTTTATTAGCAGAAAATCATCTGCCTAAAGTTTTTTAAAAATTCGTGTTGCCAGAAAAATCCCCGAAATACGGTAAGACTTCAGGGTATTTTGGCCCCTCAGCTGTGTCCCAATTTCAGCTAGGTAACCACAATGACGTCAAAGTGGTTACCCAGGTTCGCGTATTGCAGATGTGTTGCGCGCTAGACTGTACAAAATGCATTACACCTTGCGCGCATTTTGCTATAATTGCGCGACAAGGTAACCACTTTGACGTCATTGTGGTTACCTGGCTGAAATTGGGACACAGCTGAGGGGCCAAAATATCCTGAAATCTTACCATATTTCGGGGATTTTCTGGCAACACGAATTTTAAAAAAAATTTAAGGCAGATGATTTTCTTCTAATAAAATCATGATCTTTTAAATGAACTAACATTGTTTCAGCATTGGGTACCCCCTTTAAGTAACCTTAATAAGTAACCTTAAGAGATAAAACCTTCATAAACTTTTGCAACATGTACCGTTGCATAAATATACACATCGCTTGTGATATGCACTTGCTTCATGTAGATGCCGTAGTGCAGAGTCTAACTAAGTCTATTTTTTGTGTTTTATTATGGACTGAAGTTTAGTTCTTACATATATTCCAATATATCTGATACAGACAATTTTAGCTCTGTATTAGCATTTTTTCTTCTTTGTTTAATAATAATGTTGAATAGATCTAAAAAGACCATGACATGAAAAGTGAAATAAAATAGAAAAAAAATCATAGAAAAGATGGGGATTTGATTTGACCCCCCCCCCAAAAAAAAAAAAAATGTGCCTGTGCTAACTTAAAGGGCAATCCAACTTTGCTGATAAGATGATTTGTGTGAAAGCAGAAAAATAAGAAAAACATGATGGTGAAAGTTTGAAAAGAAATCGGACAAGGACAAAGAAAGTTAATGATGTTTGAAATATGAGATCACTACATCTTGCAAATCTCAAATTGGCAATTTGGTTAGTCGATTGTGACATCTTTGTGGACAACTCTCCCATTTGTCGTACACAAAAATATCATTAATTTGCGGTTTTCTTCTAGGCGCTTTTACCCTCGGGGCAGTACTCAAAATATATTGGAGATAGCATATTGTTATAGGTCCTCATGGTAGAAAAAGATCCGACTAAGTATCGCATTTTGAAAAAAGTGACATTTTAGTCATTTAGTGTGTTGGAGCGAATGGGGGAGTTGTCCACAGCTACATCACAGTGACATTACCTATTTGGCCAATTTGAAATTCCCATACATGTATGTATAGTGATTACAACATTGAAAAATTCATAACTTACTTAATGCTTGTCCGATTTCGTTCAAACTTTCACCAATCTGCTTCTCTGATTTTTCCTTTCTTTCAAAGCAACTTGCTATTAAGTTTGGATTTCCCTTTAAAGAATGCACTCGTATTCAATTTTATGTTGAATTTCAAGTGATTTTATCATTTCTCATATTAATAACAAAATACAGAAATTGACATAGAAACAGAATATCTTGTTATATTATAAATGCACTTGCTGCTGACCTCCTATGTGAGGACTTATCTTTTTCATAACTACAAGGTACAAATTTTGTTTACAAGTGACATTTACAATGATAACATGTGGAAAGTTGCTAGTGAACTCTGCTTTACGATACTGTTGAAAATTCCATCAAAACATTCCAAATATCAATGAAGTTACAGGATTTTTCCTGTTGCAGCAATTCTTTAACAAATAATTAATCTACCAATTAATTTTCTAATGAGTAGTTAATTAATTATAACTGAATTACAAAATAGTTATTTATGTAATGTATGCTCTATGACTTGGTGAAAATACCATCAAAATATACCAAATAATAAGGAAATTACGGAAATTTGTCTGTTTGCGGCAATTAGCTCATTAACAAATAATAAGCTAATTAATTTCCTAATTGGTAATTACTAATTAATTAATTACAGAAGGGTCTATACATTGATCAAATAATAAAATATTGAGTTTCCTTCCTTATCACAATCACATGTTCTTTCCTGAAGGTTTTATCTAGAAAAATGAATGTTTTTTACATTTTTGATAAGACCATCCTTTATATTGGTCATGGTCGGTCACAGATTTTGAGAGGTCTCAATGGTAAACAATGGCGATATTTAAACCAGATTTATAATCTTAAAAAAATCATAACTCGCTTAATATTTGTCCTAGAGCTATGGTTTACATGTATCATTTTAAATGGTTTTTCAAGCCCTTTCCAATGATATAAGTTACAATGTAATTCCACAATTTTAATTTTTTTGTCACATACCTACCGTATGGTAGAGACACACGCATGTGGCTGTATACACTGCCTTTATAAAAATATATGAAAATATTAAAAATATGGATTTTCCAACTACATGCCGACTGCACGTCGGCGGTCAGTAAGTTTGCACAGCAGAGTGATAGCCCGTTTCTGTCTGTAAGTGAGGGCCAACCCCACTCACACTTATGCGAGGTTATTGGAGATAACCTCGCACTCTGTACCTTCATCAGCAGGAGGCGCACGTCCGATATTGGAGACTGTTTCCTATTTGGGAGACCATCTCTATTATCAGAGACTTATGTCAACATTTTTGATGGCGAGTAGGGAGTCTATGCTCATAAGGCCCGTCTTCATCAGCCCGAGTTTCCAAAATAGCCCGCTAATTCTGATCCGGGAAACTAACCCGATCAGAACTAGCTCGAGCTAGTTTGTAATGAAGACGCAATTAGCTGGCTATTTCGTGGGTTTCTAGCTCGAGCTAGAAGCCTAAGTCAACTCGGGTTTTTTTTGTGAAATAGCGCGCTATTTGGCGAATTAGCCCGCTAATTCGCAGGTGAAGACGCACTCGGGTTTTGACTCGGGTTAATTTATTCATGACACCAATCCTAGAAATGTTATTTTCCTTATGTATTTCTTGATTTTCTTCTCTCTTTCCACCTTTTCCTTATGTATTTCTTTGTCTTTCCTTCTTTCTTTTTTCTCCTTATGTATTTCTTTGTTTTCCCCATTCTTTATTCTTCTTTCTATTCTTATGTATTTCTTTGTTCTTCTTGCTATCCTATTTTCTTTATATATTTCTTGTTTTTCTTCTCTCTATTTGTCTTTTCTTTATGTATTTCTTTGTTTTTCCCATTTTCTGTTCTTCGATCTTGCTATCCTCTTTTCTTTATGTATTTCATTGTTCTTTCTGTCCTCTTCTCTTTATATTTCCTTATGTATTTCTTTATTTTTCTTTCTATTCTATATTTTCCTCATGTATTTCTTTGTTTCTTATGTATTACTTTGTTTTTCCTTCTCTCTTTTTTCTCCTTATATATTTCTTTGTTTTCCCCATTATTTATTCCTTCTTTCTATTCTAATGTATTTCTTTATTCTTCTTTCTCTCCTCTTCTCTTCATATGTATTTCTTTATTTTTCTTTCCATTTTATCTTTTTCCTTATGTATTTCTTTGTTTTCCCAATTTTGTATTCTTCTTTAATTTCTTATATATTTCTTTGTTCTTCTTGTTATCCTCTTTTCTTTATGATTCTTTATGTATTTCTTTGTTTTCTTCTATCTTTTTATCCTTTCCTTTTGTATTTCTTTGTTTTCCTGTTGTCTGCTCTTCTGTCTATTTATATGTATTTCTTTGTTCTTCTTTTTTACCCTCTTCCCTTTATTTTTCTTTGTTTTCCTTCTCTATTTTTATCTTTTCCTTATGTATTTCTTTGTTTTCCCTATTTTCTGTTCTTCGATCTTGCTATCCTCTTTTCTTTGTTTATGTATTTCTTTGTTTTTCTTTCTATTTTATCTGTTTCCTTATGTATTTCTTTGTTTTTCTTTCTATTTTATATGTTTCCTTATGTATTTCTTTGTTTTTCTGTCTATTTTATCTGTTTCCTTATGTATTTCTTTGTTTTTAATGTATTTTTCCCTATTATTTATTCTTTTTTCTATTCTTATGTATTTCTTTGTTCCTCTTTCAATCCAGTTTTCATTGTATTTCCTTATATATTTCTTTGTTTTTCTATTTTGTTTTTTCCTTATGTATTACTCTGTTTTTCCTTCTCTCCTTTTGCTCCTTATATATTTCTTTGTTTTCCAAATTATCTATTCTTATTTCTATTATGTATTTCTTTGTTTTTCCTTCTCTCTTTTTATCTTTTCCTTATGTATTTCTTTGCTCTTTTCTCTTCATTTATCCTATATATTTTTTTAAATTTTCCATCTTCGAAGTGCGCATGCTCTGAAGCTCGAGTTTATTCCAAGAACGAGTGGGAATCGTTCGACTCGGGCTGATGGAGACGGGGTTTTTCAAACTCGGACTTTTTTCTCGAGAAGCACTGATCGGGCTAGAATCTCGAGCTTGAGCAAACTCGGGCTGATGGAGACGCACCTAATTTGGGAGACAGTCTCCCATTTAGGAGACCAATTTTCTTTGTTTACATTTGCAGCAAAGGGATTACCTTCGCTCAAAATGAAAATGAGATAAGCAGATTCCTCATGAAAAAATACCCCTTTTGAAACCGTCTATTTTAAAAATCCACCATCTACTTTTGTTTTCATAACATTTTTTGTTATGATCCACACACAAAACAAATGGGCTTCCAATTTCCCAGGGGTGGGGGGGGGGGGGGGGGGTATGTCTCATTGAGGCCTGTACGGCATCTGCGTCCGTGACTTTCTGAAAAGCACCCTAAACGAGGATTTTAGTGGAAGATATGTGATACCCTATTCAGGGAAACCCGCAACAATTTTTAGATCCTTAACAGGGATTTTTTAGATTTTGCAAAGTATTGTACACCCTATTTGAGGATTGGTTCTTCTTGGCCCTTATTTTGTTAAAAAGGAAGAGTTAAAGGCAAATATTTACTTTGGAACACATTACAGAATGATGTTTTTATTGAAAGAATAGAAAAGAACCTCTTTGGATTAATGAAAAAATATCCACGGGAAGATTTTCAGATGCCGCTTATTTTGCTAGTTTATAAAGCTAGTATTATTTAGGACCTTTCACAACAGGAACAAATGAAAAAATAGGGAGGGGTACAAAAAAAACACACCCATTCAAATTCAATGATAAACATGGGCCATGAGGATATTCATGTCAACACTTGCAGAACTTGATGATTTGAAAAAAACCGTATGCACACAAGCTTCAACACTACATCCACGGATCAGTCACCAAAAACCAAATTGACAAGATGGCATAATATATATTTTATGAACTATATAACCCTAAGCCTTTTGAGATGTTTATATTTCTTGGAGTTGTGATATACATCATGTGATAAATTAAAGACAATTGCTACACTTTATTACATAAGATCAATACTACTGTATGTATTTTTATTTCAGCAAAATTTGAAACACATCATCATTTTTTACACTAGCTACAAGAATCATATATACTCAATTAATGATGAAATAAAAGAAAACATGCTAAGCTAGCTAGCTGCGCGGGCGCAAGCTCGATCGTATGTTCGTTCACAAAACCAAAGCACAAAACCCCAAACCGCAAAAATCCACCAAAACCGGGGCAAAAACCGGCATATTAAAAACATTACTATTTCATGGAATTCGAGTGAAAAAAGCCCAATTCTGCGGAAAATAGACCAAACAGACTACTAATAGTGAAGATTCCAGAGATTATTGACAGCCGACAGATGGTTAAGCATAAAATTGTAAATCATGCAGCTGTTCATTGGGCTCCTGACAAAAAAATGTCAAAAAATGTTATAAAACTCCTCGGCAAAGTATTCTTTCCATGTAATATTGGGGTAAGGCAGGGTGATAATTTATCTCCCTTACTTTTCGCAATTTATTTAAATGATTTTGTTGCGTATATCCGAAGCAAATTTAAAGGGTTACAGTATTTATATGATGAGGTCTGTTCTGAAATTTTGGATAAAAAAAATTTCTGATGAAGACCTATTTATTGATTTATATTCATATATGCAGATGATACTCTTATCTTGGCTGAAAACCCTGAGGAACTCCAAACGGCTTTAAACGCTCTGTCTAATTACTGTGAGGATGGAAATTATGTGTTAACAGTGAAAAAAACAAAAATGATTTTTGATAGGGGCAAGGTACGCAAATACCCAGTTTTTAAGTATGGGAATGATAATGTTGACGTTGTACATGATTTTGTTTATCTTGGGGTTAAATTCAATTACAGTGGTAATTTTAAAAAGGCAATATTAAAACAGGTGACTCAGGCAAGAAAAGCCTTATTTTCAATGACATTTAAGGTACAAAGGTTAAAGGTAATAAACAGTAGTGGTAGCAAAAGGAAAGTTGGCATGAAACTGCTCAAATATACATGTAGTCTCATATTGTTCGGCTTCAATAAAAAGATACATGAGTGAGATAATCCGGTATTCTATTCATGATTTCCGGTGATTTTCAGTAAAATAATTCAAATGATCGAATATCAACGGTTACCTTATACCCTCGCTAAGGACCACCTACCCCGACGCTCCCGGCTCAACGGCGCATAGCGGTTCGCACACACTCGTTACATACACTGTTTTCACATCAAATTACAAGCGCGGTACCGCGCTTGTAATTCGATGTTTATTTTTTTGGACATTTTAGCCATTTCTAAACCATTTTTCTTCAAACAAACGTCACCTATGTTCGAAATTAATCATTTCACAACAGTATATGTAATAATTTCCATTCCAGCTGACAAAGTAGTTAAATATCCAAAGTGCCACCTTTCCCACTACTGTACAATACATGTACCTTTAAGATTATCATTGGATATTCAGTGCGAGTTATTTGATCAGTTAATCCTGCCAATACTCTTATATGGCTGTGAGGTGTGGGGTTATGAGGATTTGAGTCAGATTGAGATATTTCATCGCAAATTCCTAAGGACCATACTGAGTGTCAATAAATGTACACCCGATTGTATGATTTATGGTGAGACCCCGGGGGGGGGGGGGGGGGGCACTCACGTATACTGGTGGTACGGAGACGTGCCGCTTTGATGACCCCCTTTTTCAGACCCCGATTTCCGTTCTCTAGATACTCAGTTCCGCTCAAGAACCGCTCAGCCCCGCTCTGAAGACCCCTGTTATGAAACATATCCGTTCGCATGCCGCCGGGAGCGTGGCGGAGGCAGTGGTCGCTCGACCTGGTCTCGCGCCCTAGGCCCTTTCGTCGCACGAGCCTTGAAAACTGCTCCAGCTAGCTAGCTACTAGCGCTACACGGCGCGGGCGCGGCACCCGGTGCGGCCCGTCCCGAGATCCTGCGATAGCAAGGTGTATCGCCGATAAAGCGAGGTTAGTTTTATAGTTCCCTAGACCCTGTTTTTCACTCTGCCCAATAGATCATAGTTCCCAAGACCCCGTATTTTACACCTTGTAGTCAGTTCCTTAGACCCCCTTTTCGGGGATTCGTGAGGCACACCCCCGTCAAAATATAATTCGAGTGCCCCCCCCGAAGAGCAGTTCGAGAAGCAGAAGTGCTTTATGTTTCGGAGGAGCAGACCCGGGTATCAGGTAAGCAATCCCATACTAAAGAATCTACTGATTCTCAGCTGCTTTCAACCCTTCAACAAATTCGAGCTTCAGCTGTTAAAGTTCACTTAACTAAATCTTCTTCATCCATGCCAAGTAGTGATAATCAGTCTAGTACTCCTGACCAAGAGATTCTGTTAGGGCCTTCTACTTCTAATCTTTTTCCTTCCTTTACCAACGAACAACTCATTCAAATGCAGAAAGATGACCCAGAACTGAAGTTTGTATGGGAGCGGTGGACCCAAAATTGGGAACCCGGAGATGAATACTCCAAACAATTTTCAGAACCTGATAGTGTTAAATCATGGCTATCTCAGTGGTCTCGTTTTACTGTAAAGAATGGATTATTAGGAAGGAAAGTACTTGATCCTATGTTTGGAGATATATTTCAAATTTTACTTCCCCAGTGTTTGCGTAGGAATATTTTAGTTGGATGTCACGATGAATGGGGACATCAAGGTAGAAATAAAACTCAACAGTTAGCAAGGTCAAGGGTTTATTGGCCAAGAATGGCTCATGATATTGAGTTACATGTAAAAAATTGTGTCAAGTGTGCTAAGGCCAAGGAAATGCAGCCTCGGGTAAGAACCCCTATGAGACATCTGATGGCATTTAGTCCATTAGAAATTATAGCAATTGATTTTGTTAAGTTAGATCCTGGTAAAGGGGGATTTGAAGATGTACTTGTTATCACAGATGTGTATACTAAGCTGGCTCAAGCAATCCCATGTAGGAATCAACATGCCTCAACGGTAGCTAAAGCTCTACAAGAGCACTGGTTCACTAAGTATGGTATCCCAAATAGGATTCATAGTGATCAGGGACGTAATTTTGAAGGTCAAGTGATCAAAGAATTATGTAGGTTTTATGGTATACATAAGACTCGTACTACACCATACCATCCCCAAGGCAATGCTCAAGCTGAAAGATTTAATAGAACTCTTTTCGGATTAATTAAATCACTTGATCAGCGTGATAGGCGTAGATGGCCTGAATTATTGCCTCATCTTGTCTATATGTATAATACCACCCCACATGAAACCACCGGGGTCAGCCCTTTTGCTCTTATGTTTGGTAGAAAAGAGCGTATACCATTAGATCATCTATTGGGTGTGTCTGACATAGAATGGGAACAAGACTTTGTTAAGAAGCAGGCTGAGTTAGCCAATAGGGCTCAGGAAGTTGTCAAAGAAAGAGTTGATAAGTTAGCAGCTCGAAATAAGGCTAGAGCTGATGCAAGTATTTCTAAAAGTGTTCCTTGTCCTAGTGTAGGGTCTACTGTATATTTGAAGAAGTGTGCTTTTAACAAGAGGCATAAGTTAGAGAATGTGTATTATGATGATTTGTATGTCGTTGTTTGGCATAATGTGCATAAAGATGTTTATCATATTCGACCTTTAAAGGGAGGTCCTTTAAAGGTAGTTAATCGTAAGTTATTAAGGGTAGCACCCTCTGAATCAGGGATGGTTGAGCAAAGTAGAGATGACTTTGGGTTAGGTCCTGATATCAGAAAGGAGAGTAACCCAACTCGTAGACATTCTAGTCAAGATTGTTTAGATGAGTATGTTCTAGTACCAGACAGAGTAACTACACAAACAGTAGGGGAGAGTGCTGGTCGAATCAGAGGTGGAACGAATGAAGGTGTCGCCCTCAGAAGATCTCAGAGGCAAAATAAAGGTATGCATTCCAATCCTTTCAATTTACCCAGGTCTGTTCTAGAATAGAATTTTATTCCAATTTTTCAAGCTGAAATTTCTGGATTTTGAATAAAGTTTTATAGAATTTTATCCCAAAATAATTCAATTTTTTTTTTCTTATTACCATTATGGTAGTTAACCTTTTGGATACTCTTTAAAAAAAATGAATGATATTGTTCTGAAAGTTAACAAAATATTTTTTTGAATCTCTGAGCTGGGCTACGTCTTTGTTCTATGATATGTCAGTTTTTCTTTTTGGACACAGTTTCATGAAACGAATAGCGGGAAGAGGAGTACAAGATCTTGAAATGCAAGTAGCAGGGAAGCCAGTGAACCTAAGATGTTTTGGGGAGGGGGGACTCAACTTTGTTAGATTAAAGACAAATCCCAAATATGTACAAATCTTAAGACAATCTAACCCTGATATATTGATTATCGACTTAGGGACAAATGATTTATGTTCTTCCGAGCCTTATGAGGTCATTGATGAACTTTGGAATTTTGTAGATGGGTTGAAACAAGAAGGAATTTCTCCTACCGCCATTTTTGTGCTCCCTGTACTCCCTAGGACAAGAGCTTATGCGGGTACATCTCTGTCCCTCACCTAATACAACTTCCGTGTGGAGAGATTCAATAGACTTCTGTCTGTTGGGTCTTTCCACCGGGATTTGTTATGGGTATGGGAGCATCGTTCGCTCCCAGATGCTCCCCGTCACATTCTTGATGGGGTCCATCTAACTGTTAGAGGAACGGAGTTGTACCTTCGTACAGTCCGACGAATAATGAGTTTCTGTAAGATCCATTTTGGACTTAATTTTTTTTTTTTTCTCTTCAAAGTACTGACCCAGAATAGTTGAGTTGCATGGACTACAAGTAGTGACAAAAAGGTTGATATTTTTTTCTGTTTTTTTTTGTTATGAATATAAATATGTATATATGTTACATGTAAAGAAAAAAAGTAAAGTTAGAAGTATGGAAAGTTAATGAAAGAAAAATATATATTTTTTTTTTACTTGCAGGATAATCCATATCCAGATGGAGGGAGGTGTCATATTGGACCGCAGGAGGCATGGGACATCCACCTCTGAGCGACATTCTTTATGACACCATCCCGAAGTCTTGGTTATGGTATCATGCAAGACTTTTTTTCTCTCCTTCTGTAGAAGGGTATATAAAAAAAAAAAAAAAAAAATTTATTATATACATCATGATACAATATACATCATGATACAGAATAATTGATTTGTATTGTCCATGCTGTTTTTATGGAATAAGGAAGAATAGTATGTTTCAGGGAATTTTATTGTTTACATGAAGTATAAAGATAAGGTGGGATAAGTGGTGGGATTATTTTGTATATATACCATCTAAAAAAACATAATAGTCATCTTGATAAAAAGTACAGTATATTAATAATAATTTTTTTTTTTTTTTTTTTTTTGTCTCTTCTACAGGATTGCCTGAAGTTAGAGCGGTCTGCTGCTGTGAGGGGGATGTTGCCTGGTCAGTGTGCAGAGGTCTGGGACATCCAGCTCTAAACCTGGAGGGCAAGACATCTCCCTTGCAGCAGTGCATATAGTACCTCAGTGACTTTAGAGTGGTAGAGATTTTTTTTTTATTATTAAAATCTTTGGTATTAGGCAGTGTTAGGTGGTAAAGAAAGAAAATGCATTATCCTCATTGTAATGCTGTTTAAATGTTTTTTTTAATGTATATATATATATATTGCTGGAAATTAAATTGTAAGAGTTAATGAGTGGACGACCGTTATTGATGACAATAACAAGATCTAAATTTCTTTAATTTTATAGTTGATGATCTTATGGAACAGATCATTTCAGTAGGGGAGAGTTATAGCGGGGCAGAAATTGAGATTTGTTTTTGTTTTGATGGAAAGTTCGTTTGCCTTCTTGCACTTCCACATTCTATTGTAAGTACATTTCAGTTGCCAGTGTTTCTGGGTCAGGCTGGCGTTCTGGAATGTGGATGGGCGAGAATGCAAACACTTGTACATTTCTAAAAGATATTTGAAGTTTATAAATAATCACATGGTGGAGTTTGTTACTGGGTGGAACTGTTGTTACTGGGTGGCTCGGAGCTGTCTGGGGTTTACTAATGTTAATGTACGGGGTATTGGATGGTGATTGGTTGTCGGAAATAAATAATTGTACTGAATTAGAAATTGCAGACAGTTCAGCTGAAAATAATTATTTCTCTTTCTGATTTATTCCAGGCTTGTTGTTTTCCGGCTCGTTTGCGTACTTCGGAGTTCTGAAAGAGCGAGAAAAAGGGGACAGGTGAAAGAGATGTCGAGAAACAAAGAAAGGGTGAGAGAGATATCAGAGATTCAGAGAGGGAGAGAGAGAGAGTGAAAGAAAGGTGCGAGGTATGAGACAATTGCGGAAGGGAATAGTGAAAGAGAACAGGTGATAGAGATAAGTGAGTTACGAGAGGAGTTTAAGATGTGAGAGTCGTAGAAGAAGAGAAATGATGAGAGAGAGCAGAAGAGAGAGTTGCGCAAGTGCAAAGAAACAATGACGGGCCGAAGAACTCCAGCCTGGAAAATCGAATTTGCTGTTAATTAAGTCCTACTTTTACATGACTGTACTAATTAAGGGGAGGGATTAATTTTACGCATTGCGTCGTGGTGATCCGCCCTTTTGGAAAGGTTCTCCACGTGGTATTTCCTGGGGGGCATATAAAAAGGGAAGAGGGTGTTTGGGGGTTGCAGATCTTCGTTGGCCATTTTTTTATTTTTCTGCCAGTAACGTTTTCGCCATGCTTTTCTAATTTTGTCAACGGTCGTCCAGCTCAGGGACTCGGAAATGTTATTTTGTTGAGTTCATCATCATCATTGATTTGAAATAAACTTAATTTCAAGAACTTAGAAACTTTTTCGTCAGACTCTTCATTTTATTTCTCCGTGATCTTCGTCTTCCATTGCAATGACTCCAAGCGAGGTGGTAGGCGGCCACCGGCCACCTCGCCGAGCTGTGCCGTTACATAAAGGTTTTTGGAGATGAATTTCATTATATTTTTGTCTGTTTTTTTTTTCAAGAAAGAAAGGCAGTTATATTTAGAACGACAATTTGCTGTGAGTAATCCTAGCATAGAAATATTTAAACAATTAAGAAAACTCGTAAGATTCATAACAGTAATAATACAATTCTTTTCGATGGTTCCAAAGGCTGAAACTGAAAGGCATAGAGTCTAGATCTACTCTCTATTCTTGTCAGTAAAAGTGTAGTTACTCGTAGTGGTAGACAAACCAAACTGCGTGATATTTTAGATTTATAAATATAATTATTAACTGTAATATACTAGACCTTACTTAGCCCTAGTACCGGGTTAGCTCACTTATCCAATGAACGAACAAGGTTAGCCCGTCCCCGGCTAACTCCAGGGAGCTCCAACGCCAACGCTACACGTTGCAGCTCCCTGCCCTGCCCCTGGTCCTGGAGTTAGTCCCCGGGCAGAGCTCCCGTACAAAATACAGCGATGCAGCGGCACTCCTGCCAACTTCATATCGATAAAGTCTAAATTCCTTATGATCAAACAAGTTTAACATGATTTACACTACTGAAAAAAAATCAATATAATCTAGATACAAAGAGTTACGAATAAGAAAATAAAATTAACTTACCGTACCACGTACAGAGTTAAGTTTTGAGACGAGATCCTGTGATATCGCGCGATCGAGCGCATATGCATGATATCGATATGTATTGGCCGCTAGTATAGTGTCGTCAAAACGTCCAATCGCAAAGGAAAAAGCCCGAGTTTCCAAAATAGCCCGCTAATTCTGATCCGGGAAACTAACCCGATCAGAACTAGCTCGAGCTAGTTTGTAATGAAGACGCAATTAGCTGGCTATTTCGTGGGTTTCTAGCTCGAGCTAGAAGCCTAAGTCAACTCGGGTTTTTTGTGAAATAGCGCGCTATTTGGCGAATTAGCCCGCTAATTCGCAGGTGAAGACGCACTCGGGTTTTGACTCGGGTTAATTTATTCATGACACCAATCCTAGAAACGTTATTTTCCTTATGTATTTCTTGATTTTCTTCTCTCTTTCCACCTTTTCCTTATGTATTTCTTTGTTTTTCCTTCTTTCTTTTTTCTCCTTATGTATTTCTTTGTTTTCCCCATTATTTATTCTTCTTTCTATTCTTATGTATTTCTTTGTTCTTCTTGCTATCCTATTTTCTTTATATATTTCTTGTTTTTCTTCTCTCTATTTGTCTTTTCCTTATGTATTTCTTTGTTTTTCCCATTTTCTGTTCTTCGATCTTGCTATCCTTTTTTCTTTGTTTATGTATTTCTTTGTTCTTTCTGTCCTCTCCTCTTTATATTTCCTTATGTATTTCTTTATTTTTCTTTCTATTCTATATTTTCCTCATGTATTTCTTTGTTTCTTATGTATTACTTTGTTTTTCCTTCTCTCTTTTTTCTCCTTATATATTTCTTTGTTTTCCCCATTATTCATTCCTTCTTTCTATTCTAATGTATTTCTTTGTTCTTCTTTCTCTCCTCTTCTCTTCATATGTATTTCTTTATTTTTCTTTCTATTTTATCTTTTTCCTTATGTATTTCTTTGTTTTCCCAATTTTTTATTGTTCTTTAATTTCTTATGTATTTCTTTGTTCTTCTTGTTATCCTCTTTTCTTTATGATTCTTTATGTATTTCTTTGTTTTCTTCTATCTTTTTATCCTTTCCTTTTGTATTTCTTTGTTTTCCTGTTGTCTACTCTTCTGTCTTTTTATATGTATTTCTTTGTTCTTCTTTTTTCCCTTTTCCTTATGTATTTCTTTGTTTTCCCCATTTTCTGTTCTTCGATCTTGCTATCCTCTTTTCTTTGTTTATGTATTTCTTTGTTCTTTCTGTCCTCTACTCTTTATATTTTCTTATGTATTTCTTTGTTTTTCTTTCTATTTTATCTGTTTCCTTATGTATTTCTTTGTTTTTCTTTCTATTTTTTATGTTTCCTTATTTATTTCTTTGTTTTTCTTTCTATTTTGTCTGTTTCCTTATGTATTTCTTTGTTTCTTATGTATTACTTTGTTTTTCCTTCTATTTTTTTTCTCCTTATGTATTTCTTTGTTTTCCCCATTCTTTATTCTTCTTTCTATTCTTATGTACTTCTTTGTTCCTCTTTCTATCCAGTTTTCTTCGTATTTCCTTATATATTTCTTTGTTTTTCTATTTTGTTTTTTCCTTATGTATTTCATTGTTTCTTATGTATTACTTTGTTTTTCCTTCTCTCCTTTTGCTCCTTATATATTTCTTTGTTTTCCCAATTATCTATTCTTATTTCTATTCTTATGTATTTCTTTGTTTTTCCTTCTCTCTTTTTATCTTTTGCTTATGTATTTCTTTGCTCTTTTCTCTTCATTTATCCTATATAGTTTTTTTTAAATTTTCCATCTTCGAAGTGCGCATGCTCTGAAGCTCGAGTTTATTCCAAGAACGAGCGGGAATCGCTCGACTCGGGCTGATGGAGACGGGGTTTTTCAAACTCGGACTTTTTTGTCGAGAAGCTCTGATCGGGCTAGAATCTCGAGCTTGACCAAACTCGGGCTGATGGAGACGCACCTTAAGAATGAGGGACTGGAATACTTGTGTAGAACTGACATTTCAACTAAATAATGACCTGTATGACACTGTCACTAAAGCTGAGTAATTGCTCTTTACTTTCATATATATGTCACATGCTGAAATTATTTGTGTGGGTCTTACTGTTTTTAATTGAAATCAGGGATCAAATTGAAATACCGGAGGTCTTATCCCGGATATCATTTTTAAGTTTGAAACGTTTTAAAACTATCGTATGACATTTTAACTAAATATTAACCTGCATGACATTAAAGCTGAACAGTTGTTCTTTACTCTCATATGTCACATGCCGAAACTTTTTCTGTAGGTCTTACTGTTTGAAATTTAAATCAGGGCTCAAACCGGCATATTCGCTGTTCTCAGCACAGTGTTGAATCGAAAGTAAAATTTGGACAAAAATTGTCTTTAACTTTGATTGGCTTGGAGAGTTTTATATGACATTTTAACTAAACAATGACATACGTGAGGTAAAACTAGAATAATTTCTCTTTACTCTCATAACGTTTAACGTTTAGGCATATCATCGCGGGAGAGGGGGGGGGGGTAAGATTTTGGGGCCACAAATTAGGTAGGAAATTCAAAATCAACAACTACAACAATAATTATATATAAGAATATTCATCATCATCGTCATCATCATCATCATATCATAGCAGGCGAGGGTACAATTATATCCAATTATAAATTAGAAAAATGAAATTATCATTTCCAACCCTGTGAATGCTTCATATCGCCTCGTCCTGCATTCATATTACATCCATTATGTCCCCATTCGTGCCTTTTCTCTCCCCCCCCCCCCCCCCCCCCCCCCCATAGCCCCATCCTTTGCTAAATCATAATTCTCATTTCAGTCACTTGTGTTTGGGAATTTCTCAATTTTCCCTTGTTATCAAATTTTATTTTAAAAGTATTAAAAATGATGATACAGAAGGGCTACAACCTAGGTATAGCTTGATTTGCTTGCAGGCCCACTAACATTTAGTTTATAAAAATGTAATAAAAGGGGGTTGACTTGCAGGAGGGAAGGGGGTGATATTGATAAGGGGGTGAATTCAGTTGGGGACTGAACTAGCTATCAATGAAAATGTTTAAGAACGATTTGATACAATCGATATTGCATTTAGCAGATGCAGGGCTTATTGGTTCAAATAAGAACAGTATTTTGACTATGGCAATTTATTTATGATATTGAAAGAACTAAAACAAAGTACAGGTACAAAGAAGTACATTATTTAACACAATGTGAATAGTTATGAAATGAATACGGTAGTCAGTATTTGCTTAGCAACACAGATTCACAAATTTCTTGAAAGAATAATAAGAATGTCAGGAGAAAGTGAGTTCCAGATATACAGTTTAATCATCATCATCTACAAACGGAAACAAGATAGTCCCAACAACAATATTTTACATATTTTATATTAAACAGTTTAATCATTTTCAGTATGTATGGACGGTTTATATATGATTGAGAAGATACTGACTATATTTTCCTATACACTATCCACGATTAGCAGACGACGGAATTTAGACGCTGTGGAGCATGCGTAGTAGCAATCTTTACTTGGGTGGTCTCCCTACTATCAATTTGCCGCTTATTTATTTTCTATCAATATAATTTTTTTTTAATAAAGCACTTAAACTATTTTTGAAAATAATTTTATATAAATAAATTTAATTTTGAGTATAAAAATTTATATTTTAAATATAAATAAAAACCTTTAATAGCTCATTTGATTGTATTAGTTAGAACGAGGTTGTTTTCATTAGGCCCACACACGTGGATTACCACTTATAGTTAGTTTGCATAGTTAAGTTGCATACCAACGAGCCCTAGCTGCATTCGCATTCCGAATGGAAAGCGTCGACTTCCACTGTTCATAATATTTGTAACTGTAAGTAAGTTATGGACGATTTTAAGGATTTCCTGTATGTACATGTCATGATATCATTGATTACTAATATTATTAGATAAAGAGCCATAACACGTCGCAATAAGAGTTAGGTTAATGGGCTCATTGCCCTCGAGCACCATGCATTAGTACATTCAAGATAGCTGGATCGTTTCCTGGTGCAGGCGATTCATAATCGTTAAATTAAAATCGTTAAATTAAGAGTCTTAATTTAACGATTATGGATCGCCTGCACCAGGAAACGATCCAGCTATCTTGAATGTAAAGGAAGAAAAACGCTTTTGCTTGTCAGAGAATTTTCCAGTAAAGAGTCTCCCTAAACATGCTAAAAGTGCTGATATTTGATAACCTTTTTTTTTTCTTTTTTTTTTTGCTTGTCGGAGAATTTTTGAGTAAAATTTTGATTTAGCAGTAAAATTGTTTATATAGCAGAATTTTCACTGCTCGCTAGCAGAATTGTATTTTTTTTCGCTGGCCACACTGATACAGAGGCGTATAGTGCCTGCGTTCATTATCAATATCAGCAGTTCCGACCAATCATGCCAATTGTGCGCCTTATTTTTCCCATTGTCATGATTGTAAATGTAATGAGTTTTATTAAAGGAGAATGAAACCCTGGGGAAATATCAATTTTAATGAAAAGAGAGGATAGAGAGAAGCAATTTTTAAAAAGTTCCATCAAAATCGGTTACGAAATGAAAAAGTTATGAACGTTTGAAAAGTCTTAATTTACTTTCTAAGGCGATCCTCAAATTGGCAATGTTGCTTCAAAATGGCAGGTTTAGTAATAGTAGACCCTAGTACAACTCTCAATATGTTTTGTACACAAAATTTCATATTTTCTCCATTATCTCTAAAGATGCTGCTTGTCTTTTTATGAACTCAACATAGTCTATGTTGTGTCAAATACATTTTCCCATGATATATCTTGAGCTAAGAAGGAGACAAGCTGCACCTTGAGAGATAATGGGGAAAATATGAAAGTTTGTGTACAAAACATAGCTGTACTAGTACTAAACCTGTCACTTTGAAGCAACATTGCCAATTTGAGGATTGCCATAGAAAGTAAATTGAGAGTTTTCAAACTTTCATAACTTTCTCATTTCGTAACCGATTTTGATGGAACTGTTTAAAAATTGCTTCTCTCTATCCTCTCTTTTCATTAAAATTGATTTGTCCCCAGGGTTTCATTCTCCTTTAACATGAGAGTTTTTTTTTCATTTTTGTTATCGGGGTATTCCCAGTAGATCCAAGTGTAGTCAGTCATGAGTCCTCAGGATGAATCAGTTTGGATTCTCGCCGGCTTGTAGCTGAGCTGACTTTCTGCTCCCACTGTCCAGCTGCGGTGTCCTCAAGAAATGGATGGCACAGTCGTCTATACTTCAGACCTGGCCAGTACCACAGCTTCCTTACCTGACGATGCAGTAGCCTCTGATGTTTTATATGCAACGCCAAAATGGACCATCATCTTGGAAGCAACTACCCTGGCACTGATTGCCATTATAGCTGGTGCTCTCAATACAATTATCATCTACACCATCCACAAGAGGACGTACCTGCAGAATGCGAGCAATCGCTTCATCTACAGTATGACAATTGCCAATGCAGTGATGACATTCACAGTGTTGCCTTTCAACCTTGCAGCCTGCTTGCTACGGGAATGGATTTTTGGTGTGGTGATGTGCAACCTGATGGGCTTCATCACTCTGTGTACACTGACAGGTTCTCTCTTTAATGTGGCACTCATTACCTTGGACAGGTAAAGTGATTCTCATTCATGCATCTTGGTAGTATTTTTTTTAGTTGTTGATAGACCTGATCAAAGAGCATTGGTTAATTTTTCAGGGAGGACATTTCATAAAAAATTGTTGAAATTTTTGTTTGGTAGAAAATGTTAGAAAGGGAAATGAGGAGAGTTCAGGTAGGGGGGGGGGGCCAGGGGGGGGGGGGGGGGGTGACTGAATTAAGCTTGGTTTGCTTGGCATTGAAGAATCTTGGCTTGTAACAGCTCAGGGACAGTGTTTCAAACAACCTTTTACTTTTGACTATTCTGAAATGTCTGAATATTAGAATTTGATTAACTTTAAGTGCATTCAGCAAAATAATTTTACCCTACATTTAATCTTGTCCAATTTTATAGGCAGGGCACTATCATGTGTCTTGCAGGAGTTATTGAACCAGTATTGTAACCATCTGTGGCTTATTCTGCTTTTTCTTTCAGATACTACGCTATTGTTCAACCCATGATGTACCCATTGAGAATGACATCCAACTACACTACCCACCTCATAGTATGCATCTGGATATTAGCACTTATATGCACTCTACCTCCCTCTTTTGGTTGGTCAAGGTACAGCTTTCAAATTGTGAAATCAGCTTGCATGGTTGACTGGCACCACGACAAATCATTCTCAGGATTCTTTGCAATAATGTCAACCATCTTTCCACTGATCCTGATATGCTTCTGCTATGGTAGTATCCTCAAGGTTGCCAGGAGATCATCGCGACGGGTCAGCCATGGAAATGTTGTTGTGGAGGAAGCGATTAAGATAATGACCCGAAGGCGTTCACGAAGGACGTCTCTTCTCGTGAACATCAGAATGAACTCACCATCCAAAGCGTTACGAACAATTGTAATCACAGTCAGTGCAATATTGATTACTTGGAGTCCATTTGTAATAGAACTGGTCTATGAGACTATGCTTGGTGATAGGCTTATAGCTGATTGGTTAGAAGCTGGGGCTATGTGGCTCGCATACTGCAGCCTTATCTTCAACCCTATGATTTATGCTCTCTGGAACAAGACAGTGAGGAATGAGGTCCTTGGGATGTTTTGTGCGAGGTCACTGAAGCTGCAGTGGGCCTGGCGGGATGACGATAACATCTTGGCGAAGCGCAGGGAGTCACGACGCCTTAGCATCAGCGGAAGCATCACCGATCTAAGTTACTCTTCTGCATTGAGAGGAAAATTCAATCAACACAGCACCCAGATCACCAACACTGGACAACAGACTTCAAGCAATGATTCAGGTTAGTGTTCATCTCTCTAGCTTAGGAAGATTGTTTTATGAGAACTACATGTAAATTTATGCCCCAGGGCCAGTCCTTTTTATATCATAAAGAACATGTATTTGAATAAATTCATTGCTTCAGTTTTCCTCAAAACGTTCCATGACAAAATCATTTTGTACATGTACAAAATTGTGGTCTCAAATTACTTCATATATCAGATTTGAAACTTGATAGATGGGCAGTACAAAAATTTCAGAACATTTGACCTCTGTATGAAGCGATCAGTTTTTGTCTTTCTCACATATCAATCATCTTTTCCGTAAATGTTTCCAAGTAGAATTCTCTGTCTCAATTTAAAGACGTTTTGTTCTGGGTCTAGAAGGCTTCAGTTTCAAGTATGAATAAATGACATCTTCTGTAAACAATTATTGTTTTTGGCAAGTTAGTTTGATTCATTCATGGCATAGATTCACAATGCTTATTTTCCCTTTTTTTTCCCACAAGTTATAGTCATTTCATGAGTACTTGTGGAAAGTGTTATCAAGTCTTCTGCCACTGCACCCAATAGTTGCTCTGCACCCAAAATTGGCATTTTTCCCCTTTACATCTCATAATTTTTTAGTTATTTCTGGAGTACCATTGGCAAGTATTATTGAGTCTTCTGCCAACGCACCCAAAAGTGGCAGCAGCTCTTCCAGGAAATCCAAGCGAGTGCGGCTCACGTCTGGTACCAAGAAGACAAGGGTAGAGGTGTTGAAGGCACAGTCTCCCACACAGGTCAGTACCACTGCAGAGGTTCACCAACCCACAAGGATGATGACCAGGTCAATGTCAGGTCAAAGTTCAAGATCAAAGGTTGATGGGGTTGGGGGAGGAAATAGTGCAGGTAGTAATAGTCGTAAACTCAGTATAGTTAGTGTGGATGAGAGCAGTTTGAGTTGACAGTGCTGACAATCGTAACAAAGACTAAAATAAGGAAAGGTATGTTTATTTTCAATGAGAATTTTATCAGTTCCAAAATATGAATGACTCCAAATCATAGATATACTGGTAACCACACCCAGAGGAGTGTTCTCAAAGGAATTCCATAAGATTGCCAGCACCTGAATAATATTGCCCCCTTTTTACATTTGGACTGATTTTACAACATACATGTATGCTTAAAAAATGATAAATTGTACTTTTAACTTTACATAAAATGAAGCCAGAATGTCTATGTGGGACATTGAAAATGGAATACATGTATTGAGTAATTTTTTATGTATTCAATATACTCACTTTATTATGTACATGTAATATACATGTATGTTGATAATTCAGTCAACATATGGTCAAAATGAGTATTCAGTAACATTTTCTGTTATTATGACAGCAATGACCATAAAAAGAATTTGAGTTTCAGTTTTTTAACGTTAGACAAACAATAACTACTCCACAATTCAGTTTTTGTGATGAATACCTCAATAACATCTTGCCAGTTAATGTTGAGTGTGTCTTCAAGCCTAGTGCCATTAACTTATTTCGTACATACCACCTTGAATGTTGTAGTTTCAGTTATGTATTATGTTCAATTGCAGTTCTGTAATATTGTGCTGATAAACAAAATTACAAGTTTTTTTTATTACTGATGATGAAAACTAGATACCTGATAGTATTAAATACCTTTTGTAACAAAACCAATTTGTTTCCTTCAAATGCAACCTTGTACAGTGGAAACTCACTATATTGAGGACCTTGGGACCATGAAAATCACCTTGTTATATCAGGAATCTCCTTATATCAGGGTAAAAAACCAAAAGAACATAAAGACTTTGGACCAGCAAAATTACCTTGTTATATCAGGAATCTCTTTACATCGGAGCTCTTTACACCGAATTTCCTCTGTATGTACATGTCAGTAGCAAAATGAGGCTGAAATGTTTTGTAGTACTAGTACATGTATTTTGGAAATCAACAATTTTAATGGGGGAAAATGTGAACACTTTTCAGTTCACTTCCTGTTCCATTTTTGAATGAAATGGGAAATTATAAAAACTAGAAAATAGGGTAGATGTGTGCTAGATCATGACATGAGTATGTGGTTGAGACTCCACTCTTTTGCGTGATTAAATATTAACAGTACAAGAGCTAGTATTAATACATTAGTAGTGCAAGTGTTTACTTACTACATGTAGTACATGAATTATGTTTTTGTTTGTATTTTAGCATTTTTATTATGTGTGTTGCTTTACTCAATCATGGTCAGTATTAATGACTTTTAAACAAAGTTCACATTTTCCTATTTTTGTGACTGACAGTCTTCAGATTGTTCTTCCTTGTATTAAGAAATACTGAACTTTGTAATTGAGATATTTTGGTAACTTTTGTAAATTATATTTATATTTTTGAAATAAGCATGAACTACATAAAAACTCTCAGCAACACAAAAAGAGAAATGTTTGAATGTGCATTGTTGTGTGTGTGAATGTGGAAGGAATCATGAAAAAATTGCAGAAGTGGGAAAGGTGAATAAAAAAGAAACAAAATAGAGTTCCTATATGTATAATTTGCTGAAGATGTTCATGTACAGTGGAAACTCACTATAATGAGGACCTTAGAACCATAGAATTACCTTGTTATATCAGGAATCTCCTTATATCAGGGTTAAAAAAACATAAGAACATAAAGACTGGGAATCAACAAAATTTCCTTGTTATATCAGGAATCTCCTTATATCAGGGTAAAAAAACATAAGAACATAAAGACTGGGAATCAACAAAATTTCCTTGTTATATCAGGAATCTCATTATACTGGAGCTTTTTATAGCAAGTTTCTACTGTAGTAACAAGGAGAAAGAGAGTTAGAGGAAGAGGGAGAGAAAGAGAGAGAGTGTGTGTATGAGAAAGTGGTAGAGAGAAGAGAGGGAGAGAGAGAGACTGACATACACTACAGAGACAGAAAGACAATAGAAAGTAGAATGTGTTGGGGGTTTCTGTACATTTTTATGATAAATAACTCTGACAAATCTCAGTGGTCTAATACAATGTACATGTTCGTTCATGATATTGAAATATATATATTTTTTTTTTAATTACTTTTCTTAAGATTAAATAAAACCTATAAAGGAAGATGAGAAAAGTGAAAACAGAAGCGAATTTAGAACAGCTTTCTTTTTTCTCAAATCTTCATTTCCTTCTCTCCCTTTCAGATTGTCAATATTGGTTCGAATCCAACCCAAGATCTTTCAGTTTAACAGGCAGATGCTCTACTGACGTAGCCAGCTTGTCTCCTCTTATTCTTATCTCTTTGAATCATCGCATTCTCTCTTGCTATAAAATCACACATTACAAATACAAAAAGACTAGCTGGTACACAACTGACAATTATGGAATTGAGTGGCTATATTGCAGCAACCATCATAACTTTCAAAGCATTGACACCATATGGGACAAAGCTAATATTGGCAAGATGAATAAATCTTCCTGGATCTATTCATTGTATAATCGAATCACTTGCATGGAAAAGAAAAAAAAAATAACAACCCTCAAAAAAGCTTTTTGGGGTTATTCAAGATCTGGGAAATTTCAAAATGGACAACATATCAGTTTCATAAAATATATGGTAATAAAGTTCCAAACTATGCTTGCCACTTGTAAAAATCCTTTCATTTTAAGAACTCATATTTCAATAGGGTAATAATACTGCCATAGAGTTGCAAATGCAAATGAACTTTTTTATTTTACCTTGGTTTTGAACCTGGGACCTCCCAGTTACCAGACCACTGCCCTACAATTGTGTCTAAGAATAAAACATTTGTACGTATACATATATGTAAAATATATGTAGCAGAAGAAATAAATGTGAGGTATTTTCCTACATATGCTTTTGTTTATGTGGCATAGGAAAAAATCTTATTTACATTGCAATTATAGCTTAAAGCAACCATGAAACTTAGATCTGTCTTTTATACACGTCATGCTACATTTTACATTTATGTCACCATTAACATTCCCTTTCTACTTTGTGTTTACACCAATGCTGCATTTGAACTTCAAGTTACAACACCTGAATTTATGAATACTTTGAAAATACCATGTTGCTTGCCAGCACTACTAAAATGTCTACACCGTAGAGAGAAATGAAATTTATAGAATAAAATTATAGAATGCAATCATAATAAAACTAATTGGAACTGTAAAAAATATAGAAAAGCTGCTTTCTCAGTCTGAAACTTCATGTGAAGAAAATCAGAGCTATTAGTAGATACATATTTTTTTTAAATTTTACTTTATCATAAAGAAGCTATATCTTCAAATTACAAACCTGAATGAAATGGAAAATTAAGAAAACAGACTAAATATATAATTCATTGTGATATTACAACTCAATAACAAGTTTATAATATGATTTCCATCAATGTTTTGAAACACTTTATTAAATGATTTTTAGCAGCACTACTAGTTGATCATCCATATTTCAAAAACGGAAACCAAAAGCTAGTTGACCCATTACTTAATTCAACAAAATATATTAAAACAAATGATTAATTTTGCACTAACAAATAGCTACATCAGTAAAATATAATAAGAAATACATAAATGTACTGGTACTTCATTTACAAAAAATAAGCTAAACTATGTTATCATACCACTGATAGTACTTCTCAAATATATGTATAAAAATTCATACTTCAACACAAGGGTACAAATTATGTAAACTGAACCAATACAAAATTCTTGCATGTTAACCTTTTCACATAACCCTAGTAAAATCAAAGATATACACTTGTGTAAAACAATATTTACATTGTACAACAAGAAATAAGACCATCCAAAACAATGCAAATAATCACTTATTCATATTATAATTATCATAATTTGCTCAGTAAATAAGATTTCAGTCAGTGTCCAAAAATTAACCTGATTAAAATTACATTTTAGAACAAGAAAGCTGTAAAGATTTAGATAAAACTAGATGGATAGATTGAGAAGACTTACATGGGGGAATAGATGATAGAAAATATAGGTATTGTAAAACAAAAAACTTTCATAGTATAGCATTTTTGTAAATCATTAATGAGCCATTTTCACAGCCAGAAACTTTCAAGGATTGCAAATTATATCCAGCGTTGTGATTCACTATTTTGCAGCATGAAACTTTAGAAAATGTGGAGTCCTGGATCACATGTGAAATTCAGTTTCTGGTTTTACAGTCGAGAGAATATACAGGTTAGATAGATTAGACAGAGTAGTTACACATATATGTACATCTAGGTAGATTACTAAGTTCTATCACAAACATACAGTCACCCATAACAAAATGCCATTATTTGTGTCAATACGTACATGTAGGTGAATTTGATTCAACATATACGAGCGCAGACAAGCACCAACTGCATAAGGTGTTTCTAGACCTTGGCTTAGTCATATATGGTATATATATTGCACATTTTTTGTCCTAATACATGGTAGTGATAATTTCTACACATTGAGCGATACACTTTGTTAAAAAGCTGCTATTCTAATTTAGCAGTGAGTTGATGAGATTATATGTATAACAATGCATAAATCCAACAGATGGAGGGCAAAACATTACAATATCCAAAATTCAAAATACTAGGGGAAAAGGGTGACTTGCCCCCAGTATTACTGAAGAAAAAAAAAGCCATGCAAGCATCATAGTACCCCACTCCCCTTTTTTCCCTCTGGTGGACAGATCATATTCATGAATAACTTAAGAGACCTTATGTGGGAAAGATATTTAGAAGGTTGCACCAATCAAACAAAGATTCAATCAAAGATTGTTTGTGCCCTGTCCTTCATGTACATAGAAATGTGAGATACAAAGCAGACCAATAGGCTCGCTAGTTCACTAACAAATGCAGTCGCAAACTCCGGAAAGCTTTGCTCAAGTGTAAAATAAAAGGGTGAAACAATGTGAGTTCTATCTATGCTAGGCATATGACTGACTACAACAAAATTATGAATATGCTAGATAGAAATGAATATATCCAGACCCTCTGAAGTCTGAATAATTGAATGAACACTGAAAAGAAGATACACTTCCCTATGAATATTAAAAGTGTGAAAAGACGAACCCAACCTAAATATTATGGAGGAAAGGAACGGTGGAAGGGAATGGGGGGGGGGGGGAACTATTATATATTAAAAGAAAACCTAATGAAAATTATACAGTATATTATACAGTATTTCAAAGACTTAACATCTACCCCAAAAAATACATAATGAATTTAAAAAAAAAAAACACCCCCAGAACATTACCCTGATCACAATTTTGGGACTAATTCAACACTACATTGTGTCTCCTTGTTAAAAGAAGTCATACATGGCACCCATAACAATGACATAAACCCTTTCAAAGCCATAGGCGACATTTAATGCCAAAGTATTAATATTTTATTCAATATTTTTGGCTAAGACAGCTTGTTTTCCATCTTAGAATTCAAATCATCATGTTCATAAATATTAAGTCTGATACCCTGGAATACTGTCGTTATCAAGATGAGTGATGAAATAAACAAGCCATAATTGAAATGCCTCATGAAATTCGTGATAAGTGTCAGTGGCATCAGAAAAGTTAAAAGAAATAGAATGATAAATTGATTGCTTCATACCATGCTCTTAAAACACAGAGGAACCTTCTTGAAACAAACTCCTTGGAACCAAGGAAATTGTCATCTTACATGTATATATTTAAACCTTGTTTTATCAGGGCTAAAGAACTATAGAATACCTGAAAAATGGGACTGGTCAAATTACTATTTCTTACTCTCTGTCTTACATCGACGTAAAGAAAGAAAATCTTATTATGATGAGTGGTAAACCAAGAGGCTACAAGTTGAAAGAAGGAGAGAGAAGCTGAACGAAATGAATGATACAATGCAGATCTTGGTTGTCTTGGACCACATTCTTAAAATGCCTGGTTCTTACTCTCTTCGACGTCTTTCATCGATGTAATGAAGATTTGGTTTTGTTGAATGGCAGTAACCATGAGGCTATGAGATGTAGGAAAGAGTGTCATAAGAGGGACTGCTCAAACATTATCTTATCAAATCCACTGGGCGGTGTGTGGTAGAACTCACTGAACTGGACATCCAAGATAGCACCTTCATCAACTGCAAGATATAAGTGAGCATAAATGCATATGTTAACCTACTGACCACTGAATTTATCTCATTCCCATAGGCTTAACACAGGAACCGCTTAGTTCCCTTTGACAATATTTAACCCACTGCCTATGGGAACCAGGTGATTCCTGTATTAAGCCTATGTGAATATCAGAATTCAGTAGCCAATGGGTTAAACATAAAGTTGAGTTCTGATCATGCCATTACATTGTAATAGACACTGTCTTGAAGCATTTGGGAAAGGGTGATAATGTCTAAATAAGGACTGGTGTATACTGTGAGGTTTTGAAATCATTAAAATGATAAGAAATCAACCCAAACTCGCTCAAAAGCACATGCACCGCACACAGAAATGGGTAGATGGGACTGCACACAGATGTGGCAAGGATGTTCGGCCCAAACACTTTCAGCTATTTCTTGTCATATTTCGAATACAAGGGCATTTGAAGGGCAATCCTTTTCAGGGGATATTTCTACTATGATGTTCTTCCAAACTGACATAAAAGGAATGAGAAAGCTCACAAATTATTTTTCACCTTTCCCAGAACTCAACATTCCCTTTAAGAAGCTGTTGAAAACTATGCTCTCCTGTTGGTTTTACTCTGTGCCTATTTCACTTTGTATGATTATTATAATTATTATTATCATGTAAATTCTGCTGCAATTTCATAGTGAATTCTAATCACCATGACATTATTACTACAAATATTTTGAGGTTTTTCCTTTAGTGTGAAAAAGAAAAAGAGTCGCTCACATATAATTATGGTATCATAGATTTCCCAATTTGTGATATGGCTAACCTGGTAAGACTCGGCGGCTCTAGTTGTCGAGCCTGTCGGCGGTTCACGCTAGTCATAATTGTACCACACAATTCTTCCAAGATTATGATTTTTTTTCATAAATAAACAACTATCGACAAATGTACCTACATGTTATGAATGCCCTGAATTACCCTGCGTTCGGGCGTGAACTTCTCTTATTGGAAGAAAATATGTTTGCAATCAAATTCTTTAAAAGTTATGAAAGTTAATTGAATGTCAATAATTCTTGCAACAACAACACCAAACAAGTAACCCTCAGACAACTACCTCTTACAAAATTATCTAAAGTACCTCTTGGACAACTACAGGTATACTACGTGGGTACCCTATATAGGGAGTACTTGTCCTGTAGAAGCTTTGTCCTAGGGTTGGTTTTTTTGAGTAATAGTCGTAGAATAATAACTTCCCTTCTAGGGTGGGTTATCCTCTTAAAATTCAAACGATTAGTTGTACATATGATTGCACCTCCTTCAAAACATATTTCACCAATTTTTTTTTTCAATAAAATATTTCATTGGTCTCAATTTCACAGATCATGTTCATTTAAGAATTGGCTCACCATAGACTGCAGGATACAATGTGCCTTTAATGCCACTGACTGGTATCTGAAGACTCTCTCCATTCTTGTAGAAGTTTAATTCCATATGGTCGTATGTCACTCCCTTGGGAAGAGAAGAAATTAAAATGATGGCCAATGGTTGGATACAATCTCAAATATAAAGCTGCTATTGGTCAATAATTAATGTGATAACATCTTACTAAGTCATTAAATTGGGCTTGAATATATCTCTTTGAAAAAAAAGGCACCCAAAGGTACAAACTACGAAACAAACAAAAGCTGAAAAACACTGGCTCGGAGGTCAAGTCATTATGCATTACGGACAAACGTTCATTTTTAACTCCTTGTGTCTCATTTGAATGAAAACTTCTTGAGTGATATGCTTAAATTAAAGGCACAATGGAAAGGAAATTGGTTTTAAAAAAAACAGAAAAACAGAAATAGCACATTTCTATCTTCTCATGCTACATGTAAATGATAATAATTTGAATTGAAACTTTTCAAAATAATTTTTTCAGAGCATTCTGAGATGCATGCACACTGCCCTATTGAACCATATAAAGTTTTTACTTAAAAATGTGAACAAATATTTACATTTATTTCCTTTAGAAAAGTGGTACAATGTGTCTGACAATTGAAATCAAAACAGTAACTATTGCAAAGTAGAAGGAGGCATGCCTCAAAAAGAAAAAAAAAATGAAAAAAGGGATACAACTTACAATTATATCCCCCTCTGCAACCTCGATGGTTGGTTTGTGTAAGGGCTCCCCAGCATGACACACTGTACCGTCTGATCTCATCACCCATGACTCTGCACACTCTCCAAGAGGTACTCTGCTGAGGTTACTTTTCCTGGTAGCAAGACCAACACCCCAAACACCTGTTGAGAAAATGATGTGGATTGTGGAGGTGTCATGTCACAGTAGTTCATTCACTTGACTTTCAGTCAGCAGATTTGAGGGTTCAAATCCCAGCTCAGCACTAATGTCCTTTGCTATTAAGACATTAATCTACATGTACATTTACCATATAGTTGAGTGCTACATAGCTCATTATCTGGCCACTCAGCTCTTTAACCAAGTTCATAATATTGGAGCACCAGCGTCGTGGCTTGACGGGCATGAACAGTCACATTGAGCACTATTATACAAGAAGCCACTTTAATTATTATTAAAGAAAATGAAAATACTTTAAACCCTTTCAGGAATCGACAGGTCCATGTCATATCAAGAAATAGGACACTGAAATCTGAAATATGTTTGGGACATCAACAGTCATAAAAAAAAATAAACACACAAATAGTGTTTACTAAAAACATAGTGGTGGGCATTTACATGAGAACACTTCAAGATGTACATGGAGGTACAAAAGAAAGAAGAGAATAAGTGAAAAGAATGTGTAAAAAAAATGAAGCTGAAAAAGTAGAAGAAAAGTAAGTCTACGAGACAACAACAACAACAACAAAATCTTACCATCATTTACAAGTACAAGAAATACAAATAGGAATCAATCTAAAACAAGAAAGGTGACTGTCTCCAGAAAACTACTTTAAGGACAGAAAACAAAAACAACAAGAAAGGAACAATTAAAATATGTGAAAAACATAAAAGAAAGAAGACAAAATGAAGAATGAGAAATGATTTTTTTTTAAAGAAAAGGTCCAGATAAGGGAGGACGAGGTAGAGGAGGAGCAGGAGAAGGAAGAAGAGGAGAGAGAAATGAAGAGGATAAAAAAGCTTCTTGAGAAAAAAGAAGAGGAATAAAAAAAAGGAGAAAAGATTAGAGAAAAAAGAAGAGGAGAAAAGAGAAGAGGAGAAAAAAGGAAAAAAGAGAAGAGAAAAAAGAAGAGGAGAAAAGAGAAGAGGAGAAAAAAAAGGAGAAAAAAAGGGGGAGAAAAAAGAAGGGAAAAAGAAGTTAAATAAGAAGAAGATAAAAAAGCAGATGAGAAAAATGAGAAAATAGAAGAGAGAAAAGAGAGGGAAAAAAGAGGAGAAATAAAGAAAAGGAGAAAAAGGAAGAGAAAAAGGAAGAGAAAAAAGAAGAGAAAAAAGAGGAGGAAAAAGAAGAGAAAAAAGGAAGAGAAAAAAGAGGAGGAAAAAGAAGAGGAAAAAGAAGAGAAAAAAGGAAGAGAAAAAAGAATAGAAGGGAAAAGAGGAAGAGGAGGAGGAAAAGGAAGAAGAGGATGAGAACAAGAAGTAACTCCAGATTGCTCTGCTGCTGAGCTCCCTGGAGTTAGAGGAGGAGAAAGAGGAGAGTAACCTCTCCTTTACCTGTTGACTGGAGCTTGATTTCAAAGTATGCTTTGTCTTGGACCAATGGTGCATTGCCCAAAGCTCCACCTGTCCCACAGATCCGTCTTCCAGATTTCACAATCACCACATCATTACCTTGAGAAAAAAATTATATTGTTTTGTATTTCAAAGTAGTTGTACAACTGGAATAACAATTTCCAATTCATTTGGTAAAGAAAGCGCACAAAAATAAAGAAATACAGGCACTCATCGAACAACATTTTTCACATCATCAAAATAGCAATTTTGTGATGTCATTCAGAATTCAGAAACTACTCACACATGCTAGGTTCTTTATAAATAACCTCGCACAAAAGACCTCTGTCTGCTGAAATTGCTTCCCACAGGCCAGTGTGCATTCTTGATCTCAAATGTCTGTTTCAAAGGAGCAAGATCGCCAGGCAAAACAAAACAGCCTGAAAATTTTGCTTGATGAAGGTGATATCCTACTGAAGAAATTGTCAGGAAAATCAGACATTTTATTATTCTAAAAATAATGTAAAAGAAATTAGACCAGTCTATGTTCTCAGAACTTTGCCGAATATACTAGTCACCTCTTCAACTTAGAGGTCGACCATCGTCGAAATTGACACAGCCCAAATAGTGACAGTTCTGCAAGTGTCCAGAAACCATCTATACAATGCACTCGCACTCCCATCTGTTTTTTAAGTTTAGCTTCAAGTGACGTTAGATCTAACTTGGGTCTAATTTGCCGTTTGTCAGAGAGATTTTTAACTAATATATTTGCTTATATCAAGAATAGTCTAACTCTGATTTTCGTTAATATGTGAACAATCCAAACTTTGTTTAAACCTTTCAATTTCACTGACAACTCTGAAAAACCTAGGATACTGTGTAGTGTGTATTAAATCTTATTAAAGGGAAACTCCACCCTGATTACAAGTTGGTTTTAAAAGAAGCAGAAAAAATAAAGAAACAGATCTGTGAAGGTTTGAGCAAATTCTGATGAGATTAAGAAAGTTATGAATTTTTGAAGTTGTAATCAATAAAACACAAATTGGCAACTCCGTGACATATCTTGTGAGCTCCTCTCCCATTTGTTCAGTACAGAAAATCTCATAAATTTTCATTTTTTAAAGTTTTTGATGAAGGAATAGATTTGTTTCATACAGGTGTTGTGCAAGAACATATGAGCAATGATTATATCTATCAGTAAACGTGCATGCATGACTGAATATTTTCTTTAGAGAAAATGGAAATTATACATGTACTTGTAGATCTACTCCACAAAATCTTTTACGGGTGAATGGGCTTCAATAGATTTTGTGTGTATTAGCAGGCTATGGTCCATTCTAGATCATTCATAGACCCCTACATGAGAGGAAAATAATTATTAGAAATTTCACTTTCAACTCTGAAACCTCAAATTTGTAGCACAGAAATCTACTAAGAGTCCCTGAATCAGGTAATCTAGCAATAGCAAATTTAAGAAAATAAAATCTTGCTTAGACCTACAGCAATTTTGTTGTCTGTTTTTGACTACTGCAACAGTGAATGTTGGACACAGTCACACATACATGTAGGGCCTATGAATCAGTGTGCCCAGCGAAAAAAAATACTATTCTGCTAGGAAGGGAGCAGCGAAAATTCTGCTAAACAAAAATGTTTACTGCTAGATCAAAATTTTATTTAAAAAATTCTCTGACAAGCAAAAAAAAAAAAGAAAAAGAAAGGTTCTCAGCATTTTGGGGGTACATGTATATTTTCACTCAAAAATTCTCTGACAAGCAAAAAAAAAAAAAAAGAAAAAAAAAAAAGGTTATCAGCATTTTGGAGGTGTATTTGTACCTAAAAATTCTCTGACAAGCAACAACAAAAAAAAGAAAAGAAAAAAGAAAAGGTTCTCAGCATTTTGGGGGTGTATTTTTACTCAAAAATTCTTTGACATTACATGACTAGCATAATGTTATATGCTATTAAAAGTGGTCAAAATTCTGCCAGGAAGCAGAATTCTTCCAACTCTGGCAACATTGCTGATCGAGCCTATTCGAATGGGGTACAACACAGAACTCCTAAAGACGTAGAAGGCTCGTGCGGGTGCGAAATTGTAGCCATCGCTCATACGTGATCATGTGATATCCGCCATCTTGGTTAGTCCTTCGCTCTCCAGATTCATGCAGTTCATCGCGTCAACGACATTCAGTATAAAATGTTTGATCATTGGAATATAACACTGACTAGGGTGATATAAAATCTTACTGAAATTGCTCGATTTCGTTAATGCTAGTATTGAAATGAACCAAGAAAAAAAAAAAAAGGAGGGAAATTTCTCTTGTAATACTTAAAATAAATTGCCAGGAGTGTTATCAAATGTTGCTTTCTGGCATTTTCATGCTTATTACAGAAGTGCAGTCATCATCCACTCTTGTTGCTCATTTTGATAAATTTTTCTGTACTACATTAATTTTATTTACTGTTTCAAACAATTTGGTGACTGAAATCACAAGAAAATCAAATTTTTGGCCATTTGCTTAACTTGCCCTCGCCGTTCTCATGGCTTTGGCAAATAACTTTATTGAAAGCGGAAATTTATATTATAGTATGCATCTCCTGACTATGCAAGTCTTTTACTTGTAAGAGTTTGATAGTTGATACGAGGTGTGCTCATTTCAGTACGTTGCAATATACATGTATAGCCCTCAAGAAAATTCTTGTTTTTACAGATCATTGTTATGATCCAGACATCTGTGTTTTGTTGAAGGTTGGTAGGATATAGATTCCCACTCTAAATAAGAACACTAAAAATACATCAAGCCCAACGAAGCGCTTGTCACAACTGCCAAATTGGAAGCAAGATTTAATCATTTATCTTTGCCCAGCCAATCAAATTCGAGAGCCATGAATTAACTGCAAACAAGTCAATTTGATGCAAAGAACTCGACAGCAAAGGATTTCGAAAAATCAACTTCAGAGCAATTTCAATACCCTGTTCGGATTACGTAATACGTCATTGCAATGTTCGCTCATTTCAATAGGCAATGGACATGGTTAATGAAATTGACTTAAGTTGATTTTTTGACTAATTCTTTGCCAAAATGGTATTTAACACGTGAAATTTGCAGCAATATTTCTTATTGCACATATAAAACACTGAATCACAATTTATTACACAAGTGCTGTACTTGTATTCAAAATCACCGGCAGTCCCCAAAATAGTGGTAGAAGTTGAGGTTCTATGATGATTATGCTTTACTCGATAAAGTCCTGACTTATATAAGGATTATCATCAAAGATAAAAAGAAACATGGCAGAAGCATGTTGAACAAACCCTTAAATCAAAACAAATTTGTAGGCCTTTTTATACCAGATAACACTGTACAAAAAGTATAACGTTATGCAAGTCATATATACATGATACAAAAGAGGAAGTATATATTTTTTAAAGTGTAGGCCTACAAGAAAATGTATTTTGCTTTTGTTTTTTTTTTTCCGAGGGGGTGTCAAGGATGATGGTGAACATGAACTCAGGCTGCCTTCGTGAAAGAGAACTAAAAATGATATTGATAGAAAAAAAAACTGTTTAATATTATCTTGAACTTGAGAGAATAAAAATTTAACCTCTGTGTCTTCATTGAAAGAGAACTAACCTCTTCCCCCTCCAAAAAATGTACATGATATTAGTTGATGTTACTTATGTATGAAAAGCAACTGAACTTCAGTGGAAAAGCCAACTTCAAAATTTCAAGTGAAGAAGACACAAGACCATTTATTTTGATAGAGAAGATCCGATATAATATAAATAGGCATTGAAAAGCACATGGTCTGGTGGGCTAGTTGAAAAGATCGAGGACTAAGCAATATGGCGGCGTGTGCACTCGAGCGAATCCTCCAGCGGGTTTGACGGCTATACCGCGATCTGTGCATTGGGAATGGGTATGAGCCTTCTACGTCTTTAGGAGTTCTGTGGGGTACAAGGCAAATGGGAGAGGAGCTCCCAAGATACATCACAGAGTTGCCAATTTGTGTTTGATTGATTACAACTTCAAAAATTCATAACTTTCTTATTTCTTATCGCATTTTGCTCAAACTTTTACTGATCTGTTTCTTTAATTTCCCTGCTTCTTTTGAAACCAACTTGTAATTAGGGTAGACTTCCCCCTTAAGTTATTTATCGCAGAATGTCACATTTCATATGATTCACATCTTCCATACAACAAAACCCCACATAGCTCAATAAGTGGGACTGAAATTAACATTTTCATTTAGAAAGGGTCAAATAATTGGCCTCATATACATATTTACCCATATGCGATGTATCAAGAACAACGGACGGTATTTCCTTTAGTGGTACATGTCCGCTTCCGAAGCCAGCTCTCCATGGAAAACACCGAAAACAGCAAAAACAAGCAGCCATTTTCAGTTTTTACCTTCAGAAAGTAGATCAATGTTATACAGTTTGTCAATAGAGGACGACATCCAATCTCCTTTTATCTGTACTTCTCTCTCTGTCTGTCTGTATTGTTTGTGTAGTAAAGCTATCTATTTATCTAGCTAGCTAGCTAGCTAACGTAATAACCGCGTATATCGCCCATCGCTCATCTCTCTATCTTTATGTCATTAAAATTACTTCTCTAGTGACGAAACCAGTAATTTCCACGATATAATTAACCTCAGAGCCGGCCTCAGAGTCCCTCATTTAGCACAAATCAAGGAGATACTGCTACTTCCTTGAGAAAATTAATCCCAAATTGTTAATATAAACCCCAAACAAGATTTGAATTGTCCGTCCTATTTTGTAGCTGTCCTAACAAGGAGTTGTTTTTCAGGGGCCGTTGTCCTAGAATTATTGTTTAACTCTCGTACATGACAAAATTAATGCAGCCCTTGAATGTGTTCCGACAATTATTTTCACATATGTTTGTTTGTTTGTTTGTTTGTTTTTTTTTTAAGGATAATTTCACAAAAAGAAGGCTATACCCCTTGTGCATTTCTCGTTAAAACAAGAGGGAAGTTGTGTGGAGCTGAGGGAGGGGGTAGATGTCCATGCAAGATAGCTTTCGTGGAGGTTTGTTTTTCAAGGTAGCCTAATCCAGGGGTGGATCCCGGAGTAAAAGAGGGAGCACAGAGCCGGAAAAGTACACAATTAAGGGGATTTTTTTTCATTGTGTACTTAAGGTATGCCAGGTGGGTTTCAAAAGAGGGGGCACGGGCCGGTTTTCCCCCTATGTAGATCCGCCACTGGCCTAATCAAACACTGAAATTGCAGATCACGACCCAGACTGCTTTTATCAAAATATCAGTTTTTCTGATTTCGAGGTCAATGAAAACGAGTCATATTATTATCACAATAATCAGTCATTCAAATGAAGTATGACATTTATTGTATTTGGTTTCTATGTCGACCAGGGGCGGCGGAAGGTCTTTCAAAGTGAGGGGGGCATCAACAAAAAGGGGCACTTTGGGGGCACCTACAAAGGGTGAAAACAAGGCGGAAAATGCTACTTTGAGACCGTCTATACTGCTACATTCTGATTAATACACTATCGAGGATCATTTTCGACACATTATTGTTTATGTCTTAACATGGTTCTAGATAAAAACTACTTTGCAGTTGAGTGTAATGGTCTGATTATTCATTTGTGAGCGAGCAAAATATTTAAGATATTTTGAATAGCAGCGATTTTCCTAATATGATAAGAAGACAATCTTTAAATGCGAGAGAGCGTAGCGAGCAAGCTTTGGGAAAATTTTAGAAAAAACAATTGTCCTCCTTCCTGTTATGATTTAGGGGCACTGCTCATTCTTGTATAATTTAGGGAATTGTGCCCCTCCTGCCCCCTGCTCCACTGCCTCACATTGTGCTGATATCAGTAGGGGAATCTATTAATATGAAGACTCTCTGATTATTTGGAGCTAGTTATATGGCTCTTTTGTGGACTTTAGGGCACAATTTGACATCGGGGTATATAGGTAAAATATAAAAAATATATAGGTACATAGGTAGGGCACTTATCAGAAGGCAAAATGGGCACTTATCAAAAGGCAAAATAATAATATTAGAAAGAAAAGGGGGCACTGATCAGAATTAAAAGGGGCACTTAAATAGAGGCATTTATCAGAGGTGAAAAGGGCATTTACCATAAGGAAAATTGCACTATTAGAACGGAAAATGGGTACTAATCAGACGAAAACAGAGACACTTGTTGGATTTCAAAGGGGCACTTATCATAAGGTGAAAAGGGCACTTATTAGAAAGAGTAGGGGCAGTCATCCGAAGAAATAGGGTCAGTTATCAGGGGTGAAAGTGGCACTTATAAGAAGGGAAATTGCACTATTAGAACTGAAAATGGGCACTAATCAGACGAAAAACAAAAGCACAGATTTAAAAAGGGGCAGTAACGTCTAATGTTAAAAGGGGCACTTATCAGAAGGTGAAAGGGCATTTATCAGAAAGAAGAAGGGGGCAGCTATACGCAGAAAAAGTGGCACTTATTAGAGGTGAAAAAAGGCACTTATCATAGAAGGAAAAAAATGCACTATTAGAACGGAAAATGGGCACTAATCAGACCAAAAAAGAGGGCACTTATGAGATTTCAAAAGGGGCAGTAATGTCTCAGGTTAAAGGGGCACTTATCAGAAAGTAAAAAGGGTACTTATTAGAAAGAGAAAGGGGCACTATACGAAGAAAAGGGGGCACTTATCAGCTATGAAAAGGGGCATTCATCATATATCATTGATTTGAAAGCACGAAAAGTAATGACTAATTGTTTTCTTCAATCACATCTGTCAAGCTCAAGTTGGCAGTTAACAGCAAAATGGTCACCGAGTAATGATGAAACCTCACACGCCTTAATAATGTCATCTGATGCATTGGCTATTACATCATCATAAATTTACAATATTTCAACATCATGTATGGTCACATAAAATTATATACATAGAAAAAGGGGTTGTCATAAGCAAAGTTTGAGTTGACGTCCTCATCACACATAATATGATCACACAATGAATATACAAATGCAAACAATGCATAGTGGAAAGCAGAAGTGCTTTGAATTAGCGCACTTCCGTTTAGGGCCTCAAAAGATATAAGAAACATAATTATCCTCCTGGAAATGAATATGAGAGTTTTCTCTCTGGAAAAAGAAATCCTAGTGGCAAATTGTGGGAGTCGTCTACCATGCGGATAATACCAAATGTTGTGGTTTCAGAAGTATGCGAAATATCTCTGTCGTTGTTCCGCCTACGTTTCAATATATACAATTCTTCTGTCAGCGTTAATGTCATTCGGGCGCACAGACCGTGTGCAAACAAATTGTAAATAAAAGGTATTGAAATTATAATTATATACCAATAGCCGAAAGCGTGACTCAAAGTATACTCAATCCGAAACCATGTGAACATGTTGTTTCTGATAAAATATTTTTCATTACACGTCTTAATTCCATATTTGTGAAACTGAGCTCCATACGAACGACTCAATTTTGCCACGAAATACGTTTTTTTTTAAAGAGAGTATAATAATCATTTTTCTTCAATTTCTTCTTCACTATCTGACTATGTGTGCGATTTGTGATCAAAGCGTGGGTTCTGTCGCTATTGAAAGGTGTTACGGCTAACATTTTGTTTGCCAATGTTAGGCTTTGAAGCAGAACGTGATTTTGTATGCAAAAATACAAAATTAAGAGGAAATCCGCTGAAAAAATCACTTGCAGCAAGGACGAGCAGTCAGAAATGAAAAACATTGATACTGAGTGTGCTTCCTAGTCAATGTTGTAATATCATCATCTCCGTTGAACTTGCTGGTATATTTTGTCACGGAAAAGACCATCTGACATCATATCAAAGTTTTTATGTCACTGCTGATGGTTTACGGCCGATGTTGATAGCTATCTGTCAGAGTAAGTATATTCTTTAACAGTTTAAAACAAGAAACCATTGTCTGATTGCTGCTTGGTGTTTTTCGTTTAGTGGTGATATAATGCATTAATACGGTGTATTGATACAAACGTGTTATACACTATAGGGCATTCATATACTTGATTTTATTCGATGGCACTGATTCTGGGCGATGTAATAACTCATTGTATTTTTTTTTTTAATGGAGCGGTTTCTTTCTTGATGGAGATGTTATCAATTTTGCGACATTAGTTTTGCCAAGTACATCTATATTTTGTACTTTGCACGTTACCGGTACTGTTCGTCGAATACAATGTCGTGTAACTTGGCTTATGCATGGGTTAATTACCCCTGGACAACTACCTATCACCAAAATTACCATCAGACAACTATATTGGGGAATACTAGGGTGTACTTGTCCGGAGGGTAATTAACAAGGCCGAATTTTCTTGATGGGTTGTCCTAGAAGGTAGTTGTCCTATTGGGATTTCTTGTCCATTTAGTAGTTGTCGGGAGAGGGTATAGTTGCTCTACAGGGGTTCATCAAGGGGGGGGGGGTGTTGGGGTCTGATAATAGTCCTGGGGGCCGTTGTACAAAACTTGTGTTTAATCGCAACTCCTAAAAATCAAACGCAAGTCCTTAATGCGTACTTCTGATTGGCTGAAAATAAAGTTGCGTTTGATTTTCTTGAGTTGCGTTCAAACGCAAGTTTTGTGCAACGGGCCCCAGGTGACGTAAAGGTAATAATCACCGGCTTTTTGTGTGTGTGTGTGTGTGTGTGTGTGTGTGTGTGTGTGTGTGTGTGTGTGTGTGAGACATATTCGCATTTATTTTGGCAGTGTGACAAGGTTAAACAGATATGGAAATTTGTGATTGAACATTTTGATATAGCTGAATTGAAAAATATGAATTGGCAAGAAATATTTTTGGGAATCACGGGTAATTCTGATAGATCTAAGTGTGTAAATAGTCTGATGATTTTGTTGAAATATACTATTTTCAAATCTAGGTCAGAAAATAACTTGCCAACCAGAGAAAAGATAGTAAAAATTATTTCGGAATTTATAGAGGATGAAAAAACTCTAGCGTCAAAAGCAGGTAGACTGCATTTGCATTTACGAAAATGGGAACACATAAAAAATATTCAAGTCAGGTATGTGGACTGGAGGGGGGAACCTGAGACGATGTAGTATGAATAGGTGGATGCGTATGGGTGTTTTTTTTTTTTTTTTTTGGTGTGTGTATGCGTGTTGTGTGGATGGTGGGGTGTTTGTATGCTGTGATATGGGTTAAGTAGGGGGACGAGGGGGGGGGGGGAGGGGGGGGGGAGGGAAGTAGGTAGAATAAGGAGTCTAGAGTAAGAATGAATTATGTTATACAGTCTGATATTCATTGTCTTCGTCTTTTTTTTTCTTTTTTAATGATTACATTTCATTCAATAATATTTTTGTTGTATATGCCTTGTTTCAATGATTTTATCGAGTGTTATTTGTTGTATACATTCAAGACGAATGTTATGTTATATATAATAAAGATTACTGAAAAAAAAAAGTGTATATATATATATATATATATATATATATATATATATATATATATGCGCATCTCAAACCCTATATACACAATGAACACTGAAAATGTCAGTGTCGCCCCTGCATGTAGCTATATAGCTCTGTTAAATTTTGTTATTATCTGACACTTTCTTTTCATCCGGATGCATGCATGTGTTATTCTATGCCTATCCGGTGTATTACCTGTCATTAATACTCTTTGATATGTAAACATCGACAATTTCCTCCGATTGTGGATAAGCTAATTCTCTTCACAATTAATACCATTGGGCTCAGCCAGGTTACTTGGGAAATACGAAAAGGATTAATTGCTGCTATTGGACCCTTTGTATTGCAAATCTGAACCTTTCATCAAATGTGTTAGTGTGTATCAATCTTTTTTATCTGGAGAAGGTCCACATTCCAATTATAATACTTTGTTTATCATGTTTATGTTCAAAGGAGACACGTGACATATAAATGTTATCGGTTATATCAATCATTGAGACATCGTCCATGTAATAAAAAAATGTAAAATGTAATTCTGTATGGTTTCGTTGCCTTATGATTAAATTTCCCTTTAAAGGGGGTACCCAATGCTGAAACAATGTTAGTTCATTTAAAAGATCATGATTTTATTAGAAGAAAATCATCTGCCTTAAATTTTTTTTAAATTCGTGTTGCCAGAAAATCCCCAAAATATGGTAAGATTTCAGGATATTTTGGCCCCTCAGCTGTGTCCCAATTTCAGCTAGGTAACCACAATGACGTCAAAGTGGTTACCTTGTCGCGCAATTATAGCAGAATGCGCGCAAGGTGTAATGCATTTTTTACAGTCTAGCGCGCAACACATCTGCAATACGCGAACCTGGGTAACCACTTTGACGTCATTGTGGTTACCTAGCTGAAATTGGGACACAGCTGAGGGGCCAAAATATCCTGAAGTCTTACCATATTTCGGGGATTTTTCTGGCAACACGAATTTTTAAAAAACTTAAGGCAGATGATTTTCTGCTAATAAAATAATGATCTTTTAAATGAACTAACATTGTTTCAGCATTGGGTACCCCCTTTAAGTTCCCATAGCGCGTTCAAACAAACATTTTGATATTGAGGGGGTACTGGCTTCGGGGGGGGGGGGGGCGGGGGCACCGGCCTTACCTATTAAATGAAATAGTAATTAATAAGGTCAGTGGCTGGAGTGGGAAGGGTCCTATCATCTTCCTTTCTCGTCCTTTCACCTTCTCCCTGAGTTCCTCTTCTATCCTTTTCCCTTTTTGTTGTTGTTGTTGGGGGGGGGGGGGTTGCTTCCCTTACCACGTGTAGCTACGCTACTGTCCGCAAGCATGCTCTTACTATTATGTATTATGTACTATAATGGCTCCCTCGCCCCAAGCTTTTGCTTTTAGAGGTGTGTCCTCCAACTATGTATGTACCACATGAATGTATATTTTGTAATATTTTTGTTTAAAATATACATTATTTTCTTCATTTATTCCTCTGTACACTTATATTGAAAAGTTGGAAATAAATGTCATTAAATTGAAATTGAAATTGAAAATTGTTTAAAAGATCAATAATCTGAATCTGAAGCCACATATAAAAATGAATATACTGAGATATGCAGATTTAAATTCCAGCTCGTCTAATAGAAAATGTTTATAGTTCTCAATAATGATAATTGCACTTTGGACCTGTTTATTTCTCACTTCATAATTCACAGCTCAAAGTTTTTGAAGTATTTCTTTCTAAAGCCATGCAAGGCTGAATTCAGTGTTCTATATTAATATGTTGACATACTTGTTCCACTTCCGTGACGACACCTTAGAAATCAATACAATGTAAGGTCAATGAAATACCTGGCGTATTACACAGACAACTGAATAATAATATTGTCTCGAATGAAAAAAATATATGTACGTATTGTAAGGGCACAGTCTCGTGATTGCCTTGCTACACATTTCTAATACCTCAAAGCAAATTAATGAAGATGATATTACCATTAGTATTTTGTATTTGTATTTGTATTTTATTTGTTTAATCACGGTAAAAGACCTGCTATCAGCTAAAAGCTGCTTTTCAGCAAGGCCGTGAACATAACGATAACATAACGATAAATAAATACGTACAAAATTATATGCAAAAGTAATCACAACAATAATATACAAAAAGAAATCACAAAATCATCAAAAGAATTTAAAAGAAATAAAGAGAATACAAAGAAACATAAAGAGAAATGGTATATGAAAATCAAAAGAAGAAACATAACATAAAATCATATAAAAATGAATTTATGAGTTTGAAATCATACTGTAACAAACAGAGATGGGTGTGTGTGTGGGGGGGGGGGGGGGGAGTGGGTATTGTTAAGATGGGGATAGACTCCTTAAAAATGTTGACTGGTTTTTTTCTGCTCGAATGTCTGCCGGTAAATTATTGAAGAGTTTTGAAGCGGAATATAGGGGACTATTTCTAAGATAGTTTGTGAGTGGCCGGGGTAATTTAATTTGACAACTGATATTACGTAACATATATTCACTTGATTTAAGACGAATGCGAGAGCATAGTGAAGATGGGGCAATGTTATTCACTAATTTGTACATAACTAAAATAGATTGTTTTTTCCACCTTTCGGAAAGTTGATCGATTTCAAGAGCATTATACAAAGCGACTCTATTAAAACGATTATCTACCTCTAATACGGATCTCAGCGCTCTGTTCTGTAGAATTTGGAGACGATTTAACTGGCTTACATTGCCATTTCTCCACAGGGTACTACAATAATCAAAAAGTGGTTGAATTAACGATTTATACAATAAGAGCGCAGTACTTCTGTCTACATAAAACCTAATACGCTTTAGTGAATAGTAGGTTTGTAATACCCTTTTCCTAACATTGTCAATTTGGGGAGTCCATGTTAGACCGCTATCTATTATTACTCCAAGATATTTACATTGTGTAACCCTCTGTAGTTCAGTATTTTGAATTTTAATTTTCACATTTTCAAATGACCGTAATTTTGCCTTAGAGCCTATCAACATGAACTGACATTTATCAATATTGATCAACAATTCATTATTTGAGAACCATTTTGAAATAGAGAGTAAATCTTTGTTTATGACTTTTTCTAAAACTGCCGGGTCTTTTGAAGAAAAATAAACACACGTATCGTCTGCATATAAGGAGAGAGAACAATTTTCGACTGATTTAACCAAATCATTCAGAGTAAATATAAACAGGAGGGGGCCCAATATACTTCCCTGGGGTACCCCGCTTTCTACTCCTCGAAATCTTGACATGTTACCATTTACAACTGTGGATTGCTCCCTCCCGCAGAAATAGTCACGGAACCAATTTATTGCATCTTCATCAAATCCAAAGTATGACAATTTTTTCAATAATATATTAAACGAAATCAAATCAAAAGCTTTCTCCAAGTCTATGGTAACCATGCCCACAACATATCCTTGGTCGATTTTTGGGGCAAAATCATCAGTAATATTTAACAAAGCAGTAGCAGTTGAATGACCTGGGCGGAACCCGTGTTGACATGGATCAAGTATGCTATTACAATACAAGTAGTTATACACTTGATCGAACACAATCTTTTCCAACACTTTAGACAATACAGGAAGAACCGAGATCGGTCTATAGTTGGATGGATTTGTAGTGTCGCCACTCTTAAAGATGGGTGTAACACGAGCCCTTTTCCATTCACAAGGGATCTTACCAGTACACAATGAGCTATTAATGATATGTGTCAAAGGTGAAAGGATGTAGTCAACCGCATCTTTAATTACACAGGCAGGGATTTGATCTAGTCCCGTAGCTTTATTTCTCGCAATGTTATTGATAACTTTCTTAACATCTTGAATGGAAATCGATTTAAAACTAAAAGTAGTTTGAACTTTAGTCAAAAATTGTTCAAAATTATCACCGAACGTAAAATTCTGTTTACGTTTAGAAGCCATATCAACAAAATGATCATTCAGTCGGGAAGCAATTTCTTTGTATCCCAAGACATCTTCTCCATTAAAACACAACTTTTGAATCCATTTCATATTCTTTTTGTTTGGTAACATACATCGTAGAGATTTCCACATTGCCGCACAATTTCCTTTACTACTCAGAATGCTTTCAGAGATATATGACCGTTTTGCCTTTCTTATCATATCAGTAACCATATTTCTCAGTTTTCTATACAATTTCCAGTCTTCTTCTGATCTCGAAGATTTAGCTCGGTTTTTCATATCATCTCTCTCACCTATTTTATCTAAGATATCACTATTTATCCATGGCGTTTCTTTTTGCCGCACCCTCTTTTTACGAAGTGGAGCGTGTTTATCCAAAACCGAATTAAATTTCCGAGACCAGATTTCGTAAGCGATGCTAGGGTCAGTTTCTGAGAGAACGTCTAGCCAACATATTTTCTGCAAGTCATTCTTAAAGTCGACTAAATTAATTTTCTTCAAATTTCTTGAATAAACAAATTTATGACATACTTTGGGAGATTTGTGTTTCCCTAAGGAACAGATTACCATATAGTGGTCACTCATGCTTAATGGAACGACATCGCAGAATGTAACTTTGTTTTGATTTGAAGAGTATAATACATCAATTAAAGTAGCAGATGTTTGCGTTATTCTCGTAGGCTTTTCAACATGTTGTTTCAGATCGTACTCTTCAACTAAGCGCAGTAATCGCTTTGTTTGGCAAGAGGGTGGCTGTTTCATAATGTCACAGTTAAGATCTCCTAAGAGAAGGAAATCTTTAGATAATGATTCTATAGACTGTAGCAAATTTTCAAACAACTCAAATACGGTAGTCTGAGAGTTTGGTGGTCTATACCAGTATACAATTAGAAAAGATTTCTGTTTAGGGATGCATATCTCAACACACATTAATTCCAAGCTATCAAGAGACAAATCATGTCTTATCTTGAATTAAATTTGTTCTTTAATATATAACAATATTCCACCTCCATTTCGGTTTCTATCTCCTCTGATAATTCTATAAACTTGAACATCTATCTCTGTATTAGACACAGAAGGATCTAACCATGTCTCACAGAGACACAGTATTTGAATATTTTGCTTGCACAATATATTACGCACTTCATCTATATTTTTCAATAGAGAACATACGTTTAAGTGGGCAATGTTTATACCCGATAACGAACTGATTTTGTTAAAAATATCGTCGACACTGTGATAATTATGATATATAGCTGTATCGAATTGACGAGGAAAAACTATCTCAGGCCGTGATATCTCAATACATGTATTATTAGGTAATTCATCGAATAGGTATACATCACAAATCCAGTTAGTATCGGACAGGAAAATATCATGGGATGCCCGAGAACATGCCAGATGGGCCCATCTATTACAAGATACGCACAATAAAGCATTTTGATTATATTTTACTTCTTTCCTACATAACAAACATGGGAATTTCAGATTTCGAGTGACTGCAGGTGTATGAGTCAAGCATGGGTTTACTGCATTACTTGAAGACATAACTATGAAATGTACAATGGGTTAATGACAGCTGCTGCAAAAGAAATGAATTATGTATTTGCATTTTCAAGATCTTGGATGCTTCTCACCGTGGTTTTTCGGTCGTCGACAGTCAATACACGGATTCGACCATCTTGAGTCCATACTCTCTTAACTGAGTCATGTTTTACCAATTCGTTGACGAGTTTCTGTCGCATTGATGTCAAGCTTTCTCGAATGAAGACTTCCTTGGCTGACTTCTTCAAGTCCTTCCTGGCATTATATACTTGCTGGCGAACATTGTATCTCACAAACTTCTAGTAGCATTGTTGATTACTAGAATATTGTTTGTGTATTGTATATGATAGTATATTATTTCTTCTCTTTCTTCTCCATCTCTCTTTTATTAATGGTCACATTATGCATGTATCATCTACTGAGAAGCAGAAGGGCGCAACTCATATAATTTTTCATAGACCCTTCTGGCTCTCAAAAGATACTAGTTTTGTTCAGTTTACATATATGTAACTCAAAGAAGAAGTCACACAAATTGCAAGTTTGCCTACAAGGAAGATTTTTAAAATTAATTTCTTTCCATCTTATTTTGTAATTATTATCATTAATAATATTATTATTGTTATTTTATTCTAATTGATTTTATCTATCATCACTATTTTCTAATTATCTTCTCTCTCTTTTTTTTTTTTTTTTTTGGGGGGGGGGGGGGGTGTCACACTTGTCACGCCCTGGTCCCTTGTGAAGAAGTAAATTACTTTCCAGAGACAAATTCCTTAATGATACCTTTCTTTCTATCATTGCAGGTAAAACATACATGGAATGGCTCATTTCAGGGATAATCAATGTGAGGGCAATGGATGTAATTCAAAGACCAATGTCTCGTTTTGTGTGAAGGAAAACCAGATGCTTTGCGAGACTTGTGCGGACAAAAAGCGACACTCCATCATCAGTAGGGAGGACGAAAGCAAGTGGTTATGCGAGGAACACAGCGGACGCATCAAATACTTCTGCCGCACGCACCAAGAGATTGCGTGCCAGTCATGTGCCACCATCAAGCATCAAGTGCCTTGTAAGTTAGCTGATGTGAATAGCTTGGTCCGAGAGGAACGCGAACGGTTCTCGGGATTCCTGCCGAAGCTGGAACTCTCGAAAGAGAAGGTTGAGCAATATCGAAAGACCGTCGATTCGCATTCCGCGTACGCCGCCTCTCTCCTAAGAGGAATCCAAAAGTATGTCCTTGAGGCATTTGCAGAAGAGACAGAAAAGGTTGAAGAGAACAGACGTGAAAAGGATGAAATTGCCAAAGAAGAGATAGAGAAGCAGATTAAGGACTTACAGGATCAGCTGAAAGATCGTCTGCAGCAGAACGAAAAGGAGGCCAACGCTAAGTATCTGTCGATTAAAGTTGAAGCAGATGCGCTTCTTTCAAAGTTGAAACACTCAATCTCAGAGGTATCTGTCATTCCAAAGAGGATGAGAGAAATTGCAAAGTGTAGATCCAAAGGCATCTCGGAGTTCAGGGAAAGAATTGAAATGATGCTTCAGAGCGATCCGCTGCTGCTTGCGCAACGTCACCTTACTACGATGATGGAAGACCACATGGAGGTGAACCTTGACTGTAGCGTCCTAGAAAAGCTAGATCAGATTGTTGAGAGGATCACATTTAGTAGAGAAGGTGGGAACAGGGTCGGTGAGCTGAAGGGAATGGAGGGATCTTGGCAACTTTCTGGGATGATCGATCTTCATGCCGATGTACGGCTCCCTCTGCTGGCGGGATGGGCGAACGACAAGGAGGTGGTGGTATCTGACGTAATGAATAGGACATTGCACGTGATCAGCCTTAAGACAAAAAAGGTGACACCGGTGATGCAGTCAAGTAACCTTGGATGTGTTTCCGACTGCGCAACGCTTGATGACAGTATCTGGGTATGCGGGAACTTTTTCAACGGTTCCGTTTGCTTTTTCAACAAGTTCTGGAAGCACCGGCGGGAAGTCCGTCTACTGGATCATCCAACAACATCGGGTGAACCTGTATACCTTGATATCGATCCCGATGGACGGGTCCTTGCCATTCTGTACGGGCAACCGGTCATATTCGTCGTCAATGACTCAGAAGGCCTCGTGAGGACTATCACTCTGGCCCACTGCAAGACCATTCTTGACATCCATGCCTTAGCTTCAGGAGACATCCTGGTGCAATCGGGCATCAACAGATTCACCATCTTCGACGTCAAGTTTGAAGAGAAGAAGGTGATACATCGCACGCACTGGGAGTCTGCCAGCTGTACTGTCGACAAGACGACTAACCTGCTCTACATTACCTTCAAGGATTTTGGAAAGGATTCCTACGCCATCGATGTCCTGTCTCCAGAAGGTGCAGTGTTCTCTGAGCGGTGTGTTGAGTTTCCTGCCTCCCACCTCTTGGACAGCACTCCTCGATGTCAATGCTTGCGAAATGACAAGCTAATACTCTGCAACGGAGCACAACTCTACCTGTTCAAGAAGACCCTTGGTGTAAAAGACATTAGGGTACTGGACAGACTTTATGCTGGTTCTCCTGTACCTGAGAATTTCATAACGCTGGATGATACAGAAAGTATCACAACCGATATATTCGTGTAATGTATCAGGAGACTTGTCTGAAGGCCCTTCTAATGTTATTTTGTATTCAATGGCATATGTTTTCTTATTAACTATAATGACCAATGACCATGTATCCGAGAATATGAAAGGGATAACAACAAAAGTTCATCAAGTTCGTATTTATTGTCTGTAAACATTTGTGTAATTTTTTTTTAGAGGTGCTGGCGTCTCTTATCCGAATATCAACTTAGACACTTATAATAGTATCAGCGAAAATTTGCAGGCACATTCGTATATTTTCTCAATAGTTTATTGCAGTGTCAATAGGAAGCACAACCAAGTCCTCAAATTGAGAAATTTTTTATGACTATGCATCCTATTCGAGAATAGATTTATTACTTTGTTGTACGTATTACCCTCCTAACAGCATTCGTATTTGTATAATCATGATTTTATACGTCTGAAGACATGTTTCAAACTATTGCATGACATGTTGTTATGCTAAGCATACACACAATTCATCGTAAAAGACATGGTTATGAGATGGTACTACATGGAAAGCTATGATTCTGTTGTCAATAAGTCCACCGTAGTAGTTCATTTAAAGGATCTATTTAATAGGTTCTAGGAATATAAAATAAGGGTCATTTAGTTAAAGTATATGACTAATATGTCAGTATATTCAATTCATACAGCATAAAGCAGAATATTATATTTTCACGGTGCAGCGCTGCATGTACAGGAGTAAAAACGGAAGGTTTGCTACTTCTGGTAATCTTGAATTGTGGTTATGGAAAAAAAAACCGACAGGAAAGAAATCTAGATCAGCCTTTTATCATGAACCTTTTTTTTTAAAAGATCGAAAGTATCAACTCCCTTTTGACATTCATGAATTATACATATGCAGGAACTAATCGCGGAAATGAATAGCCTACCAAACTGGCTAATTTCTAAGAAACCTTCTTCGTTCTAAAGATGATAGGTAATAATTCAGCTTAGAACTAAAAGGATGTTAACTCTATATGAATGATATCGGTTGACGTCCTTCTGGCTCTCAACAACATTATCAACTCATATTTTGACACTTAGTATTAAATATTGAACGCATTCATATGACTTGATTCTTCCTTTCATTTTCCGGAGAAAAATACCATCAAAATTATTATTATCATGACCATGATTAATTGCTTGGTGTCAATAAAGGGTATCCGTTGTTGTTATGAAGTACTGTTTCCGGGAGTATCTCGTGTTTGCCGCAAGCCAGGTATATCGGAAAGTGTTATTCTTACACATATCATTAAAAGTTCGACAATCGGGAATTCGAAAATTATTAAAGGGCTGGTCACATTTGTCCGATAACGACCCTGACGACAACGAGATTTTCAATTAAAGGTACACCCTACTATATACGTGTGAGTATACTCGTGTCTGTTAATAGTAGAACAGTTTTAGGTCTAATGGAAAATCTCGTTATCGTTATCGTTATAGAACAAGTCTGACCAGCCCTTAACTTTTTTTTCCTGTTGTTAGTCATTGTCTTTGAAGACCGAAACAGGGAGAGATGCGTAAGAAAGGGGGAGAGAGAAACAGGAGAGAGAGAGAGAGAGAGGGGGGGGGGGGGAGGGTGTTAGAGATATAGAGATATTGAGAGATATGAAAAGGAGAGAGATAGAGATGGATAGAAAGAGAGAGATGGAGAGAGAGGGAGAGGGGATATAGCGATATGGAGAAACAGTACATAGATAGAGAGGGAGACAGAGAGAGAGAGAGACTTTGAGAGAGAGAGAGGGGGAGAGGAGGGGACGAGATGGATGAGCTCCGATACACATGATACATGTAACTTCCAACATATATTAGTTACTGTCATTTCAACCATATATTTTAAAGTATTTCTTATGGTACTGAGTTCATGTGTGAATTTTTAAAAAAAACAAAACAAAAAAAACGTAACCATGTAGAAATAACCAACTAATATTTGTATTTTATAGAGGAGGGGGCGTCCTCTGATTCCACCCTATCCGGGATACACCACGGGGTTACATTCTTTCGCCATATCACTTCATTTGCACACGATCCAACACAGATATAACTGAATACATAATACAGAAATGATACTGATTTGTGCAATATCTATTGATTGAGAAAAACAACTTACTGTCTGCATACTACATGTACAACAAAAACCAACAGTCGTGCTTTAATAAATAAACACAATTATGACATTAGATTCCGCATCATATTGCCTGACAGAGAAACAGTGACAACTATAATTGAATGGAGATCATCAACTATGTCAAAATCATAGAAACAAAGAGGATTCATCATTTGTAATGTTATGGAAACAACATTGTCCACAGTTTAGCAATATTATGACAGATCGTCATGGTCATGATGATAACAAATAAAGAATAACAGGAACTATACAACGCATGAATTGGCGTAATGGCCAGGAAAAAATAACTCTTAGCGGTGGAGGCACGGCTCAGTCAGGGAAAAAATCATGAATAATAATAATGGTTTATTTATTTAGAAATATGCATGGCAGCCCTGAAGGGCTTAATTGAAAATATTTTTACAAAATGATTGGGGGGGGGGGGTGCAACCCCGTGCTTCGTGTGAAAACATTGGCACGTTGGAATATTAATTCAATTCAAGTAATTTATTGATTCAAAAGGCAATACGTGTATGAAAAACAATACAGTTATAGGCCAACATGTATAACCAAGCTCTACTGGCGGAAATTCTGTAGAAAATCTGAATCTTTAAACTTATAGAACATAATTATTTTGTTTTAGCACTTTATTTCATCTTACAGATATTAACCTATATACTTCAAAGTATACAAAACTGTTAGAACATAATTTCTCTATATATGATTCTAACTATATGATCACTTGACTCTATCTGTCCAAGTATAGTGATTTGATTTGATTTTTATTTGATAATGCATAACAATGTAAAGTTGTTACTTAAAATCAAATGAATATCCACTATTGAACACAATAAAACATAAAGGTTCAAATTTGCTGCCCAAATGTACGATAACAGCACTCTTCAATATATGGTGCTGATTTTAACTCAAAACATGTAAAAAGGTATAATTTTGCAACTTCAGGCTGCTTCTGTTGTTTGGGGTGAAAATATGAAGACGTATCTCATGCAGACAACCATCTCAACTAGATAATATAGCTCAATTTTCTTTGAGAATAATCTACGTAGTAAGCTCAAACTTCAAATTGAAAGGCAAATACGCTAACGAAATGGGAGAAGAGACGGAGAGGGAAATTGAAAAGTAAAATGGGAGAGGAAGAGAGAGGGGAAAGAAACAGAGAAAGAGAGAGGGAGAGTGAAAGAGAGAGAGAGAGAGGTGGAAAAATAGAGAGAGAGAAAGAGAGGGGGTGGAAGAAATAGAGAAAGAGAGTGAGTGAGAGAGAGAGAGAGAGAGAGAGAGAGAGAGAGAGAGAGAGGGGTGGAAGAAATTGAGAAAGATAGAGGGAGAGATGGGAAAGAGGGCATATAGAGAACAAGATGGAGAGATGATGGGGGATGTAGACTAAAGGGGGAGAGAGATGGACAGAGAAAAGAGAGAGAGAGAGAGAGAGAGAGAGATGGGAGTAGGAAAGGAAAAGCTATATAGCAATAAAACTGCAGAGACTTTTTCACGTTTTATGCCAATATTCTAAGGGTGCATTTTTTTTGCGTTTTATGTCAATTTTCTTTGATGCTTATTCAATGGAACTCGCTAAGATATAAAAGAATGCTATGTGCTGCAATAAGATCAAGAAAAAAATTTTAAAAATAAATTGCGATTAAATCATTTATTTTATGTTGGTAAGCATAAACAGTTAGGGTATAGCCATATCATTCCATTTCTTCAAAAGTGTCATTTCTTGAAGATCTACCTCCCTGCTACGACTCTTGCTACTTCTTCTGCTATGCTTTCCCTTGCCCTTGCTATGCTTCCCTTTACTCTTACTGCCTTTACTATGCTTCCCTTTACTCTTACTGCCTTTACTATGCCCATGACTGCCTTTGCTCTTACTTCCATGGCTGTGACTCCCTTTACCCTTGCTTCCAGACTTGGAGCTCTTTCCACCGCTACTTCCACTTCCACTGTCTGAAGAGGAAGGATATGGATGAGGAGCGGGAGCGGGTGGGGGACGCGGCTTGGGTTTAGGTGCAGGTGGGTGCACTGGTTTTGGAGGAGGGCGGGGTTTTGGTTTAGGAGCAGGCGGAGGGCGCGGCTTGGGTTTAGGCGCAGGTGGGTGAACTGGTTTGGGTGGTGGGCGTGGTTTTGGTTTAGGGGCGGGTGGTCGGACAGGTTTTGGTGGCTGGGGTTTTGGAGGAGGACGAGGTCTTGGTCTATTACCGCCTCCTCCACCGCCACCTCCGCCACCACCTCCACCACCACCACCACCACCACCTCCTCCTCCTCCTCCTCCACCAGGATTAGGCTTTGGTACTGGCTTAGGTTTGGGCTTAGGTTTTGGTTTTCCACCACCGCCACCGCCGCCACCACCATCACCGCCACCACCTCCTCCTCCTCCTCCTCCTCCTCCTCCTCCTCCTCCACCTCCTCCTCCATTCCCATCACATTCACAGCTGCAACCTCCGCCACCACCACCGCCACCACCTCCTCCTCCTCCTCCCCCTCCACCACCTCCTCCAGGATTAGGCTTTGGTACTGGCTTAGGTTTTGGTTTCCCACCGCCACCGCCACCGCCGCCGCCGCCGCCTCCTCCTCCTCCTCCTCCTCCTCCTCCTCCTCCTCCAGGATTAGGCTTTGGTACTGGTTTGGGTTTTGGCTTAGGTTTTGGTTTTCCACCGCCACCTCCACCGCCACCGCCACCACCACCACCGCCTCCTCCTCCTCCTCCTCCGCCGCCGCCACCACCACCACCACCACCACCACCGCCACCATTCCCTGGTTTGGGTTTGGGTTTCGAAGGACGTGGTCTATTACCACCACCACCACCACCACCACCACCGCCACCATTCCCTGGTTTGGGTTTGGGTTTCGAAGGGCGTGGTCTATTACCACCACCACCACCACCACCACCACCTCCACCTCCACCGCCACCACCACCACCACCATAACCTCCGCCATAACCACCACCTCCCCCGCCACCGTAATATCTACTATATTTTCTATAGTTGCCCTTTCCCTTTGCCTGAAGTTCCAACTCTTTCTCATCCAAATTCTCTTCACGGAGTTCTTCTGGGTAGACCTCAGTCGACACCTCCCCATCAGCATCCTATTAAGATAAAAGTGATATTAAAGGTTTGAAAAATTACAAAATATATTGTGATGAAAGAATTAAGTATAGTTTTTTTATTGAATCATACTTAATTCAGGAGACGATAATCTTGAATCATTTTCTGCGCAGTATCATTCTCCTAATGAAATGAACATATAAGAGAAGAGAGAGAAATAGAGATAGAGAGATAGATAGATATATAGATATAAAGATAGATAGAAGAATAGATAGATATATAGATAGACAGACAAATAGATAGATAGATAGATAGATAGATAGATAGATAGATAGATAGATAGACATCAGTCTAGAGAGAAAGGTAGAGGGAGAGAGAGAGGGGGCGGCCTTATATCATAATTTATATTTTCCTTATTACAATTAAATATTTTCCTTATTACAATTAAAAGTAAACTAATAAGCACGATGCTTGTTCTTTTCTTTCTAAACAAAATACTCTGAAGTCAGGGATAGATCTACTCTGCCATTTTCGTCTCGTCATTGGAAATGATCGCCTGATAAAAAAGGTTTCAAAACTCAAGTTAATAACAACGCTATGTTGGAATGTTCACTTTTGTAGTGACACAATGTGAAGGAAAAATATACAGTGAGTCCCAGAAAAAAAACGAAACCCTAGAACAAAGGATTATTGTGACCACACTTTGTGCTCTATGATAATAATTATCTATTTTCCATAAACTAGAATAATTATGCTTTTAAATGATACCTTGATGGCATCCATCCATACATGCTTTACCGAGCAGCAGCATTTTGAAAATGACATGTAAAAACTCAGTTGTGCCGGATTTGGGTAAAACCGTGAAAACGTTCGGATCACATGCGAACATGACCCAAATGTACCATGACTTTTAAAACCCTATGAGAAGACTGTTTTCATCTGTTTCTTTCGATAATGAGGGTAAGGATAGTGCCCTCATAAAATAACGGATGGCCAATGTATTGTCGATTTTGGGGTAAAGAGAGGACACGTATTGTATTGGAATAACACCTGCAACTGAAATGAAAAGCAATTTTTTGCATTATTCTAAACTGAAGTTTCTTTTAAGAACAAAGCGGATAGAAAGGTGATATTTTCATAAAAGTAAAGTAAGTGGCACTTTCAATTGTCATCAAATGAAAATACAAGGTAGAAAGGGCAGATAAGGCAGAACAAAATAATAATTATCAAGATTATGGCAATATCCCAACTTAGGAGGGGTACCTTTTCCATCACGAAGGGCACTTTTTCATCTTTTGAGGAATCTTTATTGGGTTTTGAAATTTAGGGGGCGTATGCCCTTGCCACCACTGGAAATTGGTATCGACCCGTGTTTTATGAATTTCTGATAGAATGCTAGACCACCTTTTTCGAATGCATGCGCGCGCGCTGATCCGTACATCCCCACGAATTCATTCTTCCCCACAAATTCACCTCCCCCCCCCCCCCCCCCACTCCAGCCTGAGAACAGCATGTGATACTGAGGTCTTCACGGTTTTACCCAAATCCGGCACAACTGAGTTTTTACATGTCAAATTCAAAATGCTGCTGCTCGTTTAAGCATGCACAGATGGATGCCACCAAGGTATCATTTGAAAACATAAAAAATACTTCTAGTTTATGGAAAATAGATAATTATTGTCATAGAGCACATAGTGTGGTCACAATAACCCTTTGTTTTTATAGTTGCTTCGTTTTTTCTGGGACGCACTGTATAATGTATTGTATTGCGATGGAAACGGCTAATGCTAAAGAAGTTATCTTCTTGTTTCAAAGTCAGTTTGAGTACCTTCATTAAATTATTTTTAAAAATGTATGTTAAGATCTTCTTATCGTTCCAAGATTTGATCACGAATTATGTAAAAGTTCTAGCTCAATTATACTTGACTGACATTTCCTGATATATTGTTTGAGTAATATAACTTTATTAAATTTATAAATATCAATGCATTTATTGTTATCTAAAATATTCAGTTTCATTCAAATACCTCTCGTGAAATGAAGAGTTTTAAATTCATATTTAAACAATTTCAAATTCAAAGTTCAAATTTCAAATTCATATTTATTTCATTTCTAACAGAAAGAAAAGACAATGGCTTTACAGATATTATAACAGAAAATATGAAAAACATATATACAAATCCATTTTTTCTTGATAAGTGTACAAGTACACTGAACATACAAATAAATTATTACAATGCGACGATGGATATACCAAATTATTTTATGGAATTTGGTTCGGTACAATTTTCTTCGCACTTTAGAATAATTGTGACAAAGAAATAAATGAAAGATCTTTTTTTTTTTTTTTTTACTGCTATAACTTTTTAGGTTATACCCCATAAACACAGCCCAGTTGACTCAAAACCGACAAAATTTTTGACCATACGGAGTAAGGTAATCTTTATTCGGTCTGTATGTCAGTTTGGTGTAGGTTTCGTCAGTGTAAATGAGATAATATGATTCTACAGAAATTTGTGTAAAACACTTACTTGATCTAATAAAGCAAGTTCGTTCCCAGCCTCAACGACATCAACCTCGTTGGGACCTGTTCGCTTGACGTTGCCTTCGTTCAATGCATCCGGTTCTCCGTAAACATAGAACACAGGTTCGATTTCCCTTTGGTCGGGATGATGACCGTCACCATCCTCACCGTCGAAGTCAGCTTCGTCGGTTTTCGATTCAATTTCTCTGAATGCGTGACGAAGTCTGTTATAGATAAGCCCGTACTGGCCTTCCTCATCGTCGTCGTCGTCAGTTATCGTTTCTTCATCGACCCCATCGTCTACCCCTTCATACAGGTCTCCATCATCTCCCTCATATTGCTGAAATTCATCATCGCCCTCGTAATCATATTGTTCGTAATCATCGTCACCACCTCCACCGCCATCGCCTCCGCTGTCTTCATCGACGTCATAAACATTTAGGCCTTCGCCAACATCCTGCGACAGATCTCGATCATGATGTTCGAGAACTTCCAAATACTTTTTGAGCAGATCAGACACTTCGTTTGCCTCCACTGGGCTTTGGTGCAGCTGACAGAAAATTAGAAGGAAGACCGCCAAGAAAAGCGCGGAAAAATGTCGCCTGCCTAGCCAAGCCATGACTGCAGACTTACGCACTCTCTCGCAGAGAGACCTGGGTTGGGAATGAGAAGTCTTTGAATTTCTGGTCCAAATTTAAAGATGTTCCTTTATAGATTCCATATGATTGGCTAAAGTACAATTTGGACTTTATCCCAAGCACTGTGTTCTTATGATTTTATTCATTTTTCAATCTTATATAAACTTCAAGTTGAAGTGCATTTGTAAGGCTACTGGGTTGGGCTTAACATTTGCAGAATGCTTGCATCTTGGATGAGTTAATATTAGACCTAAAAGATCAAGGGCTATTCACATAGAATGTATAAAAACACATATTCCCAACAGACAATGACTCAATAGAAAGGTAGGAAGGCGGGGGAAATGTTGCCAAAGAAACAAAACTAGATTTACGTATATGATAGAAGGAAAATGCGAAGAAAGGAGAAAGAAAGAAAAATATATGTGACGAAGAATGTTTAGCCGATATACAGTACGATTTTGAGGGAATGCTTGAATTGAAATGAACAAATTAGATTATGAATGAATGATTAACATGTCCAATCATATCGGTTAACGGTTTTGGAGAATCCAGCGTTCTAGAGATTTAGATTTATTTCTGATGGAAACTATGCTAAAAGTAATCTGACACAATGTTAGACAGCTAATAATGGTACAGAATACATACAAATACCCTACATATAAAAAGAAAAGTGATAAATGAATGAACAGAAATGGATGTACATTTACATTATGTATATGTTGGCATAGATCGACATACAATTATTAAATAATAATATAACAATATTGGATATTTATATAGCGCTCATATCCACCATGAATGGTGCTCAAGGCGCTCCAATATTACCCCAGCTCTAGCTAGGCTACCGATTTCAGCGCTCACGGCATTCAAGGAATTCATTCCTGCCGGTACCCATTTAACACCTGGGTGGAGAGTGGCAAATGTAGATTAATGTCTTGCCAAAGGACTGTAGTGCCGCGCCGGGGTTCGAACCCACGACCTTCCCATCTTCAGTCAAGTGTTTAAACCACTCGACTACGACACCTCTACATATAATATGTATTCACACATATTACTAAATATATGTGTACTACTAATATTGAGATGAAGTTCTTAATGGGAACTAAAAGTTTGCGCAAGTGCAAGTCGAGTCAAATTTTGATTCTTTGACAATTTTTTTCTTTTCTTTTCGATAGCAGCATGTAAAATGCATTCCTTTTGTGTACTAAAAATGATACATAATTTGTAGATGATGATAAAGTGAGTGATACAACAAAATTACTTTAAACAGTAACAAAAACTATTTTGATTCGGAATAAACTACCAATCGCTTGAAACATTTGATTTTAGTTTTCATGTAACAACATTATTACACGAGTATGCTTTGTTAAAGTACGTGGGTGTTAAACCTTTTACAGTCATCAAACAGAGAATTGTGATGTATCTCCCCCACCAATACAAACTTTGCAAAATAATGTCAATAAAGCCCCCAGTTTATCTTCCACTTATATTATAAAACAAAATGCGAGCTATTTCTATTGCTTCATATAACTTTCAAGTGTTAGGAGACAAAATGTCAACAGACCATCGTTGCAATAAGTGGTTAAACATTCCAACAAGATGGGATACATGTATGCCTACTTTAGACTGCTTGGAGGTATTTGAGAAAACAAAGTAAATGCTACTGTGAGTGTATTGTCATGGTAGGAACTTTTTAAGATTCTCGTAGCAACCTAACCTGCTTTGATTTCGAGCTGCTGAATGTAAAAAAAAAAGTGTTCCAAAGTAATATTCGAGGAAATTGTAAAAACTATTGGTATGCAACATGCCATCTGTCACTGAAACCTAAATCTAAGATGTAATACGTGATATTCATCTACTTTTGGGTGATACCATTAACAGTAAAGTCGGTTATTTTTGAAATCAAGAAGAACATGGAGAGTTGGGGGGAAACCTCAGGGTTATGGTGATTCGGTTCGCTTTTCCTCTCCCAGGCATAGGTGACGCCAAACACTTAATATTACTAATAACAATTAAAACAACAAAATTTCAAAAGAAGAAAGGAAAATTCCCGCTCTCTTTACACTGAAAAAAAAAATCCTGGTAAATGTTTAACACAAAAAGTGTTAAACTTTATCAGAGTTCAGGGCTGACAGGTAGCCAACACAAATATCGTGATTTTTACCCCGTTTCTTGATTATTTCAAGTGCATCTTCTCTCTTCAGATTACCAAATTCCTGGTGAACTAATGCGATTATAACAGAAAATAATTTATACGGAAAATTTTTAACCAGGTGTTTTCTGTGTGTATGAATATCATTATACATGTATCTATATGGACGTGTTAAGGCATACTTATTTGTCTTTTTCAAAAGTCTCTTTCACTCCTGGAAATTTCCTCTGAATAGAAAATGAAATCAATCATTTGATGAACAGTAGCAATCATGTTCTCCACGCAGCAACAAATATTTGACAACCCTGCAAAGTTTGTTTTCCCAGTTGGGAGAAATTTGATTGATATGGAATTATAAGCATATTTCTCGTTTTTAGATTGTTATGTCTCGTTCCGCTACAAATATTTTAAACTAAAGATTAAGGTGAGCTGTAAAATGGAAATGACAGGACGATTATTGAAAATGAACTATTAGACCGTGAACTATTAGACCGCGAGCGGATGACAAATATTTAGTATCAAGTGTCAATATTGTTTATTTGTTTACAAAATACTCAATTGATATGGTAACCGTTTGTTATACCAAAGGAATTGTGGTATACAGTCTACAGGTGACTGATACTCTTCAACATGACATAGTGGTGAAAGTAGTTGAATTGTTTTCTCAGTATGTTCTGGAATGAACAAGAAAATCCACAAACGCTTTAAGCCGAAAGTGATCAAGGTTTAGCATTGAAAAATGGGTCAAGATGAATGCAGATTTTCAACGAAAATTCTCTATATCAATACCGCGGTATATGTATACTCCGAATGATAGATATAAACAATGTGAAATTTGAACCAAATTCAGTTGTCACTACCCTGCTTGCTTCCTATAATAATCTTTAGGACTTAATTAGCAAAGTATTTGGGTAAAGTAAACTGTAATTATCGAGTACTTATAAGCAAAATATACCGAATTAACAGTACTTCATCAGTGAAATGAAGCATGACTTCCGTCACGGTTAGATAAGGGGTGGGCTCTGGTCCTAATGATATGTGGACTAAATGCGAGGGAGGGTGGGAGGGTTCCTGTTGCCTTCTTCTCATACCCCCCCCCCCCCTCTCTCTCTCTCTCTTTCCTCCTTTTTTTTTTTCCTTGTTAATTAAAAAAATAAATCTTTACCCTTCGATATTGGGAGGGGGCGAGAATGTAAATATTTTTAAAGGAACGGGTATAAAATTTCTGTTGGTGTTAATTCAGAAAAGGATTTCATCAACCAGGCAGAAATTGGTCACCCAGTGCATTGTGTTTGAACAGTGTACATGGTAAGTCTAAGATATTTCGTTCTATACGTTACTGACCAAGTCTAAGATTTTAGTATATATCATCAATGCCTTAGGTTAATGGTCCTACTAAATCTTAGATCCGACCAAATATGAAGTGAAATGACACATTTGATGTCAATTAAAGGGCCCATGCCAAGCAAATGCATGATGACTTTTGATGATTTATGATACCCTGATCATCATTTATGTGGCAAACAAATATCTGAATATATGTCATATATTTTATAATAATTTTTCAGTAATTTTTCTTCAGATTACTGGGATCCACCCACAAAAAAGCTGCAAAACCATTATTCCCCTTGTGACATCACTTGTCCATCACCATCCAGAAAATATTAACATTTCAATAGATATTGCCATGTCGGAAAGTCACTGTCAAGTGTTTTCTCACAATGGCATTATGCAATACACCTGCAAAAGAAAAGTAAGTGAAGGTGTATTTGTAGAATGCTATTGTGAGAAAACACTTGACAGTGACTATCTGACATAGCAATATCTATTGAAATGTTAATATTTTCTGGATGTCGATGGACAAGTGATGTCACAAGGGCAATATTGGTGATGCAGCTTTTTTGTGGGCGGATCCCAGTAATTTGAAGAAAAAAAATACTGAAAACTCTTATAAATTACATGACATATATATAGATATTTTTTGGCCACATAAATGATGATTAGGGTATCACAAATCAACAAAAGTCAATTTCCATTTGCTTGCCATGCATGGGCCCTTAAGGTTCGGCAGTCCATAATATCTGGAGGAGTATGGGACACCGAATGACCAAATACATTGGACTTGGCTTGTCAACGTACATTATCTCATAGAACACCTTTAACAATATTGTGAAAGAATTTATTAAAATTATCTCTGATCATAATTAGCGTCGTCCACAATTTGCGCATAATTATTGTCTTCAGTGACCATACGTGTTTTCTGTCTCATTGCCAAGCAAAGTATGGACGTGAGAAGTTTCCATTCAAGTCTTAATTTGAAGCCTCCTCGTCTAAAATTATTACGTAATAACGCGGAAGACACGTATGGGGTTATTAATCAATAATATTGATCGCTCCTCCAGTGTACACTTCTGAAAGGAGCTCAACACAAGTAGACATTTTCACACGTACACTACTCTCACTATATATATTAGGTGAATGTATAACTTTGTCGTTATTTACAGGTATTGCTTTTAATTACTTCGCTTCATCTAATTATTGCAAATGTTGGTTGGAGATGGTGTATCGCATTCTGGACAGTCTTGTATTCATTTCATAGTCTGGTAATATCTTTCGAGATGGAACAGCACGCTACTCTACTATCTGGCCATAGTAAACTTTGAACACGACCAGGTAGGTGTCTGTTTTCTCTTTACTCAATAAGGTCTGTTTAAAGGGAAGCTTTAGTTCTGGGAAAGGTAAAATATGATTTGTGAGTTTTCTCATTCTTTTTGTTAGTTTGGAAGATTATCAAAGTAGATCTGTCCCCTGAAAATGATTGCTCTTCAAATGCTGTAACATTCAAAATATGACGAGAAACAGCTGAAATGTTCGGGCCGAACATTTGTGTGTAGTCCCATATACACATTTCTGTGTGCAGTGCATGTGACTCTCGGCAGGATTGAGTCAATTTTTTTTATCATTTTGGTTATTACAAAACCTTACAGCATACACCAATTTTTATGTGCTCTGTCATGTATATAATCAATCTTTCCCACTTGCTTTGAGACACTTTCTTTCACAATTCAATCTCATGATCAGAACTCAACTATATCTTTAAGTACCGGTATGAATCGATATCATTTAGAGGCAATAACAGATAACGGTGACGATTTATGGTTAAAAAACATTCTGCTCATATTCATTTGCATCATGTTATCTTGCTTCATTGAACTCTCAGTGAATTCTTCTAAGTCGACATACATTAAATTATCCCCAAAACATTAGTTGAAATTACCAATTATATATCACTTAAAGGGAAAAATCTACCCTGATTACAAGTTGATTTGAAAAGCAGTAGAAAGAATAAAGAAACAGACCAGGGAGGTTTGAGCAAAAAACAATAAGAAATAAGAAAGTTATGAATTTTTGAAGTTGTAATCAATCAAACACAAATTGGCAACTCCGTGACGTATCTTGCGAGGTCCTCTCCCATCTTACCGTTCTCAATCTCTAGATCACACACCAATGAATACTTGAGACATAATATGCTGTTTTTACATCCATATCATTTCACGGGGATGGGGCAGTGTGCGCGAATCAACATTATTAAACTGTATGACTTATCAGTAAGCCAGTGCATCATATTTCACTAATATCTATAAGTAAAAGTCTAATTGCTTACTTAAAGCTAATACTATTGTATTCACATGGTTTTTCGCCCACTTTCTCCCTCATTATGCTTGTCATTTAGGCACTTGAATTCCAGTCTTCAAGCTTTTCTGATTTTCATGTTATGCCAAGTCGGACTACTTCGTCACCAAACACACAATGAGAACGAACCGCGAAATTCGAATTGCCTTCTACTCGGCTTTCATCGGGTTCCTTTCGGCTCTTATCATCGTTCAACTCTACTTTTCGCACTCGGACGCACGGAGAAAACGCATCGACGAACGCATGCGCAAGCAGGAGGAGCGATTCCGTGTACTGGGGGAATACCAGGCGATTTTACAAGAGCGTGAGCCGTGTCAAAACCAGCAATATAAAGCCTGCCCGAAGTGTCCCGATGCTCACGTTGTTCTCCCGGACACTCTTCATAAGTTTGTGGATGAGCACATGAGGAACCAGAGAGGCAGTCCTCTGGTGATCGCCAAAGCACAGAGCAAAGGGTAGGCCTATGCCTAAACAGTAATTCCCTGACAGGTCAACTAGTCCCTAGGACAACAACTCCCGGACAAGTACCCTCAAGAAAATAACCATTGTTAAAGTTACCAACTTATAGTTGTCCGGGGTAATCGTCCTGGGGATTAGTTTTCGGAAAGGAGATGTCCGAGGATGATTAGTCCATGGGGAGATTTCTCCTGGAATCCTCAGATATATACATATACATTATTTTAATCACCACAACAGCAATCTTCAGGAATGATATCATTATAATGACTAATTCACGGGGATTAGATCATGGAGTAAAATATAAGAGATTCATCAATTCTGGTGTATGGTCATATCGAAAATGTAGATTTGTCGTTATAATTGGGCTGCAAACATTTTTGTTGGTATGGATTTTTATCTTTAAAAAAAGTAATCAAATCACATCCTCTGACTTTAAAATGAACTATCATTATGTCGGCGAATACTTTTTTGAATAAAGAAAGTAATATGATAATTAATCGTAATCAGAGATTTGGAAATAATATTAATTTCAACGTGTACATATATAAAATAAGGGGCGAGTCATAATGATGACACAGCTTTACAAAGGACAAAAAATGCAAAACATCGTGATATTCACACATGATGTATCGCATATTTCGTACCGTATTCATGCATGTGAAGATTACACAACAAAACTTGGCTGAATGTAGAATACCCCATCGCGCATCAGTGCAATGTATTAGGGTTAGGGTTAGGGTCAGGGATAGGATTAGGGTTACTTGTGTGGGGTGGCAGGTGGGGCAGTTGCCCCCCCCCCCCGAAAATATTGGAAGGGCAAACATATCGTTTAGCCCCATCAATAAATCCTGAGGTGTAAAATAAAATAAGGAAAAATTATTATGCAAAACTCGGGAATTGAAACCTTCCAAGCAATGAAATACAAAAGGTATTACATGGTCAAACTTCAATGTCGCCGCGTTCTCTTCCCTTATTATCCCTGCTTCGTGTAACTGTGGAGAAGCTGGTAATTAAGAGGCGTTAAAAATATCATGAAGGCTGTCTTGCCACCCCCCCCCCCCCGACGAAAAACGGATCGACGCCCTGCTTGTGTGGTAGGGTATTCTGTAGTTGTTCCAAATCTTATTACACGATAATTTCGTATCAATAACTTCATTATCGACAGCATTCCAAGTTACTACCTATCAACTCACCCAAAGGAAAAGGATCAAGAGACGGCACACCTGTTATTAGGTCAGTCAGGTTGGCAGGATAAGACATTGATAAGACTTTGTCATCTTATGAACAACGCAAACGAAGATGCCTTCTTTGTGGATGTCGGTGCATACGTAGGTGAGTTTTAATAATTATGTCATTGCCATAGACATGATAGAAGGACTATGATTTTAAAGTAGATATTCATTGATTTTTAAAACTGACTGAAGTATCATTATTGCGTAGGTGAAGCTTAGACCGGACAAGTTTGTCAAAATTCGACGCTTGCAAACATTCGAAGTAATGATTATTATCAATTACAAATTGCTAAAATACAGCCCCGACATAGCACCTGAACAGCTCTCCGAAAGCCGCTGAAATGTGTGACGTCAAAGACAGGACGTTAATTGCACAAGCAGACGATGTCCCATAACATCTCACATATTTTCAGTGCCTGTTTTGTCATCTTCTCTTCAGTTATTTCACTTCACTAGCATTAGTCTATTATGTTTAATACATATATTGCCTCACTCTAAACCCCGTGCATGGGTTTATTTGGATGGAAAATGAAGCGTTACAAGAATAAAGGAATCAGTTGCTTGTAAACAAAATAGACGCCATTGCATTCACAGCTGCATACAACCGCTGGACGTTCGGCGTTGAATGAAGGATGAATACCGTCCTTGCAATCATTCAGCGGGCTTTTCAATTTGAAAGTGTGGTTTCTTTGATTGTTCATTAACCCTCATCCTATATATTTACAAACAAAAGATTTCAGTAATCAGAATCTGTTTCATTCCCATTTTAGAATGGTGTGAAATATGGGCACGTTTGAATACACTAAATTCTTTATAATTTGAGAAATAACTGCACTGCACTTATGTTCATTCTTTATGGGACGTCGTCTGCTTGGACAGGATTGTTCCCTTTATTGACGTCATTGAAACATTGTTATTTTTTTGGCGAAGCGCTTGTATATCGCAGATGCTGGGAGGTAGTTTTATTTGTATTATTGTTTAATTACCTGATATGTAGTTGACTTTAAACTGATACGATTGCTATCTGTTAACTTGCCAGTTTCTAGTGATACATTATTTATCATATTTGTGATTTTCTTTGAATGTGTACTTTAAAAAACCCTTTTGAGGGTAGTAATTGACGTAGGATCACACAGAGGGACTTGACAACTCAGTAGTCAACAAATAAACAACCATAAAGTTTTGAAAATGATGCTTTGGTTGTCAAAGAGAAGGGATTGCAGATAGTTTTGTGTTTTTGATGACTAGAATTGTGATTCATTTGACAAAAGATTCACAGGAGAAATATTCAAGAGACCAAAATCTTTTCTCTTAATTGGTCAACATTTTGAACGCATCAACAACTAGACAACTACGGTTTTGAAAATAAGATATCGCTGTCAAAGAGGACACCTTACAGCAAATGAATTAGGACATACTCTTCCTTTCAAGTTGATCAAATATGTTGGCATGACTGACTGTATATGAGACCGAAGATTTCGGTCACATGCATATTTTGGACGCTTGGAAGGTTGTCAAGTCCACAGGACCGAATTCCTGGTCTTGTTAACGCTAGTTGAAGCAATGTTGTCCACTATTTTTTAATAGGTCATGGATAAGAGATAAGATAATCAAGTAACTAGTTAACACGAGACAGGTATACATTTCTCATGTTTTTTATGAATATTGTACCGGCGGTATGATACCATCTTTTCTCTAACAGTATGAATCTTCGTGTTATAAGCCGGAGCAACCCAGTCTGATAATGACACAAGATTAATCATGTCTCTGTCAGTTAAAAGTCTAGCTAGGAATCTCTGCCGCATGTACAATATTTTCTTCGTTTTTTATGTTAACAATTTGCATATTTTTTTATTCGTCTCCTTGAATAATATTGAATTATGTATTTATCATCAGCTCATGAGGTGAGTCTCTTACAGGAACTTCTGTTCTTTAGACTTTGGGTATATCTAATGGCATTAGCTGATGGTTTCTTTTCATTTGTTGTATTTACCTCTTATTCTTGTATTCTTTGTCATGATTATGCTTGTAAATGTGGTACTGGAAATGAATAAACTAAACTGAAATAAATATGACATTATTTCTCTGTTCATCATCTAGGTACCATAGCAATGGGTGTGGCTGCTTGCGGACATCGAGTGGTTGCCATAGAGCCTCATCATCAGAACTTCCAGCTTCTACAGGAGAGTGTGGCTCTGAACAAACTGGACAATGACAGGATCTTCCTTTATAATATAGCGATTGGGAACCGGACAGGGAAGACCTGCATAGCTGCTAGCTCGAGTGATCACAGCAATGCTAGAATACCACCCTCAGGTGAAAAGAATGAATACTTGGAAAAATGTTTCCCTTAGTTGACCCGTAAACTTCCGGATTATCTCATTCCCATAGGCATGATAGGCTTAATGCAGTAATCACCCGGTTCCCGTAGGCAATGTATTAAATTGTAATTAACCCTTTCAAGACAATTGACCACAATTTGTGGTTTAGCTCAATAACTTTTGATTCAGAGCTCTAAAAAATATACCAGATGAATGAGTAGAAAAAGCAAAAATTTCTACACACATTGTGTCCATTTTTATTGCATGACCATATTGCGTTTGATGCCAGGAATTTCAAAAAGGAGAATAAGCTTCATAATCCTTAAATTGGCAACACATTGAGAGGTTCAAAATCACTATTTTTTATCAAAATTGGCAATTTTTTCAACTTTTCGACTAAGTTTCTAATGATGTATATTGTTTTCAAAGATATTGCATTTTGTTAGAACCATGTAGCACTAAAAGAAAAATATTATTGTTGCCAATTTGAAGAACGAAATGTGATCAATGTAGCCTTTCAATAATTCCTGTCCTGAAAGGGTTAAAGCAATTGGCCTATTATATATACCAGTAATTCAAAGCACAAAGCAATGGTTGGACGTTCATTTTGCATTCAGTTTTGCACGATGTCACTCTAACAGACTGCACCAGTGGCTGACGCCGTGCTACGTTAGCTAAATGACGCCTCGTGTGAACGGACAAGCAAAATCGCTGATATGTGAAATGTGATGTAATTATGATACCAGCATAATTTTTCCATAAATACATGTACATCCCAAGATTGCCTGTCTAACTCGTTGCCAATGACTTTAGACTGGTTTGCCATCAATGTAATTTCCAATGTAGGGAAAGGCGCGGCAAGATGGAACTGGGGCAAAATGGGACATGCTGCTTTTTGTTGTGGAAAATACTGGACGGTACAAGTATCTTCCTTTTAAAAAACACACAAGACATATGAAAAAGAGGATAAAAGAAATATTTTCAAGGTATGATACAGGATTACTGGTTTGTTGCTTGTAATGGACATTTGTCACCATTCTCAAAAACGGAAACATAATCATCAAATAGGAAGCATTATTCATTGTTATTTTATCTGTCTCATATCTTCGTTTTTACTTGGTAGATCCGAACAGTCCCTTGTATTGCAAAGATGGGGAAATCCCCATCAACAGGCTCGATGACGTCATGAAGGAAGTTCCCGTATGGATCTTGCACATTGACGTGCGGGGTTACGAACCCGCGGTAATCGCAGGAGCGGAGAAGTTACTCACGGGGGAGTCCCCGCCAAAATACCTCATGTTCTCCGTTCAGCGCAAGTACAGCACCAATGCGATGGGGAACACGGTGGATTTTTCTGATATTTTAGATTGGCTGATGAAGATTGGATATAAACTAAAGACAGCGCAGCATGAAAGCATCAAGCATGGCAAGGAATATCTTGCCAATTTAGGGTATGATACTGATTACGTCACGGCAGTGTTCGAACCAGAGACATAACAGGAATATGTAACAGACCGTACAGACTTTGCCGCTGTTTCACAATTAGTTAAAGAGAAAGTTATGAACGACGATTCTTCTGATGAACAGAACACACTGTGACTGGTTTTAACGTTTGCAAACATTTTTAGACGTTACATTCACTCTTCTTTTATTCATTTCTGTATTGATAAATGGCATAATAAACATATTTCAATCTTTCTAAAATTTGCCAAAGCATGGAATAGTAGACTCAGAAAACCTTGCCTCAAAAATGCTGACACAATAATGCCCTCAATATAGAGTCATATTGGCTAAGTGCCGAAAATGGATATTATGATTTTAAAAAAATATTTCTCCAAAATTGAGACCTGAAAGTCATCGGTCCTTAGGCTAAATCATTAAAAGCCTATTTTGTATTCGGTTGTAAGGAGATTTTTAAATGATTCAAATCTGACGGATCGCTCCTCCAGCGACAAGAACAAGGCAAAAACTATTTCCTTCATAAACGGTGCGACAGATCGGGAGAGAGATGCCTGTGTGATCACCAAGAAATTTTCTGCATTCCTTGATGTGCATTGGCTGTGAACTTTTCGATACCATTTATGCAAATAGCAATTATTTTTTGTTAATCACTCATTTCACACGATGTCTGGGATTCAAAGTCCAAGTAAGGCTTTGCTTAACACAAATTTCTGAATTTATACGTCAGCCGAGAGCAAAAGTCCACTAACTACATTTACGAGTATGTAAAAGTATTATATGAACACCCCATCAGGCTCTCAGTCTCATCAGATTAAGTTTCCCAAATGAGGCTGTTTATAGGCGGAGAATATACCCGTTGTGTGTGTGTGTGTGTGTGTGTGTGTGTGTGTGTGTGAGAGAGAGAGAGAGAGAGAGAGAGAGAGAGAGGTTGTGTGGTGATATCCTGGGACCTTTATAATAGTTAGATATGGAATGACATACGAGAAGAAGATGGGAAGAGAGTAAAAAGTGATAAAGAAAGAGAGAGGTAGATTGATTGAGAAAGGGAGAGGGACGGGGAGATTTCGATACTAGAGAGAGAGAGAAAGAGAGGGAGAGAAAGAGAGGGAGAGAGAAGGGCAGACGAGCAAAAGAGGGAAAATCACAACGTGCACAACAAGGAATTTATCAACACGTTCAACACGAAATGTTTTGTATAATTTAGAAAGGAACTTTATTATTATTTCTAAACTATTACTTAACTGTATACATTAATCATATGAAGCTAAAAGGGAGTATTGCACACTTCTACCAATTGCAAGTACATGTACATGTATCAATAAGTAGTAATTAACTTAATACATACTGTCCAATTCCTATGTCCATAAAACTTGTGCAATGTATAATAATAAAATACATGATCATTTGTTTGTGAAGAGATCTTTCATTTTACTGATTCCTTATACATGTATTTCCTTTTTATCTCCTTTTTTACAATCGTATTCTTCCTAATTTATTTAGTATCTACCATATACATGATATATTTGTGTTCAGGTGACACTAATACTTTAAAAGTGAACATTGTTGATTATGATTTAAAGGGCCCATGCCAAGCAAATGAATGTTGACTTTTGTTGATTTATGATACCCTGATCATCATTTATGTAGTCAAAAAATTATCTAAATATATAAATGGCATATATTTAAAAATAATTTTTCAGTATTTTTTCTTCAGATTACTGGGATTCGCCCACAAAATAGCTGCAAAACCAACATTCCCCTTGTGACATCACGTCTTGTCAATCACCATCCAGAAAATATTAACATTTCAATAGATATTGCCATGTCGGATAGTCACTGTCAAGTGTTTTCTCACAATGGCATGATGCAATATACCGCCAAAAGAAAGATAAAAGAAGCTGTAATTGTATCAACATTCTACAATAAACATGTATATAGACAAAAAAAAAAAAAAAAAAAAAAAACTTAGGAAACTTTTTAATTTGTTGGAAGTACTTTCAACATCTCTCTAAAACTACAACTTGACATAAAACTAATTAGATTCTGTAATAACTAGTCAAAGATGTATTGTAGTATTACATGTCTAATACATGTTGGCAATCACAAGCTACAAAAGGCACATGCAGAATATCAAGTTGGAAAGACATTTGGATGGAGATATTGCTTTGACTGGAAGACAGAAAGTCGTACAACGGCAATTCATGTCATCTCAACATGAAATATACAACAACAAACCAAAGAATTAGATATCAAAATTACAAACAGATTGTGTTAATACTACATACAAAAGATTTATATATCGATTGTATTTATGCAAAACTAATCGTCATGTCACACTTTATATTTTATGGTCATACTTCTTCAGTTATTCATATTGCACACATACAATAAAGGTCTTATCCTTTCTAAACTGATGTATAATGTTCCCATTTTTCGGTAGGAAATTATTTCATGCATCCGTAACATAAGCCGTGGCATACTGTCGACGACGGAAATGATGAAGATGAGTACGACTATAGTCCAGAAAGTAAAATTTTAGCAAGACCGAAGGCTTATGATGCCAAAATGTGGGTCTCCCGACCTATTATGCGAGGCTATATAACTTCACGAGACCAAAATTCAACAAGACCCTATGATCCCACGGATCACCTCGTCAGAAGTCCACGGGACCGACACATGGTCTGTCTTTGATTGTCGTTCACATGGGCCTCGGTTGGTTGTACCACAATGCTCAGGCGACAATTGCTTTCCAACACAAGGCGAATTCCAAACTTTAACCCTGTACTAAACTCTATATTTAACCCAAACCGTAGCCCTAAACATAACCTAAAACCCAATTGCAACCCTAATCTTAAACCTATATTCTTTGACGAAATAAAAGCCTATATAGAGCAATTGTCGTCAGAGAAAAATATGTCGGACCACCATCCGGTCTTGTGACCCTTATTGTACTTCAGTTTCGAGGGCCTTGTATAGGTAAACCAAGACGTCCTCGTAAATCAAATGCAACTATATGTATCATCATTACGGAAGTGTATAATGACAAGTATAAATAGACGTATTGTTTAAAAGATCCTGAGTGATTTTAAAACCGTTTCATTGACTTTCGCACAACGATTGCAAACTATAGCAGCATACGGTAGATAACTATTACAATTTGTAAAAGCACAGAAGCAGAACACAGAACAAAAATAAAACTATGGCATCCCGTTAACCGGTTGCTACGTATTTGCCACTAGTTCGTATTGCCGTCCCGTTGATGTGTCCCTGGAAAAGAAAAAGGAAAACAATGTGCTCAAACCGAATCTATATATGTTAAAAGCAAGATCGTCAAATACTCCTGATAGTTAGGCCCAAATAATAAAATAATTAAATTGAGAGCTATAATGCCCAAATTACATGTGCATAGACCCATTATTTTGTTACAATACAAATTTTCACGAAAGACTTTAAAGCACTTATCCGATAAGTGTGTGTCATTGCATAGAATTCCTTATTTCTCAAACAACTGCTCATGGCTATTATAATGAATTTTTAAAAGGCGTTAAACAAAACAAAACAAAACAAAAATGTCCCCCCAAAAACTCCACGCCCTGAATTATCTAAAGTTAAAGTAATTAGAAATATATAGGTCATCTTTTTACGAACTATCCAAGCCTGTGACATTTTCTCCATCGCAAATCACCATTATTTTTTGTTTGTGTGTGACGTTGTTGTTTAACCTTAGCGCCATGTTGTGTGTGTCCGCTTTTTAATCTCTAAAAGAACTCAGTAGCACCCGACCTCGGTTTCTGATTTTGTCCTAGGGTGCGTTAAAGCTTCCTTTTTCAGGCGAGAATCAGCGTTTTGATAGTTTAAATCACAGTTGTGTCTGGAGCTATTCTTTGCAGAAACAAGGCTTTAAAACACAGTTACAAAACTCACAAAAAGACGGAGCCCTTATTTTGCGTGGAGAAAGGAGCTATAAACAAGGTATTGTGAAACGGCGCTCTAAAACTGTGTTTCACAATCGTGCTTGCAGCGATGTGATACCAAGCGACCGCTGAACATAGCGAAAAGATTCCTAAAGAGATTAACAAGCAGATAACACAAGGTGGCGCTTTTTAGCGGCTCACAAGCACATCACAAGATGGAACATACCCCGACTTTTCAGATGCCGCTTTCAATCCATAGCAAAGGAAAACGACGACGATGATGAGTGCTATGACAATAATACTGACGAAGAGCACAAAAATCCACCATAACATAAACCCAGAATCTGTCCTGTTTTCTGATATTTCAGCCTTGATTACATGATCTAAGAGAGAGGAAGAGAAATGGACGGAATAAAAGGGATGACGTAACCATTGAGTAGTAAAAATAAAAAATAGAGGAAACAACAAAAGAATGTGGAAGGGAAGAAGAGAGATATGTTAAGTGAAAAGAGAACAACAAAGGAGATTGGAAAAAAAGAGATAAAAAAATAAATAAATAATGAGAAAGGAAAAGGGATCACGAAAAAAAAAAACCCAGCAAAACTAAACTGAATGTATTCTATTCTAAAACTAATTCAAAGAAAGATGAGCTTTATTAGGCACGTTTATATAGACCGGGTTGAATACAGCCTTACCTTGCTGCACGCATGATGGTGTCTCTTCGCTCCAAGATCCGTTGTGACACGTGATCTCTGCTTGGCCAATCAGCATGAAGCCTTGGTCGCAGTAGAAGAATGCTGTTGTGTTGTTAGACGCCATTTCTAGAGTTCCATTGCCAGGCGGCTCAGGAGCAGAACAAGCTGTATTAGTTGATATTGATGGTAAATAAATTTATATAGCATGTACAGAAGTCTATATGATCTCCTCTTCAAACAATATGAAATTGCTGCTGTGAATTTTCTTATGCAAACAGGCTTAAAAGAAAGTTCACTGACTTAAGAATCGGTGCATGTATCCTAACGTTGTGTCACTGAGTCATGATGAGAGAAAAATATAGAAAACATAAATTAAAAGTTGGAAAATTCAATCAATGAAAAAAGAGCAAAGGACAATGAGACAGAGTGAAAAATTGTAAATATTAAGAAAATTTTGGGCAATAAGAGAAGAGTGTGAGAAAACGAACTTAATGTAGAAATGACAGAAGGGTAAAAGAAAGAAGGGACTAGGTTTTGGTCTATATAAAGGAGAAAAATGTTTCGTAAAAATATGGAATGTCGTTAATAGATATGTCGCCTCAGATAAACTGGTATTTGAAATTGTTCTGAGTGAAAATCTTCAAGTTTTAATCATGTGTTTAATTGTAATGGACAATAAATTTCTTGAGACAAACGCATGTGTTTGCGAATGGGATTGTAAAGCTTGGTGAAACCAAAGCCCTGTACCTTGTATCAAGCACAGTGGCGCCTCTCCGCTCCAAGAAGCGTTATAACAAGTGATCTCTGCTCGGCCAATCAGCATGAAGCCTCGGTCGCAGAAGAAGAATGCCGTAGTGTTGTTGGGCGCCATTTCTAGAGTTCCATTAACAGGTGGATCAGGATCGAAACAAGTTGTGTTTACTGTGAAATACATTGCAAAAAATATAAGCGTATCAAAAAAGTACACACTTTGAAAATATCCTCAAAAATCATAATTTCACAATATCGATATGTTTTTTTTTTAAATACAATTATGGGTGAGGGTCTCTTCCATACTTCCATCGGATGACACTGTATGGGTAATGACACTATTCTACGCTTGAATGAGTACTGGCTGCTTTTGTAAAACTCGCAAAAATCGGTTTGCGCAAAAATGCCTCAGTCTTGAATTTGATTAAGGTTCCTATCAGACAGTAACTTCATGTTCTTTGTTAAGTATTAAAAATTGATTTGAACAGTCATTTAATCCTTAATCCTATACCTATCCGCACAATCCCCCTCCCCCCCCCCCCCCAGACACACACTCAAACGCCCAACCCAAAACATCGCAGATTATGTCTTTCTGCACACAATACCACTTTTGACTGGAGCATGTCGAAAAGATGCAAATTGCAATGCATTAAAGGAAGATGGACCTAAAATATTTCATTTTCAAGAAGGGAGAAAAAAAATCTGGTTTGAAAAGTTTATTTAGTTCCTTGCTTTGCCAGTGCTAATAGTGCATGCCATCCGATGAAACAGACCCTCAAAACCTTGTAAAAGAAAAAAATCATATCGATATTGTGAAATTATGATTTTGAAGGATTTTTTTCAAAGTGTATATTTTTTTTTTATACGTACTGTATTATTATGATGTTGTTAAGAGTTTAAAATAATTTGTCCACAATATTTTTTAACTGAAAAAAAAAGACTGTCAAGAAGATCAGGGATTGGCAAATTACTGATTTCGTCCTAACCTTCTCGTTCTACTTCATGATATTAATGAAAAGATGAAATAAACAAAGAGAGAGAGAGAGAGAGAGAGAGAGAAGAATAAACATGATAGGAAAAGAAAAACAAGAATAGAAATAGAAAAGTCCATATTTAATGAATCAATCCTTGAAAATGAATAAACATAAGATACTTCCCTATATACCACTCGGTTGATATGATTTATCCTTCTGCAATACTCTGTTTCATATAATTCATAAAATTTGTCCCAATCATTTGAAGAAAAAAATATTTTCGTCCACTATCTCCATCTTTTCTGATTTCAAAAAATGGATTTGGAAGTTATTTCAAGGCAATGAATACTTAAATCTTAATCTATTCATCAACTACCGCTCTCTAATTCTCTTTATTTAATTTTTTTCTTCTGTTTTTCCTTCTTATTTTTCCTCTCAGATCTACACCTATCTTTGCTTTCTGTAACCCTTTCTGTATGGAATATGGATCTTTTAGTCCAATGAGCAGTCTGTTATTATGAGATAGGTCTAACATAAACATACCATCACTATTGGGATGTTCTCCAACAAATTTAGTCGCTTCAGTCGGCTGTTCTGTCTCTACAAAACTAGGCGTTTCTGTGGTGACGGTTGTTTGAGTAGGAACGGTGGTTTCAACATGCAGTTGGCAAGTTGGTGCGTCGTCACTCCAAGAGCCATTATAACACATGATCAATTCTTGACCAATCAGATCGAAGCCTTCGCCACATGAGAAGCTTACTGATCGGTTGCATTCCGCCACATGAAAAGTGCCGTTATAAAGTTTTTCTGGTATTTGACACGTCGAATTCACTATCAGATAAAATGTATTTCATAATTAGCCCTAATGCAGTATCAATCAGTAATAAATGAAAAGAAAATTCAGTGATTTAGCTCATTATTCAGCCAACGAATTATTAATCTTGAAAAAAGGATCAACTAGTAATTGATGGATCAATAAATCAATAAGATTAAGCGCTTTCGCAAAGTCAATTTTTTTATTTGCTCCTTCTTTTCCGGTTGATACATTTGAAAAATTAAAAGAAGGGAGATATATAAAGTATATGCAACTGTTATTAATAGTATTGTTTACTCTTCTGATAAATAAGCAAAGTCGCGCGAAACCAATTCCTCGGGAAAGATCTTCTTTTTTTTTCTTTGATTTCAAACCAAGACTGGTTTATCTTTCTTTCAAATTTCAAGATGTTGAGGTATCCCAAAGGGAGCCCCTGTCTGCACCAGGGGGACATAGGAAACTTGTTTCCGAGAAACCTTCGGACAAAACACGAGCAGGTCTGGACGGTGGCCATTTAGAACGGGCAGGATTCAGTAACCTGGCATGATCTTTTTAAATATAATAATAACAATAATCAAAACAAAATTGAACAAATTAAAAGAGCTAGAGAAGCCAAACAAAACTCATGATATTATGAAAATTTGTTGGGGGTAATAGTCAAATTTGATTGATTGTCAACAACAACATCAATTAAAAATAAAATTAAACTCATAAAATTAATCACATGAATCAATTTAAAGAATATATTTATTAACACTGTTCTTTATTCATTCTTGATTCTAAAGAGTAACTTGTCATGCTTTAGGACTGAAATACAGAAATACAGAATATACATCCAAACATCGTGGTAATGCCCGAGAGCATAGGCAAATTATTTATATGTAAGAAAACGAAAACAAGTTATTAATTACTTACCTTTTCGATTACAGACTGGAACATCATCACTCCATGATAGATCATATTTACAAGATAGTGTAGAGTTTCCAATTAATTCATAGCAATCTTCACAAGAGAAAGTAACAATGTCACCAAAATATCTATTAGAGGATTCCCGGATGTTGCCGTTTGAGGGAGCAAATACCTCGGGGCAGAGAAGAAAACCTAAAGGAAATGTAGTAGAATCATTGTTACTTAATTGCCTAAGTTTTTCTGTTGTCACGTTTAAAGATGGTATTCATTTTTTTCATCAGAAACGGAAAAATTTAGTGAATGCGGATCTTTTCTCTCTAGACTATATCGTTAGCCTACCGTTTTCTGAATTAATTGTAAATAAATCACTATCTTCTCCTACCTTTTGTGTAATTTACTTCTGGAAATCAACATAAATTTTTAGCTATGATAATTCTAACTTCTTCTTTAAAATTTATTCGAATTTCCTTTTAGCGCTTAAATGTTTTTTTTTTTCCAGTTTTTTGTAGGCACCCACATATTATGTCATGTCAAGAAAAAACCCCCCAAAACAATTAACATCTAAAAGGAACCAGTTTTCACAAAATAAATGCTTTATGAAATTATTTATACATTTTTCAAAAACATAAACTTACTTTCATCCACTTCGATCTTTGGCAAATCTTCACGTCGAGTAGTTTGGAGCTTTGTTTGAGCGCTTAAAGTAAAACTAATAATAATAATTCATGTTTAAAAGGGAAGGGCCCAGATATAACATTAGAATGTCACATAAAATCAACGCCATTAACTTACTTTTATCCACCTCCGCTAAGTCTTCACGAGTAGTTTGGAGCTCGCTTTGAGCGTTTAGAGTACCCCTAGCAAAATCGTCATTATTCATGCTAATAGCAAGGTCCAGTGCACACAACGTATTGTCGCCACAAACCGTTGACGGATCTACTTCCGGTTCCGGGTCAAACGATATTGGTGGTTGCTCAGAATATAGGTAAATATCACGCGAGTATCCGGGGAGATAGTAGAAGAGAGAATCATCATCTTCCTCTATCAGCCCTACAATAATGATAATAAGAAGAATGATGATGATGATGATAATAATGATTATTATTTGTTTTACTCTTGATCTCAAAGTTGTCTCTCAAAGAATAATTCTGTAATTGATTTTAATAAAGGGGTGATCCAATGCTTGAAAAATTATTTTGGTTATATACAGTACAAAAAAGGCAAGTCTGTCAACGGAAAAATAGCCAGAAGTATATTTTCAAGTAACTCACACTTAGTTCCAAATGAGTTCGCAATGTCCTCTCCAAATGAATCATGAGATAAGATGGTACCATCATCAAGTTTCAAATCATCCTCTCCGTTCCCGTTCCAGGATCCAAGCAAACCGTCAGTTCTGTTCTGAAATTCGGGAGGAACTATGACGATGCATCGAAGAGATTTGCCAGTGGCTTTGACCAGAATGCCGACACCTTGATTGTAATAGAGTTCAACGCCATCACGATAAATAGAGTCAGAGTAGAACACGTCGACACCTTGTCCAATAAAAGAAAGTAAAATGCATAAATCCGGTTTTATTACTGCTTGTATAAAGACAGTGATAAAATGAGAGAATTTGTTAATGAAAAGATGATCAACAAATAAATCATTTTACAAGAATTATACAGAGTAGTGTATGATAAAATATGACAGAGTATATAGCTTTCCCGTATTTCACACGGGATATAGAATATACAGAATCTTAAAGTGTATTTGAAAAACCTCTTGGAAATGTTTATATAATGGTTTCCCAGGGGCGGATCCAGGATTTTGTAAGAGGGGGCAGGTACAGAGCCGGAAAAGTACACAATTTTATTGTGTATTTAAGATATGCCAGTTGGGTTTCAAAAGGGGGGCCGCGGCCGATTCGGCCTCCCCCTGGATCCGCCCGTTTTCCTTCTAGAGAAAAGAGTAATTAATCATTGTGTAATCATGTTTAACAGAAGAATCCCTTTCCCTGTATTTGATTGATTTTAACTTAACCTCGAAACAGATGGTCGTAGTTGATATAGCCCAAGGGCATTTTGGACGTTGCGCAACGTCTTGGCCGTTACTTCAGACAAAAAGTAAAAATGACTCTATTTGTTTTACTTTATAAAATAGTCAAATTTACTAGAGTAGGGCCAATAGCCTCTTATATGGGCACTTGGCATCTTTCACTTTAATACATGAAAAGAAGGTGGGCCAAACCCCGTCAAAACAGTTATTAAGTTGTTAAGAGATAAAGACGGAATGTTTTTATCTTCAGGGAAACCTTAATAATAATAAAGATATAATATAAATATTGTCTCCTAAACTTATCAAAATATGATTTTTTTTTCTTAAACTAAAACCGTTTTGAAGGAATTTGAACCTTCTTCCTCTCATGTATTCAATTTAATACGATATCATTGTATTACCTTTAAATGACCAGCTGTGGGACTGAACGGAGTCGATTAATGTAAATGGCTCGTTCTCTCTTCCGACGAATACATCAACGTGTAAACGCGGACTAGCCTGGATGTGGATGACGTCACTATCACGCTGTTTTATAGCAATGGCAGTCATAACTGATGATGTGGCGCCATCACCTGTATGTTGGATAATGTTATGAATATATATACATAATAATAATAATAATAATAATACTTGGATTTATATAGCGCCTTTTCCATAGGATACAAGGCGCTTGTCAATCAGTCTAATTGACAGAGTTGTACAAGTAAGTTTTCAGGTGTTTTTTGAAGATGTCTAATGAAGCACTGTTTCTTAAAAATGATGGGAGATTGTTCCAGACACGTGGGGCTAGGGACTGAAAGGATTTAAAGCCAGCTTGTTTATGGGATTTGGGAATGACAAAAGAAGGAGCTGATGCAGATCTTAGAGAATATGACGTTCTATGTTGCTGAAAGAGTGAGGAGATGTATACAGGAAGTGTAGTTGCCATAGATTTGAAAGTTTGAACGAGTATTCGGTATTGTATTCTATCAGCACATGTAATATGTATTCCGTAGGCTATAAGGGCATTGTTTTATGTTAAGCAATAGACCTGTTCACAAATATATTCAAATTTTATGCATAATTTTAAAACAAAGGTTGTTCTTGACAACATGAAAGCTTGTCAGAGGCTTGTCAGACATAGCAACAAGTAATGTATGCAAACTGGATTCCAAGTATTGTAGTTCATTAATAACAGGTTAATGAATACCTCGTTACTAAGTCCCTTGGAAAGAAACCTCCATAAATTTGAATAACTTTGTGAAAAGGTCTATTGGGGTAAGATAAGTACTATATGAAACGCGGACGGACAAATTAAAGTTATGATTGCATGTGTATTTGTTACGTGTTACGTTTTATTACGGAAGTCGTCATGTATTACGATAATAGCATTTGCTTACGGATACAGCAGGTGCATAAATGCAGTGGGAGTTGGGGCACATGCCCTCCTCCATCGAGTGGCAAGAAAAATTACAAATAAAACATGAGAAAGGAAAGGGATAAAAGGGATAAGGGAAAATGAAGGTGAAAAACCAGATAAAACTACTTTCCCACATCCTCCAACTTATAATCGTTTCTTAATACTTCATTTACTTGAGAAGACCTGTACTCAGTACTAAATACTGACTCTCCTTTCAATTAATTGACGCATACTACGAAAATATAAAACACACTGATTTTTATTTTTAGTTGTTGCTACCATGGCTACTCATTAACCTTTTTTTTTTTTTTTTTTTAATTTAGTTCTTTCTTTCTTTCTTTCTTTTTTTTTGGGGGGGGGGGGTGGGGGTAAAAAGATGATGTTATGTTAATACAAATTATTAAAGAACCTCTTCAAAGAAAACAATCCTGAGTGATAAGAATTCTTTTGGAAAGGCCTTTCCCCTAATAAAACTTGCTTTCTAGTGTAAGTTCATTACTGACTTGCCTGTATCAATAGGTTCCAATCTTCCTTGGATCATAAAATCTTCTTCTGTCGTTTGCAGAAGAATGTATTCTCCTCTGGCCGGGAAAGTGTATTGCAGACCGTCGAAAGTAGTGACATGAGAAGCGCCAAATATTGATGCTATAACATGTTAAAGAACAAAATTTTAACAACTTCGTAGATAAAATAAGAACTATTACATTAATTAAAATACTTGTAAAGACTTTTAAAATGAATAAGTCTCTCTGCATTATGACTTATTTGCAGGCATTCGTAGAACATGTGGTATGTAATAGAATCATCACAGAGCATTATGAGCATGATGAGGGGAAAAAGATATGATTATCTTATTTGATGATATCAATAAAAAAAAATTAAGAATTGACAATCATTTCACATTCCCCAAAAAGGTCATGCTATTTGACCAATATACGTAGATACCTCATTTTCAACTGTCATCAGAATTCGCACTTAAATACTCAAAACTACATCAGAGGAAGAAGAGCATTCGTGATATTTCTTGATCTCATACCTGGCTTCGGTACCTCGTAGAATCTACAAGACTGGGATGGTCGGCGAGCCATAAAACCACTGCAGCTCGAATCTGATCCTTCCATAGGCTCTTCTGAACAAAACTTGCAGCATTGCATCTCGGGGATGATGTCATGGTAAAAGTGAGAGAAGTATGGAACACCGGGAGACGCGTCCTCATCATCTACTGAAGTGCCCGTGTGCTGATGACGAGCAAGCCCGAATCCTGACTCAGCGAGTCGGTCTTCGATCAGAATGCCGCTAATGTCGTAGCAACATTCCTGGTCTGCGCCATTTAGTCTGGAAAATGAACGGGAAGCTATGTTGATAAAATAGTTCAACTTGAATAAATTGTTAATCAAAAAATATCTATTGACCTGGCTTTGATTGTTTATTTTGAAAATTAGCTTTAAATACGAAACTAATTCATCATCTGAACTGTTTAGACTTTGCCACAATATTGCTGGTCCATGAAGTCTTCTCCCTTAGCATGATGGAAAAAATATTTAATAATAATACTAATGATAATAATAATATTGGATATTTATATAGCGCTCATATCCACCATGAATGGTGCTCAAGGCGCTCCTATATTTAAGAAATCAACCGGAAGGCAGGTGGGGTACTAGTATTCGAAAATTGATGAAAGGTTGAAGGGGGAGATAATGTGTCTGGGCAGCCCCGCGCTCTGCAGACCCATTACATGTTGTATAGAACAGGGGGGGGGGGGGGCGGGATACACAACAACGAATTCTTTTACAGCCGAACATAGTTTTTATAGGTAGTAGAATTATCATGGTATTGAAATTGCCCTAGGCTTGACTTCTTAAAGGATTTATTTTTGCGATCGAATTTGAAAAGGGGCCATCCCATCTGGTTGCATGACAACACCTCTAATTTTAGTCATATACATTTGATACAGGATAATAGACAAGCTACTTAAGACACTCAGAATGATTATGGACCATTATATCTCTATGTTATGCCCGTTGCACTCGACGCATCATTTGCCTCGCACGCGTCATGCGAGGGTGATATCGTTTAAAAAGTGAATGCAAAATGAAAAAGTGCAAACAATACTTTTGATAACAGGTGTACGGGCTAATTGCCTATAAAGGCTCCATTAGCGCAAGTTATAACGCAATCGTAATGACGCCTTGTGTGCAACGGGCCTATAGAATCATACCTGATTGGCCTTGTAATCACACAATGAAAGGCATCAGGCCTGTCTTCACAGTTCTGCGGAAACTTTCCCCAAGCATCGTCCCTGCAACCCTGCCGAGGACGATAGCGACCGAGATCTTTCTTCGCCTGACGGAGCACACATGGACAGGCAATACCAATGTCCTGGGGGATCCGGTCCGGGAGTCCAATGCTGTTGGTCCACTCTGTGCACCAAGACGTCGAGTTCTGCGGGAAGAGCCACTGGAGGGAATCAACATCGCTCCATATAGCCATCGGGATTCTGTAGTCAGATGGAGAAATGGGGGACGTCAGGTTAAAATAGGTTGAAACATATACATTTCTTCCTAAGTTGTGCGTGAAAAACAGAAAGAAGAGCGGCTTTTGGGGGTAAATACTTTAGGTCATTGAAATGAAAAATGAATAAAGTGAAATTTGACTTTTTGAAAATAAAATGAAACGAGCTATACTGCAATGTTTATCGTCATTTTTATTTAAATCCTCATTTTGTACAAAATAAGGTAAGAAAAATTATGTTTGGAAGTTCTTGTGACTCATTTTCTTGTACTTAAATATATTCAATGTCTTACAAATCACCAATTTTAGGTATTGTATTCTCCTATTCCGACAACACTGACTTCTTGAGTACGATGGAAATATACAGAGATAGATCTACCATGTCTACCGTAACCACAAAGATATCATTCTACCAGAACACAATGCCCTTCAACACGCTTATCGCATACTTACCTGTTCTCGGCTTCAGCCACGTTTTCGATAACGCCGATGGCTCCCATCAAGTCTGATCCATCTTCTGCAACCTGGAGTGTCTGAGGTTTGACAAAGTTTAGTCCGCCATCGCTGTAAGTCACGCCGCTAGCCAGTGTCTCGACAATTTCCCAGTTCATTTGGCCATCTTCTGGTGATTCCCAATAAGAATAGACCACAACATCCACAGTGTCTACCCCTTCAAGGAATTGTGTGTCCCACATCAGTTCGAGATCGTTAGATGTCAACCACTCATTTTCATTGACCTTGAATACCATGGATGACGTTGTCGGAAGCTCTGAAGAACAAATGAAATCAATGTCCCATTGTTTTATTCAGGAATGTTTTGTTTTTGTCAGGAATGTGAAAGAAGGGAAACGACTGAATCTGTTTCGAGGTATCTATTTGTATATACTCATTCAAGACCTGTCAAACTGGTTGCACGACACATGCTTCGGCGACAATTGCTCTGTGGTCAATATAGTAGTCAATAGTCAATTTCAACTCTGGACCAAACACAATACCCAACTCCAACCCTAACCCTAAACCTAACCGGAAACAAAAAATACAACCCTTTCTATAAACCCTATATCCTTGATGAAAGTAAGGCGAGAGAAAATGTCTCCAAGGCATATGTCGGAGCAGTTTCAGTAGTGCCTACACAGTTTCCATCTTCTTACCAACTTGGAGATGTCCTGTAAAGGGAAACGTGGAACCTCCATCCAGAGAAATCTGAACTGCCACATCACCAGCAGTGAACAACGTAGGACTCACGCAGAAGGCGCTCAAAGAAGACTCAACAGTCCCAACAGAAAGTGTATCTTCAAATTTGCAGACTACATTGGATGTCTCGAGGTCATAACAAGGCCCCTGAATGAATATCCTGTTACCCCCAAGCATTGTGTCGATGGCTAGGAAAAGGTGAACATTGCCTGTCAGTGGAATAAAAAATGGCATTGATAAAGCGTCAAATCAAAGTATTTTACAGACTGACGAGGCGTGGTGGCTGAATGGAACAACATGTCCCGGGTTCGAAACCAAGTCAATGCGCTAAGGGATCTTCGGAAAGACATTAATCCTCAATTACAAGTGTCCCTCGGATGGGCTTTAACACCATAGGTCCACTAGTTCCTAATAATCAAGCATATGCACTTGCTTTCTTAGCACTCAGGTAAGATAAGATATTCATATTCACCAGCAGGGTGACATGCCCCAGAGAGTATTTAGACAAAATGATGACACCTGGTATTTAAAAAAAATATAATCTGATTGCTTTTTCCTTATCATTTCACTGCAAGGTTAAGATTATGCCAGCATTTACAAAACAGATACTCTTAAAATGCTTAAGGAAAAACAAGTTACGAAATAGAGGACACTGCTATTCAACGTTACTAGATGAAATAGAATATGGGAAAAAGTTTCAGAATTTACTGCATTGATTTTCATGTTTTACCCTCTGCTTTGCATGCTGGATCTTTGATCTCTGGGAGGTCCACTCTGTAGACAAACCGACCAGGTACGTTCACATTGGAGAGTATGGTCATGTTGATCACCTCTTCTGTTCGCGACGTGTGAACGGTGTACGCATGTATGCCATCTCCCTCGTTGAAGCCAATCTGCAGAAGAAACGATAGTTAACATATGAATGCTCCAGCTAGAAGAGGGCATGTTGGTATCCGCTTTAGGAGGCTCTTCCTAAAACACCATGTAAATTTCAGAAACCACAATTTAAAGGGATCAGGAAACTTCCGTTCCACTACCGGTTATGTTTAAAAACAGACCCTGCATATCGTCTTTGATGGAATACTGCGAATGTAAATCCATCTGAGACTGGAAGGTTATCTTTTGTATACATGCTCGTAAAATCGAATTACTGCTCTTCGTCTGCTTCTTCTTTAATAATACACACCTGAGCTGGTATTCCTCCAATTCCAGTAAACTGATTTCCACCATTGAATATATCACTGGTCCACAGGAGGGTGTCATAATTGAAGATTACACCATTGAAATGCCCATCTGTGACTAAAATGCACTGAAACGTATTGACCTTGGAGAAGAAAGAACATTTATAATAATCACCATGATAATAATAGAAATAATAATGAGCATAATAGTAATGAAATTATGATAATAGTGATGACGACGACAGTGATAATAATAATAATTCATAATTATAACATTTATAATGGTAGTAATATATAGTCTCTCTCAAACGAGTTAGATATAAGTATCTAAACTCTTTACAAACGTATTTCTAAAAAATATACGAAAGTTATATATTGATAAAGTATTGACATAAAGTTCTAGCCACAGCTAATGAAACTTTATTTACACTCTTTCACTGCACTCTTACCCGTGAAGAGTCGATCTGTGCGTTGAATCCTACTTTATTCCATGACACCATTAGGATGAACGATGCTGAGAAGTCTTGCTGATCAACGAATGATGCTTTAATAATCTCATTCACTTGATCCAAGATGGCGTCGTCACTGCCAGCCCAGGATACCTGACGAAAACTTATGGCGCCAAAATCGCGCGTGTCTACGTCTGCCCAGTAAGGCGCCACGAAGGGCGTAGCGGCAATAGGTAAGGTATCAGTGGAGAAGTTTGGTAACGGATTCTTGAATGAGATGATACCGTTTACGTTAATCTGTGGAATAACATTTGAGAGAGGTTGATAAACGATTGAATGTTGTCTGTCGAAATGCATTTTATATGTTTTGTTTAGCATATATTTACATTCATTTGCTCAAACTTACTTTCATTAATTTTGTATTCATTCTTCATATAGGTCATTACCTGTGATTTCCTTAACGTGTTTTTTCTGTGCATTTTTTGCTGTTAGTATCTGCCAGTTATTCCTAGAAAACATCGTGATCTTGTGAGGTAGAGGAGGGAGGGGGTGGGGTCAACACCACAATTCATTTAGCTTTATTGAAGGAATCTGTCGCTTTGAATGTTTGTACACAGAAGTGTGGCACAATATAAATGATGTAAATCATCGTTATCATCATCATGACATCATCATCATAATGACCATCACTACCACCAACACCACCACCACTATTGTCAACATCATCATTATCACCAAGGGGCGGATCCAGGATTTTTTAAAAGGGGGAGCACAAATCTAAGAAAATTTTCTGACAGCAAGCAAAAAAAAAAAAAAAAAAAAAAAGAAGAAGAAGAAGAAGAAGAAGAAGAAGAAGAAGAAGAAGAAGAAGAAGAAGAAGAAGAAGAAGAAGAAAAAGAAGAAGAAGAAGGTTATCACACATTTTGGGCTCTCTTTGTCGTACAAAATTCAATGTACACTTTTCTTTTAAAAGAGGGGGGGGGGGCACGGGTCGCAACTGTCCCCTAAATCCGCCACTGAATATCACCAACCTCAACTGTATCAACTTACGTAAAGACTTTGAAAATCTGTGTCCAGAAACGTGAAGGTTTGATCTAGAGGTATTTCGTCATGGGAGTATTCATCTGCATTACGAAGAAAGGTGTCCCCTTCTCCAGTACCGAAAGGTAGCAGCACACCTACCATGAAACAAATACATGAATATCAAGCCTTATTAGTTACCAGGTCAGTTTTTAGCAGTATACATCATCACTTCACTTTCCTTCAATATATTTATTCTGAAAATGAAATACGAAGGAAAGATTTCCCTTCTACATTGCCACAATTTAGCATCACACCTAAGAAGAAACCAAAACATTAAACCTATACGTTTCTTTTTTTTTCTTTGTTCGTTTGTTTTAATGGTATACATCGTCGATATTTTAACAACAAAATCAGTTACATCAGTTATATTTTTCGAAATCCTACTTCCACGTTTATTGAAACAGGGTTGTCTTTTCAAACAATACTATCAACGAAGGCCCTATAGGACTTCTATATGGGGCATTATGGCACTTACCTTTGTCATTCATTTAAGATGTAAAACATGTTTTCAAATGATTAAAAAAGGAAAACTGGTAATATGTTACCATTCATATTTCGGTTAGGAAACAAAAAACTTTTCTCCAGATTTTTTTATTTTAATAAATCAAATGCAATCAGATACTAATAATAATATTCTTAACTGCTGTGAGGTTGCTTTTTTCAACCCAAAAGGGAATATGAAATGAGAAGTGAAACAAATTTCCATCTTGGCCAAAATCGACACTTTTTCCAATTTTGAAATGACCACAACTACTGCTGGATTAATTTTGTTGATATTTACATATTTAGAAAGGTAATTACACAGATTGTCTAACCCCCTGTCTGGACACAAAACGTTTATACCGAAACTCGATAAAGAAACGTCATATAAAATTTTCATAGTATAGCCTACGGGACCGTTCAGGTACATATCTCGACCGATTAGAAAAAAACATCAAATAGATGCGCAGTTTCCACTGCGCTTGTTGTTATGGTCGCCGCTAGCCCCCTCATCCATGGAAATGAGAAGTATTTTCCAGGGTAGGGTTTAAACTTAAAAAGAATTTGGGTGATTTGATACGGAATGAACCTCTTTTATTTTGTTTCTTTGTTGTTGTTGTTGTTTTTTTTTTGGGGGGGGGGAGGGGGGAAGGATTTTTCCAAGTAATATCATTACATTGGGGTAACGACGTGGTATATCGGTGAAGGTTCTGGACTCCCATAACAGAGGAACTGGATTAGATTCTTGTTCGGTGCTTAAATCCTTGGACAGGGTGTTTTCCCCAAATTTGTCCCTCTCCACCCAGGTGTATATAAAATGGTTATCTGGAAATGTTGGTTATTTGTTGATAATGTTGGTAATGCCCACATCATAAAATAAAGGACGGTCAGGTTAATGTTGATGGTGGGGTAAAGAATTTGCATACTTTATACTTAAACATGATAAATGTTACCTGCAATCGTAATGAACAGTGATCTTCTGAATTTTCAGAATTGCATCTCCTTCAAAAAACACATCGAGGTGATATATTTCCATAAAATTAAATTAAAGGGCAGCTTCCAGTGTAATAAAATTGGAAAATATGGCATGGAGAGAACATAAGGCAGAAACAAATCAGAATGATTCAATATTGCACCTCAGGATGGGCACCTTTTTCATCACAAGAGGGGCATTTTTATCGCTCGAGGGGCATTTAATTGATTTGGGAAAATCTGGGGGGGGGGCGTTTCATCAAGTGTCTTGTCATTGATTTTTACCGACAAATTTGCCTTCAGCCAGTCAGATGCAAAGATTTCAGTAGCTTATAACAGTTATTGTAAATTTTCAGTGAAAGAAAGTTTCATGAAACTGGGCCCACCCACCTTGGGAATAGACCTGTTCACAAAGTTATTCAAATTTATGGATGTTTCTTTCCTGGGGACCTAGTAACGAGGTACCATTAACGTGTTATTATAATGAATGAACTACAATACTTGGAATCCAGTTTGCTTACATTACTTGTTGCTATGACCGACAAGCCTCTGACAAGCTTTTCAGATTGTCAAGAACAACCTTTGTTTTAAAAGTATGCATATAAAATTTTAATATATTTGTGAACAGGTCTATTTATTGGTCCATATTTTTATGTACGTTGTAATTGATAAAAATTTGCACATAATCACATAATGAAAGCCTCGCGTATCATCTTTTAAAGCTTACTTACTGTACTTTCGATCGTAACATTTTCTCGGTATTACCCAAATCTGGCACAAATATATTTTACATGCCTTTTTAAAAATAATGTAGCTCTGTGGAGCATGTTCCAATTACTGCCATCGAGCTATCATTTGAAAGTTCATTACTTCTTCCTCATGATAAACAAGAAATGATATTCATGCAGTAAGTATTTTGTTCACAATAACCAAGTTTATTTCGGATTTCGCTTTTTTTTGGTTTTTTGGTTGTTGTTTGTTTTGACGCACTGTATAGCAGAGAGCAAGCGGCCTCGATAACTGAGAGCGTGAATTTTGTTTTGATAAAAATAATTAGGCATAGCCGTGCCTTTTATAAACGAAAACGGTACATATGGTGTTTGTGTTTGGAAAAAGCTCGTCAGACGATACAGTGCTACACAAGTGAGACAATCGATATTGTGATGTATAATGTAAAATAAATAATGTAGCCAATTAACAGTATGCGGTGGATACTGAAATCATGGTACTGGTTTATACGGGTCAAGATGTAACGCAGAATCATTTGATCTATTGTACACATTTCATATGAGCTCTTTTGATTTGAAAACAAAATTACTGCCTACCTATAACTTACTGGTTGATTCACACAGCATATCACAAATATACAATGTACTTATAGTTTTTCTGATTTCCATTATTTGTAAATAAATTTACATTTACTCGAAAACGATGAATTCTATTCTACATTTAATTTTATATTCATAAAAAGATGTGTGCAATACAAGAAACAGAAAGAATAAGTTTAAAAAAAAAGAAACCAGGAAGAATAATTCATATTTTGCATATTCTGTCTTCCTCATTCTCGCCATAACAGTTGAATCACAAATAATTGTTATATATCAGTCAATACAAGGTGTTGAGAAACATTTATCATTTTGACTAATAATAGCTATAAAATATATAAATTAAGAATATACTTTAAAAAGACATCTCATATTGAACTGAGGCATGGGAATTGTAACGCTGGAATGTTATCCTTTAAAACTAATATATCAAATGACATTTTGAAGTTTTAATAGCTCCTTCATTTGTTGATAAGTCAAGATCGTAAGATTTGTGTGTACCAGTAATTAGTTCAGATCACAACAATGCTGATCGTACATTACACTGCTATTCCACAACACTTTTTTCAGATGACAGCAATACGAATACAATAGACCTGCTTCTGATATTCTTGAATACTTCTTCAAGGACTCAATAGCTTGTCAGACATAGCAATAACCGAAGTATACAAGTCAAAGTGTAATCCATCCATAGCAATGTCACTATTCATAACAATAACTGGTGAATAGATAGTCAGTAACCAATGATTAGAGACAATCCATAAATTAAAATATTATGAGTAAACTGGCCATTTCGATACTCTGAAAACATGTGATTGGCCCAGCTGTGGTATCATTGAAATTGCAATTACAATACATTAAAAAAAAATACAAACACAAATACAATACGAATTGCCATCAATGTTATTGACCAAAAACCCCTCAAATGTTATGCGTCCTTATCAAACAAGCATTTCATTTTCCTAGAGCTTTATTTATTTGAAATAACTTCAGTAAAATTTCCTTAATTAATATTCTTAAAATAATATCTCTGAAACTATGTTTAGATTCCCACTTTTAAAAAATCATGGCCACAAACTATGTATGTATTAATACATTCAGAGCACAATTGTCATTGTGCATTGCAGCTGATATTCCAGAGCCCCTCTTTCGACCCAGATTCATGAATCATTAAAAGGTTGGCAGAAATGACAGCTGCGATGCACAATGATATTGTTGTGTTCTGAATTTAATTACTGATACACACAGGTTTTGCGGTCTTGATTTTTTTCAAAACGTGAAAATCAAATTAAATATTCAAAGAATTATTTTAAGAATATTAATCAAGGAAATTTCACAGAACTTATTCCAAATAAATCTTATATCCTTCAACTTTACAATATAAAAACCTCAGTCTGATACGAGTAATAAGTTTTGAGTTATTAATGATCAAATGTGTCAACTGTTTTTGTTAACGCGTAGTAGGATTAGAAGCAATTCATTAAAACAGATCGGGTTTATGGGAGCACAGCGGTATATTGGTAAATGATCTCGATTGCTACAGGACAGGCCCTGGGTTTGATCCTTGCTCTGGGCTTACATCCTCGGACAAGATGTTTTACTCACCATGTGTCCCTCTTGACTCAGGTGTATGAAATTAGTACCTAGCAATGCTGGGGTAATATCAATCGCAAGGGCATCAAGAAGAGCAATATTAATACTGATGGGGCTACCCTGTGTAAATAAGACCGCATATAGTAGGAGTAGTAGTAGTAGTAGTAGTAGTAGTAGTAGTAGTAGTAGTAGCAGCAGCAGCAGCAGCAGTAGTAGTAGTAGTAGTAGTAGTAGTAATAGTAGTAATAGTAGTAATAGTAGCAGTAGTAATAGTAGTAGTAGTAGTAGTAGTAGTAGTAGTAGTCGTAGTAGTAGTAGTAGTAGTAGTAGTAGTAGTAGTAGTAGTAGTCGTCGTCGTAATAGTAGTAGTCGTCGTAGTAGTAGTATCATCAACATCTCACCATCATCATCATCATCATCATTACTATTATTAGTAGTACCTTTGGCACATTCAACGATTCCAATCCTCGGCAAAAGAAGGCATATAACCAAGATCAAGTACAGGTTAATGCCCATTTTCCTGTGCGCATCAGTGTGTTCCATATCTAAAACTGGTTCTAAGTTCAATTTCACTCAAAACTTAAATCACGACGATCTTGCAGTTCTGTCGATCTGTCCTGTATCGGCCTATATGCCTCCCGTGTACAGAAATCAGTTCCATACCAAGAACAAGTTCTAAGTTCAAGTCCACTCGGAACTTAATTTCGACGCTCTTAAAGTTCCTTCAGTTCGGCCCTTATGGACCTATACGCATTGCTCTTAAAGCGTTTTCCCCCAATTATATATGCCTATATTGGATAGTAGGAGACATTATTTTCTTGCAATCAATATGGACCAGGCAAGCATTTCCACATGTGAAAATACATCCATCACTGCACAGCTAGCTGTAAAACATACAAAAATCACACATAGGCTGTATAATCTTGTTTCGCAAATCGTTTTTAACACAGTTTGTGTGGACATGACAATAGAGAGATGATATTCTATTCAAACGAGTGTACGCTTGGTGAAACAGCTGTGAATGAGAAAGAAAGAAAGAGAGAGAAAGAGAGAGAGAGAGAGAGAGAATGAGAGGGAGAGGGAGAATGCCTTCAAGCATATTGTTTATAAGCGGCTGATCAAATTATAATTATCATACACTACTGCACTTGTGAATAACCTGCTCAACCTGTTGCTCACAACACTAGTTTTTATTTTTGCTCTCACTCCCTATCTCTCTCTCTCTCTCTCTCTCTCTCTCTCTCTCTAGTTCAAAATTTATCAAAGACTCGTTTAAATAGAGTATCGTCTCTCTCCACACATCCTTCCCCTTTCTTTCTCTCTCTCGTCCCCTACCTTTTCCCTCTCAGCATTATTTTATCATCGACTTTTCTGTTTTTTCCTGCCCATATTACTCTCTCTCTCTCTCTCTCTCTCTTACACACACACACACACACACACACACACACACACACACACGTTCTCGCAGATATGCCCTACCCTAAAATTTTATCAGATTTCAATAATTAAGAATTTTCAAGAAACGGAACATCAAGATCCAAATGACTATTCCTAATGAGAGACAAGCTTTACAGATCTTATCTTCTTTTTTTCGTGGGGGTCGCTTCCCTTTTCCCCTTGATTTAAAACGATGTTATGCAAGTATCATAAGCGGTATTACTTTAATCAATAGGGTTTGGCTATAAGCCAATTCAATTAATTTTCTGGATTATTGACAAGGTTGGGCTTTTAGCTAATATGGATAAAATTTGCCGCTTTCAACATGTTCATTGTAGGCTTGGTGGAAATACTTTACCAGTTTGGTAATAGCGTTTAGCTATTTGATTTGATTTGATTTGATTTGATTTGTTTCCACGATCGGTTCTCATTTGTACATGAGAAAGCAAAATATAAGTATATAAATCAAATGGCATAATACAAAGGATAATACATATATAATAACAGCTCAGTATAATAAACATCTTCCAGCATGTCCAGTAGAGGTAATAAACGCATAAAGTATATACACTTGTGGGGGAACCTATTAAAAGCGAGGCTTGTCGAGTTAGGTCCCCATTTAACAAAGAAAAGGAGCTGGAAAGTAGAATTATGAGATTAAGATGAGAAGAAACAAAGAGAGGACGGAAATCAGCGGATGGAAACAGAAGAGAACATAAAAGGATTAAATAATTATAGAGAGTGGAAGGGAGGGAGAGGAGAGAGAGAGAGGGGGGGGGGGAGAGAAAAGAGAAGAGAGAAAAGAGAAGCGAAGTGCAGATCGAGATCAGCAACCATGCAGCATTTTAGTACATGGTTTTAGCAAAAGAGATTTCAGTTTTTTTTTAAACGGTGCAGTCTCTCTATTTCCTTAAGGTTTGGATCGAGACTGTTCCAAAATTTGGGACCTGTAAAGACGAATGTTTTGTGCGCTAAGAGCGTTCTCGTGCGGGGAAGATGGAAAAAGTTTGATTGTCTTGTTGGGTAGTTGTGGAGTGTATTGTTAGTTGTGAAAAGGTCTGAGAGAGCATTTGGAAGTTCATTATTGATTAGTTGGAACATAAATTGACCCAGATTATAAAGGTATAAGTCAGACACTTTGAGAACTTTATTATTATTATGAAAGAGCTGGTCAGTATGTGAGAGATAACCTGTAAGAGATACAATCCTCATGGCCTTTTTTTTGGAGTAGTAGTAATCTGTTTAATTGTTGTGCGGTAGAGTTGCCCCATGCTAAAATTCCATAATTAAGATATGGAAAACATATTGACCAAACTGGAAAAATATTCCAGTAATTGGCCAAATTATATGACTTTATTTTCACATATATGTTAAGTTGTCTATTTAAATTTATGAAAAATACAAAATGGTAAGAAACTAAGCTATCAGTATATTTTTTCGTTCAGTTTGCTTTAATATTCTACTTTGGAGTTGATCGATGACGTAGACTGGGTCAAGCCATTGTCAATAATTGTGGGGGTATTGTGTGTGTGTGGGGGGGGGGGACGTTAGGAGGATGAAATGAAGGGGAAATGGTCAATTAGTGGGGCGTGAGGGAGGGGTTTTATTATGTTCTCATGTACTCTTCCCACTATTTCTATCTTTTTCTTTTCTTTTTCACTGTCCGACTGAAGGTAAGTATTCTCGTGGCCCTTATAGCTACTCTGCGCTATGATGGACGAATTGAATGATGATGATTTCTACAAAGGATACTGAATTACAGGGGGAAACATAGAGAATGGGAATATCAAAGAGAGAGAGAGAGACTCCATATACTTTACAGTAAATTCGAGCAGAAATCAACCAATACGTGAGCACAAAACATGTCACCTTAATATAATAAGATGCTTATTTTGTACCAGTATGATTCAATGAAAATATCAGTTCCTCAATAAATAGGCAAAAATTGAAAGTGTAGAACAAATAAAACGCATTATCATGTAAAATCTTCTATAAATGAAGAACTGAAATTCAAAACTGTAAAGAAAGCATTGAATGAAATCTTTTCATAAAATAGCCCCCCCCCCCTAACAAGGGAAACAATATATACATGTATCATATTACTGCATAAACATTGTACTGGCCTCCATGTACCCAAACCCCTACCCCCCTTCTTCAACTCACACACATACGAATCATGCAATTATACGAATTATGAACATAGGAACTGTATGTGTACTGTACACACAATCGGTATCTACTTCCGGTGTTAACAACGACGATCGCTCGGCTTGTAGTTTCAGAACGAGCATCGTTATTTCGGGCCCATGTGAACCCTCGTCGTGGTTAGTAAGTCGTTGTTTCGTTAACCTAAAGTTTCGCTTACTTAGAATTTCGAAACCACACGTGCCGTATGAACATAGCTACTGAATTCCTATACTTCAACCCTGGACGCAATACTATATACTTATAACCCTAAAACTGACCAAATAAAGCCCGGAGCAATTTGTCGCGGAGCAAATTTCGGATCACCCAGCTGAACATTTCGCCTCCCCCACCGGACGGGATTCTGCCGTGTCGTAATGGGGATAATGAGAAATGTCAGCAATTCAAAGCTCTGAAAATGAATTATAAAACCTATATATAAAGGGTTGGAAAAAACATTCGTAGGACTAAATAATGATAGGTTGTCACGCAGGATTAGCGGTCAAGGTAGAAAATATAGAAATTTTAGATCACGAAAAAAAAATAGAAAAAAAAATATCTTAAAGAATATAATTATATATCACTGTCGAGGTACATATAAAAATTGCATAACATCGGAAAGCAGTCTATTTCATGTTCAGGTTTATTATTTGGAATGCTCTGTCTAATGGAAATAGAAATTGTTCATCACGAAAGAGCTCTAAATAAGCATTTTAAAAGATCTTCTCGAATAATATAATTATATCTGACTGCAATATGAATATAATCAATGTCCTAACAGATTCTGTAAACAGCTCTATTGGACATAATATACATTATGATTCTGTATAATTATAATTATTCATGTTATACTGTCTACTACAGAAATATATCGTTATAATGAAGTGAATTATACTATAATGGAGTAAGTCATTACAAAACTATGTTATTTGGGGTCGTAAGATATTTAGCAGTTCAAATCTTTAAAAAAGGTGAAATGATCAGTAGATTGCTGCAGCCTGAGCCATATACACCACATATAACTGAAAATTGCTATACATTGAATGAAATTGTCCTGTTTTTCTATGAATGTTATTCTCTCTTTCTTCTTTCTCTCTCTCTCCCTCATTATCTCCTTTTTATGCTTGCCTTGTGCATCTCTCTTTATATTTTTGCTATAATGATTATGATATTCTTGTAATTATGAATGTATATGCCATTGTATTTTATTTTTTACGCGATGTATAATTATATTCCATGTAATTTATGCTGTGGTCACAACTGATCGTCCGTGTGTTTGCACGTGCGTGTCCGCAGCAGCGATCGGCTGTGGGCCGACTCCTGCGATTCGTACGTCCTTCTTTCGACATGGTCACAACCAGTCGTGCACCTCTCTGCAGCTTGGGCGTCTTGCACCTTCCTCATTAACATATTCCCTCTTACCTGCAAGAACTCTTGAGGAGAACGTACAGCCCGTCCAGGTACGTGCAACCGACGCACGACATGTCACGGCTCGGTATGGAGCCATGGGCTTTGTGAGACCTCCTCAAGGAGCCCGTACGATGGTCGCAAGACGCATGTGTAGGAAGTACGATGGCTGCGTGTGTCAGGTGCGTTCATCAGCCACAGCCTAGTTTGCAGGCACAACCCCTGGTCAGTCGTAAAAGAGTGTCTGCACTGTAAGACTATCATAGGCCATGTACTATAGCTGCTCCTGACACTTGACACGACCAGAAAGTAGCTGAATTAGGCTTCTCTCAAGACAATGATTTTCTGATAGAGTGTCAAATTAGGGTCTGTGCTTGCAGACTAGCCACGGCCAGGCAGAGATTGTTAGACATGTCCAACAGCCTCCTTGCGTGTCCTGTGTTGTATACGTGCTTGAAATAAATGTGCAGATCCGTGCTTGCGACGCAAGGATTTTCTGCGAAATCCGTCGCAGACCACCCGCAAGCAGGTGCACGACCGGTTGTGACCAACTTTTAGTTCTAATAGAACTGTTCACAAAGTTATTCAAATTTATGGACGTTTCTTTCCTGGGAACCTATTAACGAAGTATTCCATTAACCTGTTATTAATGAATGAACTATATAATACTTGGAATCCAGTTTGCATACATTACTTGTTGCTATGTCTGACAAGCCTCTGACAAGCTTCCAGGTTGTCAAGAACAACCTTTGTTTTAGATGTATGTATACAATTTGAATATATTTGTGAACAGGTCTATTAGCTCTTATATGCATGTGGTTTCAATTCATTTCAATAGGCCATTATCGTAATGTATTACGTATACACATTTGCCTAGTGCATTCACCTGTAAAGAGCTATTATTTTTCAATAGTTAGAATGCGAATTGCAAGTATAAGCCGTCATAATGTTTGACAAACATGTTGGTTATGGCTTGCCCAAGCTAGCAACACATAATGTATGCATTCTGACTATTAGAATACAATGACTTGTAGCAGGAGGATGTAATAGTTCATTACTAGGAGTTTGACAAAGAGGTAAACATTAAATTTGAATGCATTGCGAAAATGGCCTATAAGGTGTTGTTTATTGATAAAATCATTAGTGGGTGACCATGGGTACCTCATCGGGTTTTTTCTTAACCCTTTCAGGACAAGAATTATTCAAGGGCTAAACTGATCACATTTTGTTCTTCAAATTGGCAACAATAATATTTTTCTTTTAGTGCTACATGGTTATAATAAAATGTAATGTCTTCGAAAAAACTATACGAGGTTACAAACTTTGTCGAAATTGGAAAGAATTGCCAATTTTGATAAAAAACAGTGATTTTGAACCTCTTAATATGTTGCCAATTTAAGAATTTTGGAGCTTATTCTCCTTTTAAAAATTCCTGGCATCAAACGCAATATGGTCATGCAGCAAAAATGGAAACAATGTATGCAGAAATTTTTGCTTGTTCTACTCGTGCATCTGGTATATTTTTTAGAGCTCTGAATCAAAAGATATTGAAGCAAACCACAAAATGTGGTCATTTGTCTCGAAAGGGTTAATTTCCTTTCATGCATGCCATTCTATACTTTAACGAGAAATACAAAAAGAAACCAGGAAGCACGGTAGAAATCACTGGAATCCTAAGTGCACAGTCTGGTTCAGTAACTCTACCCAGCACGGAAAAGCAACTCACCTCCTGATATCACGATATGAACCAGCTTCTGGCGCATTGGCCGAACGAAGATAAAGTTCTCTTTATTTTATTATTTATAGTTTTATCATTACTGAGTATTTAGTAATGTAATCTGGTATATAAAAATAAACAAACCTGAAAAATCTAGCGTGTCTATAGAAAGACATTCAAAGAAATACTTTGCAAAATATCATTATATCTGACTTTTGATGCACATGTAAATGTTGTAAATATTGCACAAGTATGAAAAGAATTATGGAAACTGGATTGTATTAACATTTCTAATATACATATAACATGAATAGTGTGTAAAAGGGGGGCACACAAATGTCCGAAAAATTTCTGACAAGCAAATCAATAAATGAAATAAAATAAATAAAAAAAAGTTATCAGATTTTTGGGGTCAAGTTTTCTTCCAGAATTCTCTGACGTCAAAAGCAAAAAATAATAATCATAATTTATTGTCTATGCAAATGCGTGCTGATGTTCTATCTTTATTTTGTTACAGTTATAGGAGACAGCGCGAACGCAGATCTCCGCTACCATAAATTATACGCCCGAGTTCCCCACGTTTGGGGGAATCGCAAGATTCAGAAAGCCGGAGTGCAATGGCAAGCCTCGCCCTGGGGGTGCATCCTTCTTGATCAATGCGACCCCTGCGCCAGGTAAGTATGCTTGCTAAGAGGAAAGCTAAGGATGAGTAGATTCCAATGTGTGCTACTAAACCAGTTAGAAAAATCCGTGTCAAATCAAATATTCATTCATTTTTCTAATAATATATCTTGTTTTACATTCGACCAAAATTTTTTGACAAAATATGAAATAACATATTATCAGCTTATAATAAATGAAAATACCACCATGATTGATCAATAGTGCTTTGAATAATTGAATATTTTCATAAAAATTGTAAATTACTTCGCCCTCTTGGAAACAAGTTAATGAATAACTGTATATAATGTACATATGTTTTGTTTAGTAATTTCCTCCCTCTCAAACAATTACTTTAATTTAAACGAAAATCTTTTTTGTTTGTTTGTTTTTTTAAACATATATTATTGTATCATTATTCGATTAGGGGGTCTACATCACACAAGCTAAGCTTTTTAGTAGATCCCTCCACATATCATTTTGTTACCTTTCTATGTCATATTTATGTATTCTCTGTTTTTGCAGTGTTTGCAATTTATACATATTGTTGTAATTTCATTGTAAATGTGGAATCTGAATAAATCAAATCAAATCAAATCAAATCAAATATTCATTTACTAAATTAGCACGAGTGGCGTCATTGTTCATCATACGCATGCGCAAATGGACAATGGGACTGTTGGTGATCACATAGTTTACATGATGCAGCACACACAGTCCCATAAACAGCAACAAGCGATATACAGTAACTGCAAAAAAGGGTCATTTATTGGTCATCTGAAAATATTACCCTTTTTTTTTTCATTGGGACGTATCACAACCTAAACCGTGAAGAGGACATTATTATACTATTAAAGTGATTGATTAACTTTGTGAAAAATTGTAAAATCAGCTCAAATGCCAGTGAATTGTGTGCAGTCCTCTAACTACATATATAATTAAGGATATGTGAAAGTATGAGAGAAAATGGAACCCGTTTACTATCCTAAAAAAGAGAAAATCGCGATCAATCGCTAGCGCAAGTCGCTCGGCTTCTTCGCTGCGCTGCAGTCACAAAAACCAAGCACCAGCGCTTGGCGATTTCAGAGCGGGTATCCAGCCCGTACGGTATTCTGTGATAGAGCGAGGTATGCCAACCGTAAGAGTTCTTTAGGGTTCGGTGGTACTCTATCCCGACATCAATGTTCAATCGTAAATATCTTGATATATAAACGACCGATCAGCTTATAAAACTCAGGCGATTCCTGTCTGAGCTAAAGGTTTGCAATTATGATTACAGCATTAGCTGGAACAGTGATTTTTTTTTTCAATCCTGGGCAAAGTCAATCAACGCACTCACAACATGGTTGTGAGTGCGTTAGTGCGATCTGGCAACACAAAGGTTTTTATCGTGGTGCACTAACGCACGAGGCGCGAGTAAGACACCACGATAAAAACCTGCGTGCATGTTGCTGGATCGCACTAACGCAAGAATTCACAACCATGTATTAATAGTTTTATAAAACGGGTCTACAATCTTAGTGTTTTATTACAATCTTAGTGTTTGATCCGGATTAGCCGTGCGTTAGTCCCACTGAACTCCATGACACAGAGTTCAGTGGTTAGTACCCTCGCCGTGCGTTAGTACTTTTTTTTGCACGGTCACGTGGTGTAATTTGACAAATCAGGATGGCTACATTCTTGAACCCGTTTTATAAAGCGCAATACCCAATAATTGTTGTTGTTGTTAATTTAGTTTTTACGGCGCTTCATTCAATTTTGAATATTTACGCCAGAAATCAATTTCGCTTATAAAAATGGAAATATAATTTGAATGCGGGTTTAAATGAAGTGTATCTTCAAACACGTTAAAATATAATGTTTGATTTGTATATTTGCGCAATTTGTGGGAGGTACATGGCAGGCTGTCATCACAGATCGTTGTCCCGTTTTAACGTATTTTCTGGCCAGCCCGGTTCGGTACGTTGAACAGGCTTCTCAGCTGGCTTGATGACACAGCCTAGGCCCCCACCAATACCAATCAAGACCGTGTGATGCCTGTCATTTGGTAACATCTCTCCATTCGATATAAATAAGAAAAGACAGAAGAAGGAACACATACGAATAGAAATTCATTTTGCGAAAAAGGTGTTGACAGACATTCTGGGTTTTCAGGACCTAGTAATAGTGCAATTAGTAGTAGCTACATGAAGATAGCCTAATTTTGTTCTCTTAATCCTCTTAAAATTTTAGCCTAACATATATCATATTATATACACACCCTAATATGTACACACACACACACATATATACACACACGTAAACATTATACATAATTATAAGGGTCAGCTTTTGATAACAACGGGGTACCGGGTGGGGGCGTTGTTTAGTTGCAGGTCGCTCACAAGAGACACCGACACACGCGATCCTTGAGATCCTGGGTAACTTACCTACTGGAAGCTAGGCCATTTGCCAGCAAATGGTCAAACCGACCTTTCTCCCACACTCAGTTTATTTAACTTTTTAGGAAAATGAATGCTTCACCATAATACTACACCTGTGCCGAGCGAGGCAACTGATGAGGTGCCTAATGAGTCCACTGGATTAAGTCTTTAAGTTGTTTTATAAACAAAGTGAAAGGTGTTGGAGGCATCCCGCACGTATACGACTCTGTCGTATCAGATCACAATTGCAAGGCCGCGGTGTTAACTAGAGAAACATATCAGAAAGTAGGTCAACATCCTCAAATCTAAATACTTTTGTGTTGACGATGTAAATGAAATTTCAGGTTGAATGCTTGCTCATCATTATGGAAACACAAAATTAGATGATGATATTAGGTTTTCTATTGTGAAGGGATTACGTTCAGGCTATGATGATAGTCATCTTTATATTAGTAGACGAGCTAGGCCACCGATTGTGACGTAAAATAAGATTTTGTATCTTATATTTTAATTTTTTGTGACGACTTATACTGATGTCTATTGATGTCTGTTTTTTTTCCTTTTACATACATATATAAGTGTAAGGAAATAAAATATACAACAGCTTTGGCAACTCGCGTGGAAATAAATACAATGTGAAAGAAAATGAGAGAATAATGGTTGCGCAATTGAAATCAATTAAAGTTCCCCAGAGCTGTTCCAAAAAGGGAGGACAGCTCTGGGGAACTTTGATTTAAGTTACGCAACCATTATTCTCTCCTTTCCTTTCACATTACACACACACACACACACACACACACACATATATATATATATATATATATATATATATATATATATATATATATATATATATACACATATATATATACATATATAGGGAGCTGGTACGTTATAAAACACAACGGAGCAAACCCAAATGCAGTCAGGCATAGAAAACCGTACAAAAGGCTGGTACTCCTTTGAAGAATTTACAACAGAAAACCCGGGGCGGATCTAGATTTTGCACAATCTAGGGGCACAATGCCGAAAATGTTCCGACAATTAACGAACAAAAAAGGGTTTATAACCTTTTACGTTGTAATTTACAAAATTTAGGGAAAAAATCTCTGACAACCTCCTAAGATCAACAATGTAAAAATGATTACCACTGAGATTTTCTTGGGCCTTTTGCGTCAAGAGTTTGAAAATTATTTTTGTTGTTATTATTAATTATTTGCATGGCGTCACCTGTACCTAGGAGGGGAAACACGAACTGAATCACTGTAACCATGAACCTATATATACTGACTGGGATGTGCACTTTGTGCAGGTGTACCACTACACTAGCAAAGGTGGTGACTCTCCTCCATGCACACGAGGCCTCCATTTAACGTCCTATCCGAGGGACGGAGTGTTTCCACTGTAACATAACCTGTGCCTGTGAAACAAGGGAGGGGCGAGTAAACACACAACGCAAATTAGGCCATTTTTCATTTATTTTCTGTGGGTTTTTTTTTTAAGAGGACACGGTACGGTTGTGCCCCCTTACATCCGCCATACAATAATAGAGCGCATTGAATGAATAAAAATCACTCTCAAATCATGATCCACGCGTAACGGTCACCGCTACTGCAGTGTTGCTCTAGCAATTCGTCTGTCTGCACAAAATTATTGTGTGTCGAGTAGTCTGCTCAGCCGTAGACGGAGGTCATGATTGTATTATGATCCACAAGCCCACTGCATGGTAAGAGAGTGGCTTGAGTAACCTCGGTTTTCTCACCATGGACAGTATTACATTCTCTCTTGCGTTCAATAGCAAACTGTGTACCGGTAGTTTTTGGTCTGAATTTCATCTTTTCCTATAAGAACATTCGCCAGATGGTGGAAATTATGCGCATGAAATAAACAGTGCATCACGTGACAGTATGATTATTGGAGCAAATTTGTGCATGTAGGCCATCCTACGTAGTGCATGTGCATTATAGACATTGCTAAGTATGCACAAGCTATGAATTCAACTATTGTATTGCTGTCTGAATTCGTATGCTTGCAGAATGATGTCGTTTGGATGGAATATGTCTGACTTGAAAGGTGAGTTGCAAAATGGCGAATATTTTTTTTTCCTTTGCTGTAATCATGGGTCTATGTTTGCTTTAATAATCAACCCTGGCCTGGCTCTGTCATTGTATCGCTTCTCTAGTCTAGATGACGTAGAACCTCCAAGCTCAACCCCAATCCTAATATAAACCGACTCCCACAACATGATCATAATAATAGCTCCTCCCAACATTCTGTCCCTCTCCCGCCGCGCCCCCGTTCCACCCCCCCCCCCTTTCACTGTCGCCCTCTCCGATTTCTCTTTTTCTCGATCTTTACTTTCATTGCTTCTGAATTATTTCACCTCTGACTTTTTCCTTTTCTGTATCACTCATCTTTTCCTCTATTTTGTGATATAGAATCAAAATATTAAATTTCGTCATTTACTGTCATCTTGTGTGTGCGAGCAGGGTAGGTTCAGACAGGGGCGGATCCAGGATTTTGTATAAGGGGGCGGGGGCGGGACACAAATGCAGGATTGTCAACTTTGGGAAACTGCTTGGAGGGAGATCCGTATTTTTTTGGTCTCCAATGACCCTCCAAAAGTCGCTCAGTGGGGGGGGGGGGGGGTGGGGGGTTATGGGGTCCAGTTTCCCTCCATAATTTTCTGACAAGCAAAAAGCAAAAAGGGGGCACAATGCATGGTTTTCGTTCAAAGGGGGGGGGGGGGCACGGGCTGGATCCCCCCTCTAAATCCGCCACTGGGTTCAGAGTATTTTTCCATCATGATTCAATTCAGATTGTCAAGTTTATACATGATAGGCCTTCATGTATAGAGAACACAATATAGGTTATGTGTATGAAATACAAATACCCTCGTAGACTTACATTCTACTACATTGTAGACACTGAATACGATGTCTTCGACTTTCTCTTCATATGTCAGACTCGCTTTATTCACGATCGATGTTTACCAGGTTTAATTTCCGTCGCGACGCTCGATCCGTCATTCTTAGCACCATGACGTCATAATTTAAAGGCACAGGAGTAATGAATAACTGAAAAGATATGGTTGGTGATAAGCCTTAGGTTAGGAGCCCCTTCCTTAATTCACTGCTGAAAAATAACTGAAGCATTTTGTTATGAGTTTACGAGTTGGCAAATACGTTGCCGGTTTGAGCAGGGGAGTTTTACTCCCTTCTCCCTGGCAGGCGCTCTGAGCTTGTTCCTTTCCTTCTCCCTTTTCTGTTCCCCCCTTTCCTTTCCCTTTTCTTTTTTCCTTTTTTTTTCTTCTCCGTTAATTCTCTTTTCTCCTTACCCTTTTCTCTTTCCCCCTCCTTTTTCTTTTCTTTTGCCGACAGCAATTATGAGTGCGGGGAAGTGACAATCCCCTCCCCACACACACATACACACACACACACACACGCACTTTTTTTTTTTCTTTTCATAATTTTTTTATTCCTTGATTCAGTTTTTCAAAACGAATAATTACAAATTAAGCATTAATTACACAGTATAATTCAACATGGCACTAAACACAATACAAATTATATATTTCCATAACGTGCCATCCATAAATAAACAACAATAGTACAATTTAACTGAACAAGGTATAGATTAAAACCTGATAGGTGCAAATTCAAAGTATATAGGGCAATTGTAATAATGAATATAATTTCTTTAAAACTGTTTGTGATATTATCGTGTATGTCCTCCTTCCGTCCAACATTCAAAATAATTCCATTTCTTTAGATGTAGACTTAACTTATTTCGAGCTATTGCCTTTTTATGTTCATTATCCTTACTTTCTAAAAGTGCATTATAGATTTCTTTCTTTGTTGGGGGGGGGGGGGGGTTCCTTTTGATCTCGCATTGTATATCATATACTTTATGAGTATAATTAAGTGGTTAATATACATGTGCTTTTCTGATTTTCCATCTAACCCAACCCAAATCTCCTCCCATTTTAAAGTATCTAAGTGCATCAATTTCATTTGTTCCCCTATTTCTTGCCACAATTTTTTAACAAATTGACAATTCATAAATAAGTGGTTGTATACCTCAATTTCCTTTCCACAGAAAGAACATAAGTTAGATGATATATAGCCAAACTGATACAGTTTATCATTGCAATATAGGATACTGTGTAATAATCTAAACTGAAATTCACGTAATTTACCATCTAAAGTGCTTAATCTCGGGGTCAAAAAGGAAGTCGCAATTCCAGATGTAGTATTTAAATGTGCTATTTCCGCGTGTCTAAACGTAAAGGTTTCCTTTATATTATCTATAAAGATTTTAATAACATAATTTAGAAGTCAGTCCTTCATATGGTATTATTTTATCGCTTACTCTATACATTAATTCCGAGTAATCGATCGTATCATTTATCTTTTCGTCTTTTTTCCTTTTCTCTTTCAAATTCATCGGCAATGCAGAATAAATGCTACTAATGTAGAATAAATCGTTGGCATCAAGACCTTTTTGTAAAAAATAGCTAACTGGCCTTAAATGGCCTTCTTTATCTACAACATGCTTGATTTGATATATATTAGCCTCAAATAGTTTCCTATTAAATAGCGTTTCCCGGCCAAAACGGATTAAAATATTATTCAAAATCATTTGATTTCCTAAGTTACTAGTAATAATTCTGTTCTCTCTTAAGTCATGCCAAATATTCAAATATTCCAAGTACAATGGAGGCGCCTGAATATGAAAATCTTTCATATCATAATCACATAAAAATATAAATCTTCCTCCAATTGACTGGAATATATAGTCAAAATATTTTTTCCATTTCATATTACTGTCTTCATAGATTAGTCTCTTAATCCACATTATTCTTTGTGCCTTAATCATATCTCTAAAATTCATCATTTTTAAACCTCCGTGATTATAAGTCAAATAAAGGATATTTCTTTTAATCTTATCATGACCTCTCCATATGAAATCAAAACTAATTTTTTCAACTTCTTTATAAACCCAAGTTGGTACCAATAATACAGAAGAGACATATATAAGTTTAGATAAGGCAAATACTTTCAACAATTATATTTTACCAGTAAGGGTCAAATCGCGCTGTTTACACCAGCCTAATAATCTTTTGATTGTACTTAATATTTCTTTATAATTCATCTCCTCCTTTATATTTACGTCTATAGAAAAATATATCCCAAGTATTTTAACAACTTCTACCTGCTTTCCCAGTGAAAACGTATTTCTTATATTTTTACGAGGACCTAACATCAATATCTTTGTTTTGTTTTTGTTCACTTTTAATCCTGATAATCTCCAAAACGTATTTAACACCTTTTCTAAAATTGATTCTAAGTCTTCCAAAAACATAGTCATATCATCTGCATACATAGTTAACTTCACTTCAATATGTCCTATTTGTATCCCGTTTATATTATGTGCTTTACGAATTGCAAGTGCTAACACTTCTATAACTAAAAGAAACAAATACGGAGACAATGGACCCCCCTGACGTACTCCTCTCCCCACATCAAAGTAACCAGTGGAGTGTCCACCATTCATAACACAACTAACTGCTTTAAAATATAAAATATCAACCCACTTACGAAAATGAGGGCCAAAACCATACAAACTTAATATTTTCTTCAAAAATGAATGCGAAACGGAGTCGAACGCTTTTTTAAAGTCGATAGCCAACAAGAAACCGTTTATATTAAATGTAGACGAATGGAATATAACATCGTCTACTAATCTTACTGCTTCTCCTATATTCCTTCCTTTCATATAGCCTACTTGATCTGTATGAATTACTTCATCTAAAACTTTTTTAATCCTGCTTGCTAGTATTTTAGACAAAATTTTATAATCTACATTCAATAATGAAATGGGCCTGTAGTTTTCTATCAAAAGAGGGTCTTTACCTTCTTTTTCAATTAAAGTTATAACCCCCTGTTTTTGTGACGAAGACAGTTCCCCTTTTTGAAAGGAAGTATTAAAGGAATCTATAACTAACTTGCCTATCAATGGCCAGAATGTTCGATAGAATTCTACAGTCAAACCGTCATTACCGGGGGTTTTATTTAATTGCATCTCATTTAAAATGGAGAAACATTCCCCTGTGCTTATTATTTCATCGCATAATTTCTTGTTACTTTCCTTTATCATCGGAATATCACTGAAAAAATATTCTTGTCCAGATTCATATCTATCTTTCTGATTAGTTTCTGAATACAAACTTAAATAAAATTTCCTTATTTCTTTCAAAATCTTTTGTTGACATGTTACCATTTCGCCATTAGATTTTATTTTTCCAATAAAAGTTTTATTACTATTTACTTTTAACAATTGTTCAAAGTATCTATCATTAATTTCACTTTCTTCAAACCATTTAGCCCGAGATCTAACTTTCAAACCACTTAAAGCATGTCCGTATATCCCATTTAACTCTGCTCTTTTTAATTCTAACTCTTCTAGTGTATTTCTATCGCCATCTAAAGCCAAATTTTCCTCCAATTTTTGCACTTCATCCTGCAATTTACTCATAAGTGACTTTCTTTCTCGTGCCTTAATTTTAGAATATTTTATTGTATAATCTCTTACTTTCATTTTAACAAAGTCCCACAAAATCCTGTTATCTACAATTTTTCTTCTTAACACTTCTATCAAGCTCGTTATTTCATTTTTCATGCCGTTTGTATATTCTGAATCTAAACAAAGACTATTATTAAACTTCCAATAGGATGGTCCTCTTTTAAATATTTCATGTGCAAGTTTTAGTTCTAACTCAATAGCGGAATGGTCGGGGGCTACCGAAGCAACGATTTTACAACCGTTCACTCGCTCTTCTAATCCACTACTTATTATCCAATAGTCTAACCTACTTTGAATTAAAGGATTTTTCTGTCTATACGTATATTGTTTTTTTTTCCAAATTCTTCTTTCTCCAAATATCAATTAAATCAAATTTCCCTTGAAAATCATCAAATTCTAAATTAAAAGCCTGTCCTATTCTTCTCCCTTTGTTTGAACAAGCTAAATTAAAATCTCGAATCATGTTAAAGTCCCCTCCAAGAATGATAGGATGGCCATCATTATTAAATTCTTCAAGACTTCTCTCTAAAATGCGAAGAAAAGCTAATTGGAGATTTTCTTTATCCCTGTTTGGAAAGTAAACATTTCCTAACACAAGACGGGTCCCCTGAACTTCACCATCAATTAATATATATCGCCCTTCCAAATCTAATTTAGTTTTTAATACCTTAAAATGCAACTTTGATTTAATCAATACACAAACCCCTTTACTATGATTGGTTCCATGACTGAAAAGACTAATTCCATCCCATTCTGTTTCCCATTTGTCTTCAACATCAATAGTACTAAATGTTTCCTGAAAAAATATTACATCTCCTCGTTGTCTACTCCAATTAATAATCGAACCTCTCTTCTTTGAGTCCCTTAAACCTTTAACATTTAAAGACAATATGTTCATTAACATTCCTTGATTACCCACCATGATAAAGAGTATTGCAAATATAATTCAGAATTCTGGAAGGAAGAAGGACATACATTTCTTGCATAAAGACTAACTGAATCCATACAAATTGCCTTGAATTTTCAATGTCACATGTTATGTGCATCTTGCACCTAAGCCCGATATACATAAATTCACACCAGTAATACTCAAATAAGATAAAGCTACAAATAATACCATAACCACCAACCATCAATATTAGACTCCACAACCCTTACTCTTATCAATTTGATTACCCTTTTATATCGATTAAACACAGTCATTATCATGACTAATTCATACTTGTAATGAAAAATCTAAATAGTGAAATTTAGCAGCCTAAGCCTCCTGAGGCAGTCATCAACATAGAAAAAGACCATCCCTATACTTGAAGACAAATTAAAATTTGAGATAAATAGATAAATGAATAACGATAAGAGATTATTTCTTTGATAACCAATTTGCCGAATAGTCGATGATTATACTTAAGTATCAATGAATTATATACATTGATATAAACAGTGTAAAACAAAAACAAACATATCAATTTACCTAATATTCCCTTGCATTTTTTCAACCAGTATTGAAAATGATACCCTTAAAAGTCCTTCCCACCATATAAAAAGAAAAAAAATCAAAGAGTCTCGGGTGAATAACATTATTTTGGAGGTCTGCCAGTCCAAGGGCAATTCCACGCAGGGGCGCGGTCACGCCACCACCACACATATACATTATAAATGGTGTGGCAACTGCGCGCCCGCGGCCCTGCGCAGAACCACCCCCAAATCAAATTAAAGTCCATCGACACGTGCCACGCGGCTTATCGGTTATGTTACACAAATACTACACAATCCTTCGTATAATGAATTTGCATTTTAGTGCAAATTTGTCTAGCATAGCAACAGCACTGGCTGCTCAGATAAGCCAATCAAATTCCAAACGTCAGTTTCTTTCTGGCATGCATACAAATGAACTCTCACGAGTATGACCTAGTCAAAGCACAGAATAGGTGGCTCATACAGGCAGTGCCGAACGTAGTCTAGTTCTGGACGTTTGTAATTATTTTGTCCGTAAAACCCCATGTACGTGCACCCAGGGAGGTGGAAGGGAGACGGCGCGAGGTCCTCTGATTCACTCTCCCATTTGGGAGAGTGAATCAGAGGACTTCGCGCCGTCTCCCTTCCACCTCCCTGGTTATACGCTGGGTGCACGTACATGGGGTTTTACGGACAAAATAATTACAAACGTCCGGAACTAGACTATGCCGAACGGTGCAATTAACCCAAGAATTCGCATTGATTTGACCTCGCTTTTCTGTTGAATGAACACGATGTTTCGGTGAAACCGCTGGGGAAGTGTCGAAGCAAAACTGCTATAACTTTGGCATATGACCATGAATCTGAATGATCTTAATGGTTTTTAAAATGGGAATCAGCAGATTAACTAGTCATATTTTTTTTTCAAAATCGATGGAAAAACGGGGACAAACGTACAAGAAACATTACATTAAAAATACAAAATAAAAGTCGAAAATATGCATTAAAATTACACATTTCTAATCGGAAAACAAAAGAGATATTGGAGTATGTCATTAATCAGATATTAAAGATACTTTGTGTGAAATATCATTTTCTAAAAACCATACATCCGAAAATGTCTGTAAAAAATCAAATATAATGCATTTTCGTACCTTGAATCCGAACGCTGATCTACCGAGTCGCTTTCCGTGGCGATGACGTCATTCTCAATTATACAGTCCCACATTATGCTAATTCTTGTTGGGTTTGAAACATAAAACGGCTTTCACGTGATTTCGTGGGGGAAAATGTAATCTTTGAAAGATTTGAATAATCTTCCAAATGCTTCAGAAATTCATAGCAAATATATATTTACGGAAATAAACCTGAAATAAACTAATTATCGACCTCATGGCTTTACCGTTTACCATCGACACAGCACTGACATGTACTTAGTAAACTCTCATGTCGTCTGCTGCAGCAGCTGAACCAGTGCTGCTTGGCTGTGTGTGCCAGGTCAATGAGGTCATCGATCTGGTGTGGAACAGGAGGAAGGGGAGCTTCTACTTTGACACGATGATTCTATTTATAAAATCTACTACTACTTTTACTGCTGCTGCTACTGCTGCTACGACTTCACTGCTAGTCCACTGATTTTGATCAATCATGAAAATAAAATATGCAGTAGCAGTAGTAATAAGAGAAATGTTATATTAATAATCGGGGGGGGGGGTACAATGTACATTTTTCTTTCAAGGGGGGTGGGGCACGGGCTGGATGTGCCCCCCTAAATCCACCACTGATAATAATAGTAAAAGAAATAATTATGATAATGATAATAATAATTACATGTATTCTGTCATTATTATTATGTGTAAATACGCCCTTACCTGTCTTTCTTTGGCAGTTTTCTCCAGCTAGGTACCACCGTCTGCCGACACTTCTGCGCTGCAGTGCCTCGAACAGGTGATCGTGTTATGTAATAGTGCGCATGCGCGCAGTCTGATTTCTAGCCATGACGTCATATTTTTTTTCAGGTTACTGTTCCTACACAGTTTTCAGTTTATGAAAATAACCCAATATATTTTCCATTATATCTCCGAAAGTAAGGCTTCGGCACAGCGAAAATTTCGTCACGAGGTCCGTAAAAGTCTCAAGAATATGTATGTACTTGATAATGAATATTGAGCGAAACGTCAGGATTTGTCTGTAAATAATCTGAGGGTAGTTTTGAAGGACAACAAAACATGAAAGGTTTGATAAAATGAAAAGTAATTCATCATTTTATTTTTTATTTCATGTGCACATTGATATGACTCTTTCAAATCATTCCTGAAATTCTGAGCGAAATCCGCCCACAAACAATGGAGAAACGAGAGGGGGAAATTTTGGTAAAAAGGTGAACTTCTGAACTGAGTGCTTCGTTGACCGTTACAGATTCAAAACGATTTCGGTCTGAACGGCGAGTTAATTGATCTCCTCCTCTCCGACTGCATAGCAAAATGTCTAACCTCATCACCTACTCGTAGCAAGTATGAATTGACACATGACATCGTTTGCAATTTCGATACTAAATAATAAACAAGGAAATTCTTCAAACAAACTAAAGATAACAGCCTTATTTCTTTGAATACACATCAATTCGCACAACAATCAATACGAGGTAATCAGATTACTCATACTGAAGTATCAATTAATTATATGCATTGATATAAACAGCAATAAAACAAACAAAAAATCAATTCACTTATTCCACGGCATTTTTTCCTGACTATTATTGAAAATGATACCCTTAAAAGCCTTTCCCACCATATAAAAAGAAAGAAAAAAAAAAAAAAAAAGTGAGGGGAAAAGAAAAGAAAAATAATAAAAGAGTCTAAGGTGAATAACGTTATTATGGATGTCTACCAGTCCAAGGGCAATTCCATGCAAGGCGGGGTCACGCCGCCACCACACACATACATTATAAATGGGTGTGGCAACTGCGCACCCGCGGCCCTACGCAGATCCACCCGCAGCGCAGATCAAAGCATTAAAGTTCGTCGACAGCGACACGTGACCCGCGGCTTATCGGTTTTGTTGCACAACTACAACACATCATACGCATGATAAATTTACATTTTGGCGCATTTTTTCTTCTTCTCTCCTTTCCCCCTTTTTTTTTTTTGGGGGGGGGGGGCATAGCAACAGCCCTGGCTGCTCACATAAGCCAGTCAAATTTCAAATATCAGTTTCTTCAGCCGCTTTTTTAAGCATATGCAACAACCAATGTTATTCAAATGAATTTTCACGAGTTTGACCTGTAACAATAACTATCACAAAATAGATGGCCCATAGCAAAAGGTCTAAAGTTCATCACCCACTCGTGGCAAGTATGAATTGACATCGTTTGCAAGTTCAATACTAATGAAATCATAAACAAGGAAAATCTTCACAACTCAACTGATTTATCTATGCATAAAATTGAGATTCATGATCTCACATCTCACTCAGCTGCCATTTCCCCTTTTTGACATAATATCAACAACAACAAAAGAAGAAAAAAAAAAAACAGACTAAAGATTAACAATCAATATAAAGGCATCAGATAATTCATACTGAAGTATCTATTAATTATATTATATACATTGATATAAACAGCAATGATAATACAACAAACAAAAAAAAAACAAAAACAAAAAAACCAATGTACTTATTCCATGGCATTTTTTTTTTTTTCATGACTAGTATTAAAAATGATCCTTTTATATACCTTTCCCACCATATAAACAAAAGTGAGGGGGAAAAAAAAAAAAAAAAAAAAAGGGGGGGGGGGGGGAATCAAACATTCGCAGGTGAAAATAATACTGTGGAGGTCTGCCAGTCTAAGGGCAATTCAACGCAAGGGTGCGATCACGCCGCCACCGCACATTATACATCATAAAATGGGTGCGGCAACGGCATGTCCGCGGTATGGCACGCCATTAGGGAATTAAATATAATTGTTCAACATCAATACAAAATATATTTCACTTTAACAAATATATATTTATCTTTTACAAAATCATTTCACTCCAGTCAATATATATTTCACTCTTAACAAATATATTTCTCTTTTCACAAAATTTCATTTCACTCTTTCACAAATATTCATGTCACGTTTTCACAAAAATCCTTTTCACTTTTAACAAAAATTCATTGCACATTTTACAAAATTACATTACTTTTAACAAAATTTCATTTCACTTTTCCCCAAAATACATTTCACTTTTCACAAATTTTCATTTCACTTTTCATAAAAAAAATTCATTTCACTTTTCGCAAAAATTCATTTCACTTTTCACAAAAAAAATCATTTCACTTTTCACAAAAATTCATTTCACTTTCAAGAGGAAATAAATTCCACTTTAAAAGAAAAATGCATTCCATTTACAGGCCTATTGTCTCGAAACAACTTTGCTTGTCATGCATCTAGACCCCGATCTGGACCTGCGTGTACATTCCTCTCGTATAATATACATGTGCGTAGTGTGCGTAGAAATCATTCCTCTTTCACCCAAACCATTTCACTGTGATAAAAACCATTTCACTCTGAAAAAAAAAATACGTTCCTCTTTTTTCTCGGCCTAAAGGTGGCGCTATAGCCAGCTAGCTCGAGCTACCACACGTGCCCGGCGCAGCGCGATCGAATCCCATCCAATTTCCGAACGCGACGTCGACGTTACTCCCCATCCTCAGGGGTGTCGCTAGAACATTTTTGAATGGGGGGGGGGGGGGGTAACACCCAAATTTGCAGACAAAAATGCTGCACTTTAATCTCTCCCCTCCCCCCCCCCCCACAAACAAATAGCAATAAAAGAAAATCGCAGATGTAGACAGGGGGTCGCTAGGGAGGGGGTGGGGGGAGGGGTGTGGGGTGTCACACCCCCACTCAAAGTTTTTGTCGGCAAATGCGCCACCTCTGTCGGCAAAAAAGGAGGGAAAAAGGGAAAGGGAAGAGGAAAGATAAAAGGAAAAGAAGAAAAGAGAAAGGAGAAGAAAAAAAAAAAGAAAAGGGAAAGAAAAGGAAAAAAAAAGAGGGAAATAAGAAGGAAAAGAAAAGGAAAGGAAAGAAAAAGAAGGAAAAAATGACATTATTTTTTGGTCGCTCGCACGTTCACTGGAATTTCAATACTTTAATATTAAAGGCGTCCCCTCAGCAGTGGGCTGCAGCCCCCCCCCCCCCGCGGATTTTCAAAGTTCCGATATTCATATTCGGGTAGCAAGGTGCTAGAATATCCAAATATTTGTGAAGCAAGGTTCCCAGATAATAATATGTAACTTTTGTTTGTAACTTCTGTACGTTTTCACTACGAAAAGTTAAACAAAATTTATCTCGCCCGCAAGAACACTGTAATTTTAGTATTCGGGCAAAAAGCGTCCCCCTTCGGCAATGGGGCAGCCCCCCCCCCCTTCCCCCGATGATTTTCAAAAGTTCCGATATTCATATTCGGGCAGCAAGGTGCTGAAATATCCAATTTTTGTGAAGCATCGCAAGGTCCCCCAAGCTTTTGCTTTTAGAGGTGTGTCCTCCAACTATGTATGTACCACATTAATGTATCTTTTGTCATATTTTTTGTTAAAAATACATGTACATTATTTTTGCTCATTTATTACTTTGTATATTGAAAAGTTGGAAATAAATGTGTTTAAACTGAAACTGAAACTAATATCATGTAACTTGTGCATTCACAGGCGTAGCCAGGATTTTTCAATGGGGAGGAGGGGGGCAGACGTGAAGGATCCAACCGCGTAGCCTGGATTTCATTTAAGGGGCTGTTGTGAGCACGCGAAGCTTGCGAAATTGGTGATGAGGGGTGGGTGCAGGGAGGTAGGGGGAGGTTTCCCCCTCCCGCGCGAAGCGCGAAAGCTGTGACGTTTTAGCAAATTTGAGAGAAAGATCCCATTGCCGTAGGGAAGCCCTTTGCCCGAATATCAACTGTTCAATTTCTAAATGTTTGCGAGCGAGCGAGCAAAATTATAAAAAAAAAAATTCGTCGTGAAAATGCACAGAAGTTACATACACACATAGGCCTAGCCAGGGGGCCCATTGAAAAATAAAACGAGAGCGAAAAAGCGGTGGAAGTGAGAGAAAAAAGTCTAAAAAGGCGCTACAAGCCGTTATTTTTCTCTCAAAATTTGCTAGAACGCCAAAGTTTCCCCCCGGGAAGGGGGAAATAACTCCCCTCCCTGCACCCATCCCTGATGCATACAGTGCAATGTTGCGTCCAAATAATTGAAAAGCAGTCCTGGCGTCGAACTATAACTTTCCACCTAAAAAAATTGTTTGCTACGAGCCGTTATCTTTCTCTCAAATTTGCTATAAAAAATAAGAGCTTTCGCGCTTCGCGCGGGAGGGGAAAAACTTCCCCCTCCCTCCCTGCACCCACCCCTAGTCATCACCAATTTCGCACGCTTCGCGTGCTCACAACTGCCCCTCCAAAATGAAATCCTGGCTACGCGGTTGGATCCTTCACCCCCCCCCCCCCCCATTGAAAAATCCTCGCTGTGGATACACAAGTTACATAATATTATTATCTGGGAACCTTGCAATGCTTCACAAAAATTGGATATTCAAGCACCTCGCTGCCCGAATATAAATATCGGAACTTTTGAAAATCTTCGAGGGAAGGGGGGGGGGGGGGCTGCAGCCCATTGCTGAAGAGGGACGCCTTTAATATTAAAGTATTGAAATTCCAGTGTTCTTGCGAGCGAGCAAAAATAATACAATTTTTTCCCTTCTTTTTCTTTCCTTCCCTTTTCTTTTCCATCTTTTTTTCCTTTTCTTTTTTTTTCCTTTCCTTTCCCTTTTCTTTTTTCTTATCTTTTTTTTCTCCTTTCTCTTTTCTCCTTTTCCTTTTATCTTTCCTCTTCCCCTTCCCTTTTTTCCCCTCCTTTTTTTTTTTTGCCGACAGAGGCGGCGCATTTGCCGACAGAAACTTTGAGTGGGGGTGTGACACCCCCACACCCCTCCCCCACCCCCTCCCTAGCGACCCCCCTGTCTACATCTGCGATTTTCTTTTATTGTTATATGTGTGTGTGTGTGTGGGGGGGGGGTAGAGATTAAGATGCAGCATTTTTGTCGGCAAATTTGGGTGTCATCCCCCCCCCCCCCCATTCAAAATGTTCTAGCGACACCCCTGAGGATGGGGAGTAACGTCGACGTCGCGTTCGGAAATTGGATGGGATTCGATCGCGCTGCGCCGGGCACGTGTGGTAGCTCGCTATAGCGCCACCTTTAGGCCGAGAAAAAAGAGGAACGTATTTTTTTTCAGAGTGAAATGGTTTTTATCACAGTGAAATGGTTTCGGTGAAAGAGGAATGATTTCTACGCACACTACGCACATGTATATTATACGAGAGGAATGTACACGCAGGTCCAAATCGGGGTCTAGATGCATGACAAGCAAAGTTGTTTCGAGACAATAGGCCTATAAATGGAATGCATTTTTCTTTTAAAGTGGAATTTATATCCTCTTGAAAGTGAAATAATTTTTTGTGAAAAGTGAAATGATTTTTTTTTGTGAAAAGTGAAATGAATTTTTGTGAAAAGTGAAATGAATTTTTTATGAAAAGTGAAATGAAAATTTGTGAAAAGTGAAATGTATTTTTGGGAAAAGTGAAATGAAATTTTGTTAAAAGTGAAAAGGATTTTTGTGAAAAAGTGAAATGAAATTTTGTTAAAAGTGAAATGTAATTTTGTAAAATGTGAAATGAATTTTTGTTAAAAGTGAAAAGGATTTTTGTGAAAACGTGACATGAATATTTGTGAAAAAGTGAAATGAAATTTTGTGAAAAGTGAAATATATTTGTTTAGAGTGAAATATATAATGACTGGAGTGAAATGGTTTTGTAAAAGATAAATATATATTTGTTAAAGTGAAATATATTTTGTATTGATGTTGAACAATTATATTTAATTCCCTAATGGCGTGCCATACCGCGGCCCATGCGCAGAACCAACCCTAATTCAAAGCAAAGCAAGTCCATCGGCACGTGCCACGCGGCTCATCGGTTTTGTTGCACAACTACAACACAATCCTTTGCATTAACAATTTGCATTTTGGCGCAATTTTATGGGGGCATAGCAACAGCCCTGGCTGCTCAGATAAGCCAATCAAATTTCAAAGATCAGTTTCTTCAGCATATGCAACAACCAATGTTATTCAAATAAACGCATTTAAGTCTTACCTATAACAATAACTATCGCATAGCAAAGTGTCTGAACTCCACGTGCGCACACACACATACACTAGCAAACGTGAATTGAAATGTTTGCAAGTTCAATACTTAATAATAAAGAAAGAAATTCTTCACAATTCTTCTTCTGCTACACAACTCAACTGATTTATCTTTGCATTCAAGATCTCACATCTTACTCGGATGCCATTTTCCCTTTTTGTCATGATATGAAAGAAGAAAAAACAAACAAACTAACAAAAAGACTGATATTCAAACTGACTGCATTGCTGCAAAATAGTTGCATGATATAGCCTATTGTGATTACATTTTATTAACATTTCAAATGACATACTGAAATACCTAAGAATCACGATTTCACTTTAATAACTATTCAAATTAAAAGCACACTATTGGTGCTATTTACCAGCAGAAGCTATGTATTTCCAGCCAGATATCAACTTGAAAAGAAAAAGATTTTTTCTTTCATACAATAGCACTCGGTAAGACATAACAATCACTGCAGTATCCACGGGATTGTTTCAGACTATGTAAATATGTGTCTGTATCAGTTTCCAATATAGCAGTCCTTATGAAAACTAATTAAAATACACTGGTTCGTTCAACATGTTCAAGGAATGATAGTGGAATGTACTACGATTCTACCCACATTGCATCACCTCAACAATATAGGTGGGAAATGGTTTCCACGGTTCAGTTGCGTTTATATTGCATAGCAACAGGTTAATCCAATGCCCTTTCATGATTAAAACAGTACAGAATCTGCGCATGCAACCATTTGACAGCAATGCTGCGAAACAAAAGACCTAAATCATGTGGATCTCATAATAAAACCACCATCATAAAATAAATACAAAAACTAAAGAGAAAGAGAAACCACAAGTTTCTTGAACATGTTTTACACACCCCCCCAAAAAAAAAGTTAGGCAAGAACTTGATTTTGACTGTACAATGCTTTAATCATTTTTGAACCAGAAACCTATTTTGAACCAGAATGTAGCTATTCTCAATAATTGTTTCATTGACCAACACCCCTCTTCATCAAAAGAAAGACTTAAGGATTCAAACCTCATGCAAACTGGATAACTTCTCAAACGATAAAGTACATTTATGTGCAATAGCAACAATTTGTACATAGACATTTTAACTGTACATGTATAAACATGTTGATTGACAGTGCTTGCAGGCTCTCTCTCAACAATATCAGCCAAAATGGCATAAAATCAACGCCCAAGCTTCTTTATTTCATTCTCCGTTTAAAAGGAAAGATCACTAAAAAAGGTTAAGCGCCCATTCTGTTTTTTTTTACTTTAGAGCTTATGCATTAATCATTTTCACAAGAGCCCGCAGAGTACATGGCAATCAATATTTCTTTAATAATTTGTACTGCATATATAAAGAAAGAAAGAAGAAAAAAAAAAAAGAAAGAAAGAAAAAAAAAAAAAAAAAAAGAAAGAAAGAAAGAAAAAAAAAAAAAAAAAGAAAGAAGAAAAAAAAAAACGTACATTGGCTTTCAAAAATACAGCATTTCTGTCCTTCTAACCCGTAATCTCTCATAATACTATTATGCTTCATCATTTGACTTTTCCTCTCATATACAATGGGTGATTCCAAGCTCAGTGCTGGTGTTGGTGTTGGTGTTGAGAGCGTGAATTGGGCTGCTTATTCTAGCCCCAACACCGAATTCGGGTTTATAAAAATAATATCAATCACATTATTGATAGCTCAGCACCTAGTGAAGTCAATCCCAGCACCAGTTTCATTTCAGGTTCGGTGTTGTGGCTGCTGCTAGTTTTGCCCCAACACCAACACCAGCTTTCAACACCGAACTTGAACTCACCCAATGTATTTCTTTCTAATAAAAGTTAACTTCGCAAGTACCTGAAATGCACCGACTTTTTAATAAACATTAATCATGTTAATGGAAAAGCGTCAATACATTTCTTTCGTCAAATGATTTCGGCTTACAATTCAGAGATATTAAATTCACAAAAATATAACAGGACCAATGCAATACAGATTAATTTGCTAAAGATATTATCTTTCTCACGTAATAAAATTTACTGATCATCACGATCATCATGAGCTTTTCCAAATCCCAAAAGCCAAAAGCCATCCAAGTGAATTGCTGATAATGAACATTCATATGCATAAGTTTTCACTCTTCTAATGTCGCTGCATTAACACGTTGACTGTCAATGATAGTATACTACCAATATCACATAATCTTTGGCCTTTTCAAAATAGTTAATCTTTTTTTTAGCTTAACTTTAGTCAAAATTGTCTATCCTTTTCTGACGATTTATTTGATCTTGGCCCTTTTTTTTGAAAATTACTATTACCCGTTTTGATTGTATCAAGGTTTGACCACCAGGCCACCTTGACGCTACGGCTCATGACAAGCCAAGTGACTTCCATCATCACGATTTATTACAAAAGTGTTATCTGATTTGTAACCCACTTGGTGTTCTGTCTATAATCAACTGATCAAGTACAGTTACTCAGCTTTCCTATGAATCATGTTTTATTTGAACCATAATAAAAAAAAAACAGGATAATTCTGTCCTTTTCTTGAGGAAGAACTATCATAAAAAATAGCCACATTATACTTAAAACATTGTTTCACTCCCTAAGACTGAAATGCTATTATTTTCCGCCTTCATACAATTTAAATTACAAACAAAAAACGTATAGTCTGTTTTATTTCGTAAGTTCATTCACTTCTTTCAATAGCATAACAGGCTGGATAAGTTACTTTGTGTTTCACCTTTGCCTTCATCTGTTTTAGTCTGTGAAAATTAAATGTTTTTTCTCACGAGAAAATTCAATCCATATTGGGTTCTTCAATCACCTACTCGTTAATTTCTTTGACTTGTCTCGATTCTATTCATTCCTCCTTCTTTCCACTAGATGAAGTCGTCTCTCTCCCTCTTTCTCAATATAATTTAATGTTTTTTAGTATTTGCTCTTACCGGCCGATGTCTTGAGTCCTGAGCATGGTGTACCTGTGCCTCCACTTGCACCGCCTTCTTTTCTTTACCTGTACCGGACTTCGCTGCAGCGCTGCTATAACTCGCAGAACCACCAGTCGGCTGCTTACGAATGGCGCCGGTCTCTGGCGTCGGGGATGGGGATGGGTCCACATCCATTTGCTTCGACCGCTCTCCCAAACCAGCTGCTTCGGCTACATGCGGTCCAGGGCTGCTCCTCCTGTTATGTGGGTTGATATTTGCCTTCTCGATGAACGCCGCCTGCTCCCTTTGAGGCAATAAGACATTATCCACAAACAATTTTGTTGGTTATGCGATCTCGAAAAGAAAGCAATTTTGCCCGTTTCCTTCGCTGCTTTTAGTGCTGGTAGTTGCTTCTTTCTTTCTTTCCTGATTCTCCACGGCAGGTCCTCTGTTATGTAAATGCCTGTCCCCTTTAACTCCTTTGCATTTCTTTGAATGAGAGCTCTGTCACTATATCTAAAGAAACGCGCCATCGTAGACCATCGTAGAGGACAGACGTGTTGAACGGTTGCTCGCGGATACAGCTTGAGAACACTATGTATTAAGCTGTACACGTGGTTTCCGACTCCCGCCCACGCAGCCCATGAAGGACTCATGCCCGCATCAAAATAAAAGTTGAAGTTGTACGTGTGAAAGCTGTTTACAAGCGAATAAATTTCGATTCAGTTATAGTTTTGAATTTATGAAGCCGGAAAAGCGCCCTAGAGTTCCGAGTAGCCCAGGAGTGATAAACGGCGAAACGGGTAAATCTGTTAGTGAAGAAAAGCGGTTTCGAGCAACAGGTATGGAGTCTGAGACAGCTGTGAATTTGATTATGGAGCGTTTAGACGCGAGACTGGACAAACTAGAGGAAAAAACTAGAAAGAAAGTTTTTCGAGATCTCTACGAAGATAATAGAAATTGATACCAAGATAAAGGATGTAGTTGATTCTAACGAATTTGCATCCAAAGAAATAGATAACTTAAAAGAGCGTTATGTCCGATTAGAAGAGGAGAATGATCAACTAGCCGCCTACGTGGCCAGAGAAAATCTCGTCTTTCTAGGAGTGCCCGAAAGTACAGAAAAAGAGGATGTAGTTGAAACATTGAAAGACCTGTACATGAACAAACTAGAACTTCCCCCCGATGTTGTGAACAAGGTCGAGTATCAGAGGGTACACCGCGTACCCTCACAGGCACCCACCCACACACACACACACACACACACCCTCTAGAGATGCCGCTAGTAAGGTGATCTACTTTGATTGAAACGGAGTCGGGATGTTTTAATGGGCCCATTCCGACATCATTCTACTATACTGCCGGGTTTGAAAGCCAATTTCAAAGAGGAATGAGGGGCATGCCCATGAACCATGCATTTCATCAAGGAAGTAGTAAGCCCCAATATTATTTTGTTGGACTCTCAAAACCGAAATTCTAAATTGATCCTCAAACATAAGATCAATACACACACTTAGTCATGTCATGCATGAGTATACAAAATACAAATTACAGTAAAAGTTACTGTCAGGAAATAAAATAATGTATCTCTCGCATCTCTCTCATTTTTATTGGTATTTATTTTGTTGTCGACGAATTCTTCGACATCCCTGACCTCTTTAATGGTCACTGACTACATGTCCTCAATTAGTAAAGTCCTACTCGCTGGGTGCTCGGAGATGGCTTTTTTTCTGCATATTGATAATGTTCTATTTATTTATACCGAAATGCAGACATCGTAATCACGCTACAGTCGTACTCGTGGATACGTGGTTGCTGTTTAAAGCCCGGCGCACACTGTACGATCCGACTGCGATCCGACTGATTTTTGATCGGATCGTGTAGTGTGCTATAGCTTATATGACAGCGATCCGATCAGTCGCACGACAATCGTAGACCAAATCGCAGAGATTCGACATGTTGAATCTTTTGCGATGAGTCGTGCGATTTTAATCTTTTGGCCAATCAGGATGGTGCAAAATGATGACGTCATCGTCAATTTGCTTGTGATGATCTCCAAAACCATGTACAGGAAAAAGCTCATCGCACAAAAAAGCAGCTGAAGTTGTACGCACACAACGCACAACTCGATCCCACAACTCTGGCGGGCTGAAACCTGTTTACCGTAGAGTAGACTGTGCTTGCTGAACCACTTAGCAGTGAAGGTCGAGGATATGTCGGCGCTAATGCACTTTCGTATCCATACCCTACCCCTACCCCTACCCCTAACCCTAGCCTAGCTAGGTGGTACGGGTTAGGGGTAGGGGTAGGGGTAGGGTACCCAATGCGCATGGATACGAAAGTGCATTAGCGCCAGGATGTCTCCTGTTACCGTATAACTGGACAGTCTGGGCGAAACAAAATAGACTAGTTAGAAAATGAGAAAGAGATATAATATTAGTCAGTATTCATAAGCAACAGCCAGCCTGTTTCAGGAAAAGACTTCGAGGAGTGTCAAAGTCAAAAGCGACTCAATTCACCTGGCTTCAGTCAAGACAAGACCAGTCCCAGCTATCCAGTTCGAGGTAGGCAACAAGAATTTATTTTCAGATCTAACAAAATGTTAGCTCTGCAAAATAATTGTTAAACCTAAAGTAAGAAAAGTGAAGAACTTAAATTCTTTTTCTTCTTCTCCTCGATCCTCCTCCTTCTTCTTCCTTTTCTTTTTCTTCCTCTTCATCTTCTTTTTATTTTTCTTGAGTTCTTATTTTTCTCCTCCTCCTCCTCCTTTCGTCTTCTTTTTCTCAGACTCATCCTTTCTTCTTCTTCCAATTCTTCTACTTCTTCTCCTTCTTCTTCATGGATCTAGGCTCGAGAGTCTACCCTGGAGTCTAACATGTCATTTAGATCTTGATCTAGATCGAACTCTGCTTAGATCTACGTTTTATTTTATTTTTCTTTCTTTCTACTTCCTCATTTTCTTTTCCTCTTTTGCCTCCCTGTAATTTCCACACATGCCCAGCTCAGGAGGAGTTCCTGGAACTATTCATGGAGATCTAGATCTATGTCAGTATTTTTCAGTTAACGTTTATAGATCCAACAGTTGGACCTAACTTTGATCTGTCTATTATTTAACTTAGGCTAGATCCAATAATACTAAAGATCTAGTAAAAAGGTAGAATAAATGATCTAGATCTAGTTTCTAACCGTGTTTAGAAACTTTAGTTGGAGAGTCTAACGTTAGACCATGGTCATGGCTAGACCTAGTAACGTTAAGTCTGCCGTTTGGTCTAGACTGAGTAAACCAACCAACTGTTAAATCTGATGATGAATAGATCATACCCCCACTAACTATGGATAATTATGCCTGTTTACGCCCTTGTTCATTCCTAAATTGAATTCCTACTTATTTTTAAATTTTGATCTAGATTCTAACTGTTACATCCAACAACAGAATAAATCAGATTCTAGAGAAAGGTTAGAAAAGGTAAACTTCTACACAGGATCCGTTTTAACAAAAGATTATATCTGTTAGGTCTAGTCTAACTCGACCTAATCTAAATCTTTCTAATTGGTAGACCTGTTTATATGTTGTTAGCTTTAACAACTTAAGTTGGATTTATAATTTTGTGTTTGGCCATTTATTATTTTATTTATTTAGATCTAAGGACATATTTATTTCTCTATCAACAAATATTTACATTGGGTATTTTTTTGAATTACTTTTAGACCATCTAAAATTTTGCCTGTATTTATTGAGGGGGGGGGGGAGGGCGGCTCAATAATTTACAGTTACAGTTTCTATCCAAATATTAAAGGGTACATATAGGGAAAAGATATAGACTGAGTCAATCTCTCTATTATACGAACTAAACTAAGTTCAATTTTAGTTTGCCATTAAATACCTCAGCTTTTGCAACCTAAAAATGAGCATGTGATGATAGACCTCAGACTATAAAACTAAAAATGTATTCTGGTTTCCATTTCAGGTACAAGTGCTGCATAAGGATGACTAACTTGGCTTTCAAGATTAGACAAAGGGGGGCTACCTACTCGAAAAAGACCTGATGCAACAAGTACGCAGAAGGTGTAATAGCTGCATAACATTTGAGGCCATCACATGTATCATCTATATTACGGGTGAGATTAGATATTAGCTTTAAAAACTGCCCTTTCTTGGGAATATACACAACTAAATTGACTAACTTGTTTCACAGTAAAACAAAATATGTTGGAACGATTGTCGTAACCATGGTAGTGTCAAGAAGACTTCATTCAGTATGTTTGATTTTTTTATTTTATTTTAATTAATTAATTAATTTATTTATTTATTCATATATATATATATATTTTTTTTTTTTTTTTTTTTTTTGGGGGGGGGGGTATTTGGCAAATCAGAGGGGACAAGAACTGTTCTTGCGACTGCCCCACCCCTTCTGTAACATTTTTCCTGTCTTCCCTGATAATATCTATACACTGTTTGCTTCATGATGTCATTGCAAATTCAGATATTGTTTATTCGCCACTATACATGTACAATAAGATACGACTATATTTTTTCTTCCAGATTCATTATAAATCAACTTTCAAATCATAGACACTTTTTGATAATTTATACATGTGTGTATAGCAAGACCTTTTCATTATTTTCTCTCCAAATTGATGAGGCATTGGCACTGACAGGGAGGACCCTGAAGAATCTCCCAGACATTGGCAGTCACAGATGAATGTAAAGAATTAAGAAAAAGGCAAAGATATATCACTATGAGGGGGATATTGAAAATAAAAGTATGATGAGGAGAATAGTCTACTCTGTGCTACTCATCCTTACGACAGATATCAGACACCAAAAAAGGCAAATACATGTATCTAAATTCTTATATTTTGCAGCTGCCCTTAGTGGGTCATCATCATAGGCATGAATTTGAGGATTTTTTTTTCTAGAATTGGCGAGACTGAACAGTAAAATTGCATATGCTTTGCTATTTTCATTATCCAGTAAGTTAAAAAGAATACCCCCCCCCAAAAAAAAAATAATATATTGTTAATATATATATATACAGTTAATATATTGCTTCTTATTTCTGAAAACTTAACATTCTGCAAAGTTTGTATGTATGGAATTACACAAGCTTATCTGTAAAGGGAAGAGGGCAGTTTTCAGTCATTAGATTCCCATCACTTACAGATTAACTATAATTTTGAAACGTGAAAGACCACACTAGTCCCAAAGTGATAAAGGAGCTCCGTGACCAGCCCCCCCCCCTTACCACCTTTCCTGACTTTACAGATAAAATCATATTTGCACTGCATGCATTTGAGTCTAATTGCGAGTATATAGGAAAACTATCCCATTTGTTTCTGTCATCATAATTAATGAAATCAATCATGTTTCAAAATTAAATGACTGAGAAGCAAGTATTTTGTTTACTGGAGGACAACATCATGTTATCCTTAATTAATATTAGAAAACAGCACGAAAGGCAAAAATGGAAATTATGATCACCAGAAACAAATGAGAAGAGTTGTCCGACACTATAAAATAATGTCACCATTGTCACATTACAATTTCTCCAATTTGATATTCTCAAAGAATTTGTTATCTTAACATTCACAAATTTCTTATAGTTTTGTCCCATCATTTTCACATGTCCATGAATCTAATGTGATCTATAAATCTATGAATTCTTAAAGAAATTGTTATCTCAACATTCACAAATTTCTTGATTTATTGATCAGCTTGTTTCAATTATTAAATAATTTAACAAAATAAAGAAGCTTGGTAATGAAACTTTGTTTATTGTTGAGTTTCAAGGCGTCGTATGAATGTCTGAAGAACCATGCCAGAAATTGTGCAATCTACATGATTGTACATTACATGATAGATAGAGAAAAAGGGCATGCTTCTAACATGTCTAAGATTTCTCATCAACATATGTCTCCCTACTTCGAATCAATTTCTCTCTTTGTCCCAAGCTGTCTCTCACTCTATTAATCTTATACTTATTCCAGTCTTTCCTAGCTTTCTCATCCCTTCTCTCTCTCTCGCTTCATTTCTTTCTCCTTCCTTTTAACTCCTCTCTTTTTTACTCTGTCTCACTCGAGACTCCCCCCCCTTTTTTTTTTTTTTTTTTTTTTTTTGGGGGGGGGGGGGGTCTTCTTTCCTTCTTTCTTTCAGTTGCCGTTCTTATTTCTTTCCAAGTCGGCTCAATGCTACTTTTCTACAATTATGGGACCTGTCTGCATCTTTCCCAATTTCTTCTCTTACACTCAGTCTCACCTCCCCCCCCCCCCCCCCCCCAAAAAAAAAAAAAGTATGTCAGAATCGTCTTTGCCCACGTTTGGGCTGAATGGTGTTCGGGAGTTGCTTTATATAAGTGCGTTCTATTTCAGCCAACCTTGCATGGGTTGACCGTTCATTCCGTTCAAAACTTGGGCAGAGGCAAATTTGACATGCATCAGGAAAATGTTACTGTTCAGCTGTCCATTGTCGAATTTTATCGATCAAGGTGTCAAATTTAAGGAAACATGATAGGCTACAATATGAGTATCTCTGATTAAATCTATATGTACCGATTGCAACGACATTTATGGTTGAATCTGTGTTTCATTTTTATTGACTCACACTGTATGTGGAGGGGCATGTGTAGTCGATATGGAGTTCGTGTACAGTTCATGTTAATTTTTGGCGACCACTATGAATGTATTATACTTGTTCCCACTAATAAAAAAAAAACTGATGTTGCCATTTTATCTGTTGAACTTTAGTGACTTTAACCCATAAGGTCAAAAGTCAAAGGTCATTAACATGACCATACGTCATTCAAAGTATGTTGAATTTATGTATCAAATTGTAGCAAACTTTATGAGAAATATGTTATGATGACACATGACATGGGTTTCGTCTTTAGACCTCTCAGATTTTCGTTATATGTTAATCCATATAAATAAACTTATTACAATACACTCAAAATATGCATGTTTAATTAATTTCCTTCTTTAATTAACTTGCATCATGCCAAATATGGTTATGTTATGACTTTCCATTGCAGAGATATAGCATATGTCAGAATTTTACAAAATGGCGCCTAGATGACGTCACGATGTATTGATTATGTTGAAAAAATTTCTGTGCTGAGACAACTACCATATCTACCATTGTACCAAATTTGAGTACATTTGAATGGGTTGTTTTGGAGATATTGTACGTACAAAAAAAAGTGGGTAGAAATAAAAATAAATAAATAAATAATAATAATAATAATAATAATAATTATAATAATAATAATAATAATAATAATAATAATAAAGAAAGAAAGAAAAAAAAAATTCGTACAAAAATATAAGGTGGTCTGTACTTGAAGTACAGCCCACCTAATAATGTGTTGTTTTAATCAGTGTTTTAGTGACTATTGATGTATTGCTAAATGTTTAAACAGTAGAATCCTAGATGTTGAGTCATAATAAAGTGATAGTCCAGCAGATGGGTGCAGAAAATTGATGGAATTGTGCACTTTTTCATAAAAGCATAACATTTGGCATGTAGGTAGTTTTTTATGCCCAATAAAATATATGGGGGCCACCAAAAAATTCGGGCCTTGGGACCAGTTGTGCCCATTAAAAAAAAAATGGCCCTCTCAGGGTCCTTCCCCTTCAAAGTCTTGCACCCTCCTCATTAACATACCCTTCCTTACCTGCAAGAACTCTTGAGAGCGAACGTACAGGCCCGTACAGGTACCGTGCAACCGACGCGCGACATGTCACGGCTCCGTATGGAGCCTTAATTGGGCCTCCTGAGACCTCCGCAAGGAGCCCGTGCGATGGTCGCAAGAAGCACGTGCAAGCAGTACTATGGCTGCGCGTGTCACGTATGTTCATCTGAACACGTAGCCACACAGAGAGATTGTTGGACATGTCCAACACTCTCTTTGCGTGTCCTGCGTGTCGTACGACGCAAGTAGGGTTTCTATAAGATTTTTGTTCATCTTTTTTATTTGGGGGGGGGGTCGAAATCCAACATTTCAATGTTGAAAAAAGAACCGCACCAGAAACTGGAATATGTTTTTCGAAGTCCCTCTCCCACGCAGACATAAGTTCATTGTACTTTTTAACCGACACTGTTTCTTGTTACTTCAAACGGCAGGTACCATAATACATGTGGTTCTAAGTTAGACCTCTATCATGTCTACACGAAAATGGTTTTATGTCTTCAATGTTTATATCTAAGGGTTCCATCTTATGTGTGCATTGTGGTGAAAGTTTTGATTTTTTTTATGTTGAGTAATTAAAAAATGACACTGGCTATCGCTGATGAAAAAAAAAATACATGAGTAATTATAACTCATGCCATGGGATTGATTGCGCGGACGAATATGTTCCGTAATTATTCATTAATAATTGTTACAAATGCCCCAGCCCCAGCTATCCATCTTTAAGTCAGCATAGATCGATGTATCAAAGATGCGTCTACAATTTGGAAAACAGATCCATTTGCTGCCTGAAATAATTCATAGTTAACCATTAGTAAATGTCATTTCCATTTACAAAATCATGCATGTTATTATGGCGATTATACCAGCACTTTATACTAGGCAGTGCAGGCCAATCCACAAGCGAAACATGTCTTTCCCTACTCTCATTTACAACTCTCCCATGGGTGGCTCAACTCTCGTTATGAGTATGCTCAACTCTCCTCACCCTGCGGGAGACTTGCGCCATTCGACAATTTTTTTTTAAACGGACTACTACTTTGAAATGCAATCACCTTGAATATCATAACCCACATTGTATTATAACATAGGAGCTAAATTTCAAATGAGAAGAAGTTGTCCAACCCACAATGCAGGTCTGGGGAAATATGGCCCATTATGAAAAAAGTGGCTCAACTCTCCTGGATCTCCCCTACCTTTTTCCCGACTGTAAAACAGCCCAATTTGTTTTGTAAAACAATTTTATTTTCAGAAAAGATACTTGTCCTCTTAATTGATATAATATACAAGACATGATGAAAATGGTTACTCCGATGCAAAATACGCACGCGCTGCAAAATCATCGGATATCGGTTTTAGTGGAACGTATATAGTCCGCGATGTGCTGCGACTGCGATCCGATTGGGCTCACAGTCGCAGAGCAATCGGATCGCAGTCGGATCGTGCAGTGTGCGCCGGGCTTTAATATGCCTTTATGTAGCGCGTTGCTTTAAGCCATCGGTAAATATTGAGAAAAATGCTAAATCATGTCAGCACTTCGGTATATGCATCAGAAATTGCACGGCGTAGAGGAAATGCTTATTTATGCAAATGCTTGTTTATCCAAATAATGTGAATAGACTATTATATATTATAAATCTTATTACTCTTTGGAGCCTGATCACAAGCGTAGCTTTCTCCTTATAGGCTCCTCGATATTCACTGTCATTCTAGCCCAGTCTTTTCAATTAATACTGCATGCAAACGTATTATATATATTATGAGGTACTCGCCTTCTTTTATTTTCTCTGACAATATATTTCATGTTCGTTTGTACCATTTATCTTGTTTGTACCATTTATATTGTTTGTACCATTTATACTGACACTGTTAAAGCACTGTAAATGTGAAATATGAAACGAACTGAAACTGAATTGCTCCGGAGATGTCAGCCATGCCTAGCTAGACTCTATTGTACATGTATTTGGCAAGGGCAAGAGGTCCGAATAAATGCGCACAAGTCAAAGATGTCGAGACTCTCTATGTAGCCGCCATGCAACAGTTGATCGGAATTATTTGCCTATTTATCAACTTAGGAAATCATAAAGATATCCGAATTGATGACAATAGATCTCGTAAGGTTGAATAAATTCAAATTTGCCGACAGAATTTTCTGATTGCGGAGAGGGTGGTGTGCTGTAAACCACCCTCCCCGCAGCGACACCCCTATATATTTGAATAACACTAATTTCCATGTAGTAAAAAGTAAGTAAATAATATAACAAAATAACCTTTCTCTCGCTCTCTCTCGCTCTCTTTGTCTGCCCCTAACTGTTTATCTCTTCCATGTAGTCTCTATTCTACACAGGTGCGTAGCCAGGGGCGGTGGGGGCGGTCGTCCCCCCCAAAAAAAAAAGCAAGAGAGAAAAGGCGGGGGGGGGGGAGTTAGAGAAAAAAGCCTTAAAAAGGTGCTACGAGCCGTTACCTTTCTCTCAAAATTTGTTAAAACGTCAAAGCTTTCGCGCTTCGAAGGGTGGAAACTCCACCCATTCTGCGCCCACCCCTGTTACTTTTTTCTTGTTTTACAAAAAACATTCATATACACTGGACCCCAACTGTGGAACCCACTTGACACGGCTTTGAAATCAATCCCAACATGTAACACTTGTTAAACGTAAATATAAATTGTCCTTGCTGGATAGCTACAAAAATCAAGAAACGTAAATGTGTACTCGTAGATTTAAACCAAATGTATTAGACGGCCTCTTTCTTCCTGCGTTCCCTCTATCTCTTTTTTATCCCTCCATCTCTCCTTCTAGTTATCCCTGCTTCCTTATCCCCCCGTACGAGCCGTTACCTTTCTATCAAAATTTGCTAAAATGTCAAAGCTTTCTCACTTTGTATTTTAGACATGTTAGACGTGATTGTAAAGTGTGGACTATCGAGGCATCCTTTCACCCCATGGCGATGCATGACTTATCCTCATTAATGGCTCCCTTGATCATGATTTTCTTTTTTTTTTTCATTTTCACTCAATGAAACCCATCAGGCCTATAATGTGAATAAAGAGTATCATAGCGGGAAAGTTTGGACTATCCCTGCCGGAAAGAACACAGTGTTCCACAGTGTGTTCACATAGTCGACTCTGTGAAGATATGATTCACAGTGTTAAAACGCTCGAATTAATAGTGTAAAGATGATTTCACACTGTGGACACATCCACACTGTGGTTTACCGCAGAGTGTTCACATAGTGATGTTCGATTTCATATTGTAAATTTACTCGCTCACAATGTGAAGACAGTGTGATTCACAATGTTAAAACGCTCGAATTTAACAGTGTGAAGATGATTTCACACTGTGTTTCACACTGTGAACACACTGTGGGACACTGTGTTCTTTTCGGCAGGGGCAGCCCGGCCGCCCCCTCCCCCTTTCACCCATTGGTGTTGATTTACTCTCAGTAATGCTCATTTCCATCTCTTATTGTTTTACCCATATTTAATGCTCTTTCTTAATTAGTCTTGTTTAGTCAATGAAACTCATCAGTTCTGAATAAACAGCCGTGCCATCATGGCTTCAAAATGTGGACTCTCACGACCGTCCCTTACTCAATGGAGGTGGCTAATCCTTTTCGGGGCTCATCTGTGTCTTCTCTTCGTTGACGGCATTTCCAACTGCACTGGAGTGTTTATAGTCCACTGGCAACACTACTTTCAAGCTTCTACAGCAGAGCTCAGCACTGTTCTAAGCATACAGATGGGAGCATACCATTTTGCAGGTTATTAATTTTTTTTCTTCATTTATTTACCAGGGCACTGTCGTATAAAGATTTGCGATTGGTCCAAATTGATCGCAAGTCGTCTAACGAAAAGCTAATTACAATCTCATATCTTTTGAGTACACAGTTGCGATTAATTTTAAATGTTTAAGAGTGAGAGGGGATGGTTACACCTTCTAGGTGTATCCCTTCTATAACTTACCAAACGGTGGAGAGGCTTTTTGTTGTTTATATCCGAAAGAGTTGAGTTTATTTTGATTGAAACTTTCAAAGATGGAGGAGTGGACAAACTATTGGTTTTTAGAAATGAGACCCCATAAATAATGTTGCGCAGTTAAGTCCCGGTCTCACGTTTCCAACGGAGAGAATTATACTAAAATTATACTAACTAAGGAAGGTTCTACTTTATTATTATCATGATTATTATTTTTCTTTTAAGTAATGTTAGAGAAGATGATTGGGTCACTAAACCTGTCTTTAGACATATCACTAATAAGTGATGATGATAATAATGATGATGACTTTCTTTTAAACACAAGTATAGTTAAACGTTTATTTGAAAATCTAATCACAAATTTAACCATTGTGTTCTTGCAGGGGCAATTTCTGGGGCAGCGATTCACAAGCTGGGAGCTCGTGCTATTGTAATCATCAGTGGCACAGTCAGCACCGTCGGGCTTATTCTGAGTAGTGTAGCGCCCTCACCATGGGTCTTGTACGTGACTGCAGGTCTTCTAGCAGGTGAGCTCTTTCATAGTCCATGAAACCCATAGCGCACTATGCGACCTGACTGCGATCCGATTATGGAAGTCTTTGCAATAGCATTTGGTATCAATATTCAAATGTATAAAATCTCGGTGTTCGAGGTTCTGAAAATAAATAGTAAAATCAAAATTCCTGGGTATTGCAGGTCTTCTTGTAGGACTAAAAGCCAAATCGCCTCCGAATCGTAGTGACGTCAGACCTGTCTTGTAATTGTCTACGATTGAAAGCCGATTTAACCAGAAGGCTCACGGTGCACCAAATGTTTATTTTTAGCATTCATATCATTATTCAGAACCACCATCAGGGCGATTGTATTTTTTTTTTTTAATTAATACCATTTTGCGATTTCTTCGCAAATCAGATTGCATTCATAATAAGGCATATCGATGTTCGGCCACAGACAATGCTGATTACTTTATGAATATTATAGATAGAATGTCTCGATAGATTTACAATTATTTTTAGAGACATTCATATGATCTTTACAGAACTTACTCAGTTGATTTTCTTCGAAATAAAAGTTGTTGTCTCAGTAAAAAAAAAAGGATCTCTCCCTCCAGTAATGACTGTAAAATATATTGCATGTACATGTAGTAGTAGCGAAAAAATATTTAGAAACCTAATGCTCAGTTGAATTGTTTTCATGGTAATTGCAGGTGTTGGTTACGGCTCTACACTAAACGCCATAACAGTTTGCATCGCTGAATACTTCACAAAGTACTATAGTATTGCCCAGAGTATAGCCAGTGCCGGTTCAGCCGTCGGCATAGTACTGCTCCCCCCTTTGACCCAGTACCTGATATCTAAATACGGTTGGAAAGGAGCTTACCTTGTTCTCGCTGGTTTGGTAGGGAATACTCTGGTGTGTGGCATGCTGCTCCGCCCCGTGTCGAGTTTCCCTCGCGAGGATGATGAGCGAGATCGGATGCCACCAGAAGAGAGGGTGGGTGACGAGGCAATACGGAAGAAGGATGCCATGACTCAGTTTGAAGGGAGTGACGATGAGGGTGACGAACGACGGGACGACCACGGGGAGGTGGATTCGGACCAAGACACGTCACAAAAAAATCACATGACAGACAACACGGGTCAGTCACGAGGTGACGAGTACCAGAGATTGAACAAAAGACGGCAATCTCGACTGCAGAGTTTGGGAGGGGTCACTGGAGCCTCGCTCCTACTCAAGAATTACCGCTTTACTCTAATTGTCTTCGTGACATTCTTTGTTGGACTCTGCATGTCTGCTATCATGACACATTTTGTACTGAGTGTGGTGGACAAAGGGATCAGCAAACAAGCAGCGTCTTTCTTGATGTCTTTCTTCGGGATAGGAAATCTGATCGGAAAGATAGTCTCGGCTTTCATCCTCGGCAGGAAACTGATAAACGTCACCAAGTTGTTCGGTATTGCCATCTTTGGTTGGGGCATCTCGACCATGTTGCTTCGAGTCCCGACGTCGTATAGTTGGTTTATTGTCGTAGCATTGTCGGTTGGTACTTTCAGCGGCATTGATATCTGTACGGTAGCCATTGTACTCAAGGAAGTCGTCGGTGTCGCAAAACTAGGGCGAGCTTTTGGGGTCCTAATGGTCTTTACAGGAACGGGATGTCTTGTTGGACCAGTCCTAGGAGGTAAGTTTTGGGGTATAGTTTTATCCACAAAGCAGAGAGAAAACTCTTCTCTCTTTTTCACTTTAGGACATTCTAGCTCAACCCCATTGTTAGGTGTGTTAGAATTTAATAAAATATTTTGAATTTAAATATGTCTAGCCTATAATGGCAGCAAGATTTTCAGTTGGAGGAGAGCAAAAACCTGCAAATTAATGTACATTGTTCATTATTCATTACACTGGGGGAAAAAAGAAGAAGAAGTTACGACTAATGGGGAAAATTAAGAACGAATTAGAACAATCACCTAGGAAAACAAAGGTCCGTACAACACTTATTAAAGAAACTTTATCAAACAATTGATTTGATAACTGTAGATAAAATGAGCTACTCTCTCTCTCTCTCTCCTCTCATTTCCTGCCATAAAAAAAAAACATTTTGATAATATGTCATATAACGTAAACACGTTGTTCTATGAAAAGGTTATAACCGACCTGAACGATCTCATTTTCAGGTTGGATATATGACCGGACAAAGAGCTTTGACTTATCTTTCTTCTTGTTTGGGGCATTGTTGGCCGGGTCATCCTTCTCTCTCCTCTTCTTTCGAAAACTGAAGGAACTTGAAGAACGCCATCAGCGACGATCAACCGCACTCGCTCTCCAAAACAAAAAGAGGAATACTGAGCAGTTTGAAGGTGATGAGGTCGAGCGGTTGAGGAGAAAGGACAGTAAAGTTCAGTGGAATGAAGATTCGAAACCCGGTAAAGACATAGAGATCGTTGCGCTGAATGGACATGTCGACGGAGATGACAAGTTGGATCTAGACAAGAATTCCTGGGAATCTGAAGTTTGATATGTTTCATCACTGTACAACACAGGCTCAGGCAATTGCTCCGAGGCCAATACTCTACACTAACCGAATTCTGAACCTCAACCTTGGACCAAACAATCTACTTAACCCTAAATAACCCCCGACTCTAAACCAAACTTAAAATCTTATTGCAACTTTAACCCTCATCCTAACCCTATGTACATGTATTGGACCCAGAACCCAGAGCCGTTGGCATTGTCGCCGTAGCATATTAGCCTTAGCATAGTAGCCGTTGATCACGCGTTAATAAAATGCTAGGTGGAAATGGTATAACCAGGAACTATTTCACAAAAATGACATCCCCCACATAAAATATAAGTTGGTCATTGGAAACAGTCTTAATTGGAACAACCGTCGACATAAAGACTGAAAAGCACAATAACAACAGGGACAGCAGTTATCGTTTTCAGTTCTTCAAAGAGGCGTCTGCAAATTCATGGACCAGTTTATCATCGTCTAATTTTGTTTTTTGTTGTTGGTATGAGTAGAAAATCTAAATATTAATCTTACATGGGTAAGAAACTAACCAAAGATTTTTTTTTGATACACTTGTATCTTGTTTTAGATACTATAACCTCAATATAAAAACAGTATTCATGGAGATTTGGTGAAATATATGTTTTTCATTGTGCATCTTGAATTTCTTGATGCAGTTTTGGGCCCCTTTTCCACTCAAAAAATCTCTGACAAGCAAAAAAAAAAAAAGGTCCTCAGCATTTTTGGGCCCCTTTTTGGTCCCAGGGGAGGGGGCCCGGGCCCCCGCCGCCCCCCCCCCTGGATCCGCCACTGTCTAGAAGGCTGAGGATGCTGGGGGTGCTGTAGGGGGTGCTGGCAAACGGGGCTACATAGATACATTCCAACTCCGGCGTTTTGTGAGGATGATTCCGCTCGGCCCCTGTCTATTATTCGGATACTGCTTTGAATGTGCGATATTATAGCTTTTGTTTTTTCATTCTTCCGTCCTTATATATGCTTCTCTTTGTGCCCAAATTTGTCTCTCTTACTCTTTCTCTCTTTTCCCATCATCTTTTGTCCCTCATACTGTCTGATCACATGTAGTTTTGAATCATTTTTCTCGAACGTTAGCCCATTTCTATCACAAACATGTGTTTTTGTTTTTGGTAAGATAATGTGCAGTTCCGGAATATAATCTGTTTATACTCCGTGTTAAAAAAAAAAACAGTGGACACTAATGATCGTTAAAACTAAAAAAAAAAAAAATCATATCAGACTGAGGTTTTTACGTTGTAAACTTGAAGGATGTAAAATTTATTGGGAGCAATTTTCATGTAAATTTCTCTTTTACCTTGAATAATATTTGTAGCAGCCTATATATACACGTATATAGATACGTGTATATATTTTATGGAATAAGCATCTACATGTATTATGGAATTGAGAAATGGTAGAATACTATCGGCTGTATTGTCATTTGTTTGCTGAATATTTTATAATGTCGCGTACAACCAAAATTAGATAATGTAACGTCAGTTTTCTACCGCTTGGTAATCATTCTGTGCTATACTGAAATACATGTATACTGTTAAGTAAAGTTTGGTCAGACGTGTACAGTTCCGGAATATAATCTGTTTATACTAGGTGTTAAAAAAAAAATGGTGGACACTAATAATCGTTAATAACTAAAAAATTATAAATCATATCAGACTGAGGTTTTTACATTGTAGAGTTGAAGGATGTAAAATTTATTTGGGGAAAGTTTCATGTCTGAATACTTATCTTAAAAATATGCTGTGAATATTTAATTAGATTTTTCACTTTTTAAAAAGTCAAGGCCGAAAATCTGTGTGTATCAGTAATTAATTCAAAATACAACAATTGCCCTTGTGCATTGCAGCTGAAATTCTAGAACACCTTTTTAAGCCAGAGTCATGAATCATTAATGACAGTGGGCAACAAAAGGTTGGCAGGAATGAGAGCTGCAAAGCACAATGGCAGTGGTGTCCTGAATTAATTACTGATACACACAGATTTTGTGGCCTTGATTTTTCAAAAAGTGAAAAATCTGATTAAATATTCAGAGCAATATCTTAAGAAAAATATTCAGAGAAATGTCATTAAACTTGCTCCCAATAATTTTTTTATTCATTAACTTAACAGCGTAAAAAACTTAGTCTGATAGGAGGTATAAATTTTGAGTTATTGACGATCAAAAGTGCCCACGGTTTATCTTAGCACCTATAGTACATGTATATCAACTGTGTTGTGAAATATATTCCTTCTATAATAATGTTATAAACTGTAATCCAATAGAATTTGAATAAATTATATAACAAGTAATTAGTAATTTAAGCTGTTAGCACGTCATTCTTGCCACTGTATAAACGAGTCCATCACATACTAAGGATTTTTTTTTTAATCGGCAACGCCATTTAGCTTGAATAGCAAAATTGTACGCACTATTTCACTATAAGTATCTTGGACGATTTCAAACACCTTTTTCCTTCTTTTGACAATATTGTGAATCTGCCTTGGGGTGATTGCATACGTGCATCATGGGAAGGCTGATATTCATTATTGATTTGCTGCATGGCTTTTTTTTTTCAACATTTTTTTGCAAACATGACGGAGATAACCCACATGCTGTTAGGCATAGGAAACTACAAAAGGCTGAACTACTGCTTGAAGAATGATATTTACAACAGAAAATAAATTTCTTTTTTCGAAAATCATTCTCAATTCGAGATCCACGCTTCACCACTCCTACTCCATAAAAAACTATACGTATTCCCTGTTATACATACTTGTTGTGAGCGATTTTGTAGTCTACTCAGCAGCAGACGGAGGTCAGCGAGTACATGTATATTTTATCCATACCGTATGACACGTAAGTAATTGGGTCAGTATCTGCGCTAATCAGTCCTGCGAATTAACTCATACAGGGGCATCGCTAGAGCAGGTGTGGGGTGTCACCCCCCCCCCCCAAAACTAAAAATTCCTGTCGGCAAAAAAAAAAAAGGAGGGGGAAGGAGAGGGAAGAGGAAAGAGAAAAGGAGAAAAGAGAAAGGAGAATAAAAAAGAAAAGAAAAAAGAAAAGGGAACGGAAATGAAAACAAAAACAAAGAAAAGGAGAAAAGGAAAGGAAAGAAAAAGAAGGAAAAAACTGGCCAAATTTTTGCTCGCTCGCTTGACTCGCTCGCAAGAACACTAGAACGGTAATATTCGGGCAGAAGGCGTTCCCCTTCGGTAATGGGCTACATCCTCCTCCCCCCCCCCCCCCCCGAGGATTTTAAAAGTTCCGATATTCGGGCAACCACTTCTTCATATTTGGGCAGCGAGGTTCCCGGATAATTCTGTAACTTCTGTACATTTTCACTACGAAAGTTGTTAAAAATTTGGTTGCTCGCTCGCAAAAAATTAGAAATTGGAAAGTTGATATTTGGGCAAAAGGCGTAAGCCTCCCTTGCGAAAATTGTCCCATATGATCAAGATCTCTACATCTGCGATTTTCTTTTATTATTATTTGTGGGAGGGGGGAGATTAGGGTTCAGCATTTCAAAATTGTAGCGACGCCCCTGAACTCATAAGCATTGCTTGCGCTTTACATTTTGCAATCACTTTTGAAACGATATCACTCTTTTATCAGTATGAACATGACAGAAAAGAGAGTGGACAAAATAAACAACCCCTCATTCTACCCTTCACAATGGTTCTGGTAGACAAAAGAACACCCCTTTACTGTTATTCTGTGAAAATAATATATAATAATAGTTTAATATGCCTTGACACCTGTGACAAGATAAAATATTTTAAAAAATAAAATTGACTAATTAATATACATGATTTCCAGGCAAACAGATCAAACGTATACAGAAACTAAGTAGAAATACCACCATCGCTCGCGGCATCTCATTTTTGTTCATACATGTATTATCTTCGTATTCTGACAGATTTTCCGACATCAAAGTCCTACTCATGCACAGATGCTATCGCTGCCTGAACTGTTCAAAGTTCTGAGTTCAAGGTTTCCGTATCTCGCGATCCAGTATACGATATTAATATTAACAAAAAATGACAATGATGACTTGAACGGGGGCCCCTCGTGGGGACATGAAATAAATACAATCGTATTCAAACAAGGTGTATAAGGCAATATTTGGCATGAACAAGTGTTTTATATATATATATATATATATATATATAAAATTAGTGATGGAGAAAATAAAGAATAGATTATAAATATGTATATGACTGAAAAATGTTTGTTAAAATATGTATGGAATTACAGTATGCATTGGTTATCAGCTGCGTATCTTTAACATTCAATCCACGTGCAATGACAGCCTAATAACCATAAAATATATAATTTTTCCTTTATTACATTATGAAACATTAAAACCTAGAAATAATGATTTTACAAATCCGTGAGAGATTCTCTAATTCTTAATTTTCGTGTTAAACAAGTTATACATTTTTTTCAACATTAGGTCGTCGTGACTTAATAAAAACTTTCCAGATACTATCAAAAGCAGGACATTTGAACATAAAATTATAATGAAATTCGTCTCCCTGTTCCTGCATGTAACACAAATTACAACATTGTAGAGCATGGTCATGCAAATAACGACCATTAGATCAGTATAGGTATATTATTGTATAGGTATATTATTTCCACAACGAAACTTACAAAGAGAAGTTCTACCTACAAAAGCTAATTTTATCAAATAATTTTCAAAACACATTCTTTATTAAATATGCTATATTTGGTACATAAACGATTTCTATTCACCTCACTGCAATTCTGTTTGTATATCAACCAACCCAACTGACATCTACAATAATATTTTGATCCGACCATTCATCCCACATTAATTTTGTCTAAAATACCTTTCACATTTACAATTCACAGCTGACTCGAAATCACCTTTATCATGTAACGGTCGTCGAAGTCATAAATAACACACGACAATTTTGAAATATTTACTACATGTATAACATGAACCTTTACTTATCCTTGCCCAAATGTAACTAACAATAGACAGATAGAAGAATCTGAATCTACCAAATTCTCCTTAAACCAAGCTGTTTTACGGTTCAAATTAAGTCATTGTATAAGCGTTTCAAGAAACTTTTTGTGAAACATTGCAACACATTGCTAGTCTTCACGGACAACCCGAGATCTCACTTACATATATTTTGTAATATTATTTTTAAAGACTATATTGATACGGACTCTTGGACTCTATAATTATTAAAAAACTAGAGAAAAGTTTGATATGCCCATCCATACATTTAAATCTAAAGAGACATGAAATAAAACGTGTTTGTTAGATATTTTTCATGATTTTGGGATTTTAATAAAATCTTATTGTAGCCTATTATCTTAAGTCCCTAATTCAATATATAGGGAATGGGGGAGGTTTGGCTGATGGTGGCTTTCTGAAATATATTATTAGTAATGTTAATTATCGCCTCCACAATGATGGTCTGTTTTAGTCTAATAATGTAATGAAAATTTATGATATTTATCGACTCAATCTTCTCGTACTTATGTTTCAGTATTATAATCGCGAATTGCCCATGCACTGTCTTCAATTATACTTACAGTAAATAATGAATCCATCGTTATCCCCCTAGACAAATCAATCTGTATCACTTGCCAAGACCTCGTACCACATTAACACAGAATACTTTTATATTTGCTGCTCCTAAATTTTGGAATTCACTCCCTTTGGATATACGAGACAGTAAAAGTTTGAGTAAAAGTAACACTCAAATGTAAATTGAAAAAAAAAAATCGCTAATTGTTTTTTATGGACATTGACCCCTCATTGATGTTTTTGTTTACCTGTAGTAAAATCTATAGATTAAATAGAACCTTCCAGATCATGCCCCTTTCCCATCCTGCCTTCTTAATCCTCCCCACCTGTCATATGCTCCTTCTTATTCCGTCTTTTGTAAAGTTTACTCCTTTAAATCTTTACCTCTTTTTTTATTATTTTTTTTTTTTACAATATCTTTCATATCTTTGATAAAAAGTGTGTTTTGTTATGTTTGTTTTTGTTTTGTTTTGTTAATGACTTGTTTGCTTTCCATGGCCATGTATATGTCTTTTTTTCTCTATCTGTCTTCTTTTTCCTCCACCGTTTATTTCTTCCTTTTCTAACCTTTCCCCTTTTTATTCTTCTTTCTTTCCCCTTTTTTTGTTGTTGAATGTTATGCATGATTACCCAGTATAATTTTTATGTATTGCATAAACTATAATTTAACTTTTGTCAGGGACCAGCGCTTCTGCAAGCTCTGCTTCTTTACTTGTCTCTGTTTTCATTCTGAAAGTTTTCATATAATTACTTTAATGTAGTCTTCATTGTTATCGAAAATGTTTCTGCACTTAGTTTCGTTTTCAATTATTTCATATTGTTAATTGCACAGTAGTTATTGTTTTATATACTATGAAAAATGATAATGAAATGAAATAGAATCTAAATCTGAAAACTTGTTAAAGGGGAAGTCCACCCTGATATCTGGTTGGTTTTAAAAGAAGCAGAAAAAATATTTAAAAAACAGATCAATGGAAGTTTGAGCAAAACCGGACAAGAAATAATAAAGTTATGAATTTTGAAGTTGTAATCAATCAAACGCAAACTGACAACTCCTTGAACTCCTTGACGTATCTTGCGAGCCCCTCTCATTTGCCAGTGTATAATAAATTTCCATTTTCTCTAAAGAAAATATTCAGTCATACTAGATACCATCATTGCACATATGTTTTTACACAAAACATATGTGAAACAAATTTATTCTTTCATCAACAACTCAGAAAATGACAATTTATAAAATTTTACTGTACAGAGCAAGAGAGAGAAGACCTCGCATGCAAGATACGTCACAGAGTTGCCAATTTGTGTTTGATTGATTACAACTTCATAAATTCATAACTTTCTTATTTCTTATTGAATTTTGCTCAAACTTTCACTAATAAGTTTCTCTCATGTTTTCTTTTTATCTTATCAAAAATCAACTAAATACCAATGTGGACTTCCCCTTTAAAACTTGTACAGATTGAACATCCCAAGCTGTACAGAATTACGACGTTGCTTCCATTTTCTTGAGGTAGAGGCGGTCATTTTCAATGTATTTAAATCAGTCAGAATAACTGATGTGAATAAAGTGTACATTTCTTTCTGTAAATGCTTCAGATAAAATGCGGTGGACTCGGGCAAAATAAAAGGGCAATAAGTCTGTTGGAGAAACACTTTTCTAGCTCTTATTATATGCATACATCTTCAATAAATTCAAACGCAAATCCCAAATTCTAGATTCTGAATGGTTACAATTACAAAAAATTAAAAAAAAAATTAAAAAAAATTGGTTTTTAAGTTGGTTAGCTTCGGAGCCTCCCCTACCCCTGAAAATTATGTAAGGGAAGAAAATGCCTGCCCGCCGGACCGGCCCTAGCAGAGAATTTCATCCCATTATGGGTTCTCGAGCAGATCTGAGATATTGGAGGGGGCAATTAAAAATCTTTTGGAATAGCATATTTTTGAACGGTGTACAATAGGCTACCCGTATAGGGGCCGTTTAGTTTGAAAAGACTCGTCTTTAGCTGTTTGAAAAGTATCAAGTTCAGAAGAACTGCGCAATTTGTGGTAGTATTTTAGACTACCCAGACCCCCGGCCGCCGCCCCCCCCCCCAAAAAAAACACCAAACCAACAAACAAACAAACAAACAAAAAACAAACAAAATAAACAAAGATACAAACAAACAAAACAACAACAACAACAACAACAATTCCAACACTAACAAAACACTTAAATGGAACTATAGCGGAACACTTTTTTTTTTTTTTTTTTTTTTTTTACCTTTGGATGTCCAGAAATAAATATAATCCCATGGAATAAATATGTTTCAATTATTATTATGCTCCCACTCCCAGTCCCGGGTTCCATTCCCACACTACGTAGACACTATAAAGTTCGGTGAAGACGTCTTTAGACTTCTGTGACCATGGTGACTTTATTACCCCACTCCTCTTCACCATCACTCTGTCTTCGGTATTAAAAAAACCAAAAAAAAACCCAAAAACAAAAAAATTATGGCAGTTTCTGGGGCTGTGGATATTTTTTGTCTGGATACCCGATTTACTGTTTTCTTGAATAACAAGTATCGAAAACATTTTATAAATATCGAACTTTTTTGCTATCGTAATTTTAACACGTCGGCGAAATTCTCTGTTCGAGATGCGACGTCTGCTTTACATGACCGGCTGTTTGTTATTTGTCTAAAGAAAAGGAATCCACAAGATCTTTAAGGTAATTAAATAGTATTTGTTTAAGATGATATATTCAATGACATTTACTTAGGGAAATTTTCGTTATTATCGCGTGTTTTTGACAATGATTGTTTTAAAGTTGTTCAGCTCAGTCCCATGTATCTGTATTGATGTAGACCCTCACGTATGTTCGTTTAATAACTAGATCTAGGTCTACATGACCAGTACAAAGGCAGTAGGCACTTCGAGGGCGCGAACATCTTGGCAGATTGCATGGCTTGGGGACAAAAGGCCGCTAATTATTTGCCTATTCTACTTTAATAAGGCAAATGAGGGCGCAAACGTTGTTTTTTGTATTTTTACTTTCCAAAGCTAAAAAATGTTTCAAAATTCCCAATTAAATAGTTGAAATGAGTTAGTCTAGGCATGTTATAGTTCAGGACGTGTGTGCTTCTGAAGTTCTGTCCCCAAACCTTCAATCTAATGAAGATAATTCAGGCAACTTATTTGCTGATCGACACTTGTCATGCTCGCAAGGGACTGCCCACAGTGCCCAGTAACACTTTCAATCGACATTGCTCATCATTCTTACTCTTCATTGCATAAAATTAAAAACATTTTGTTATGAAAGAAGGGAAAGATATTTGCTTTCCGGGGGTATTTATCATACCAGGGATGAGATTTAGCTAGGGGTCAAGGACTCGTTTGGTCAAAATAGGCATTCCTAATTTTGGCCCACGTCTTAGACCCTACTGATGTATTTTAGCATTAGCTTCATGATTTTACAGTGGAGGCGCACGGCCGACATCGGAGACTCTCTCCCATTTGGGAGACTGTCTCTCATATCGGAGACTTAGCTTACAAAAGGATAAAAGAAACAACACTAACAACAAGGCAGTTTATCCCAGCCAAATTTTTGCCTGACTGAGGTCAGAAACCCATTTGTTTTGTGTGTGGGTCATAACAAAAATTGTTATGAAAACAAAAGTAGACGGTGAATCTTTGAAGTAGAAGGTCAAAAGGGGTAATTTTTCATGAGGAATCTGCTTATCACATTTTCATTTTGCGCCGAGATAATCCCTTTGCCGCAAATGTAAACAAAGAAAATCGATCTCCCAAATGGGAGACTGTCTCCCACATCGGCTACCAAAAATATTTATGAAAGTCTCTGATAACAGAGACAATCTCCCAAATGGGAGAGAGTCTCCAATATCGGCCGTGCGCCTCTACTGTTTTAAGACGCCTAAAGATATGCATAGAGCGTATCCGGTCAACCCTGACAACTACCCCCTGGACAACTACCCCCCCCCCCCCAGGGCCCAGGACAATTACCCCCAGGAAAATTACCCGTCGGCTTTCCTAGCTTCCAAATAAAATCTACCCAACAATGACGGGGAATCGAAAGTCAAATTTTTCGATTCGCCTTAACGTTTTCGGCACTGTTTTTTCCATTTCCGTAGGGGTAGGAGGCATTCTATCGATATAAACATAGAGGGCGCCAAATTACTTATATTACTACAAAGTTTTGTTCGGTAGGGAGAACTAATTTTCGTATAATATAACGTGGAAAATCTATATATGTATAACTCTTGGGGATCTAACGTCCTGAGTTTGGACTTAGGGCGATGTCTGTTTTTCTTCTAGTTTGGGGATTTACTAAAAATACCTTATCGCACACAAAAGGTAGTTATACGATTCTTTTTGCCATAAATGCAAATTGAATCAAATTAATTCTAAACATATACTAACATTTTGAATCCATTAATTCTCTGTAACGTCATTTCGCGCTGATATACGCATGTACAACAAAACAAAAAAATTAGCCTTTTAGTTGAATCTAGGTATATATATATATTAGTGCTGGTATCGGCATGGAAAATCTATGTCGCCATGTCGCAATAAAATTAACGCCGATGTCGACATGTGTCGACATCTGGACATGAGTCAAACAAGTCTAAACTCGGGTCGCTCCCGTAGTGACCGTACACTATTAAACCAGAGTTACCCGACACAAATTCACAAGAGCTTTACATGGAATACATGCACTATGTCCTCACGGGCTCACACTCGCAGTCATACTCACTTACAGTTCTCAAAGATGCACACTGTCAACTATTTGCCCCAAAATTTGTTTTGTATGATCCAATTTATCAAGCATTAATGAAAGTCATGCGGTGCGAGTCAGCTAGTGTTGCATATCTAGGCATGTACATGTACGTAATGTATACCGGTCGTCGCAGCTAGATACGCAGTGATCGTGTCGCGCGCGCTGCTAATGCGTATGTGAAACAAATCATGTACGCGCGCACGACGCCACGGCGAGGTACATGTAAAAAGACCCATTTTATGTCGCCATCGGAGCATGCGTGTCGACATGTCGGCAAAGTCCAAAACCAGTACTTTTGTCGCCATAGTGGCGACATCAGGCGTGTCGATACCAGCACTAATATATATATATATAGAGAGAGAGAGAGAGAGAGAGAGATCAAAAGTTCTGCTACGGAGTTAAAAATAGAGACAGACACAAAATAAATTACTCCGTTGGACACAAAAGTTTCAATATTTCGCCTATAAGGCTTCTTCAGGAAATGATACCAAGTACAAAAATGCACCAAGGATGTAGTGCATAGCGCGTAATTATTGTCAAAACAACAAGTGTAAAATAACTCTGTTTATTTTTACGCTTTTTATTTTACGCTTGTTGTTTTGACAATGATTATGCGCTATGCACTACATCCTTGGTGCATTTTTGTACTTGATATCATTTCCTGAAGAAGCCTTATAGGCGAAATATTGAAACTTTTGTGTCAAACGGAGTAATTTTTTTTGTGTCTGTGTATATATATATATATATATATCATCCTCATAATATTGAATAATTTTTATCTTCATACTACCAAAAATCAGAATTTTGTTATTAAGCTTTTGTACAAATTAAATCTTTCTTAGACTTTTAGAATTTAGAGGGATTTTGGTGTTTGTTTTACATGAGTGAAGCAGTGAATTTGCGACACAGTCCCACATGGCTTGGTTCCATGATGAGTGGCTTTAGCGGGTGAATAGCCTTCAATAGGCTTTGTGTGTATTAGCAGGGATTGGTCCAGTCTAGATCATTCATACATGAGAGGAAAATAATTATTTAAAATTTCACTTTCAACTCTAAAACCCCAAATTTGTAGCAAAGCAAGATTTGGGGTCATAGCCTATCAAGAGAGATAACTGTGAAACATGGACAAGGGCAAGCTCGAAAGGTCAATTTATGGAGCTCCAATCCGAATGGTATTCGGGGCTCAATGAATTTGACTTGTGCACGAGCGTGTCCGTACGTCACAATTGTTTCTCTCAAGTAGCTACATGTATGTCATGAATTGTGTTTTTTATTTCTTTAAAGTTTTGATCTGTGTTTTTTTCAGCAATCATTTTTGCATTTTCAAATTCTTCCATCTGCTATCATATTTTGATTAAGCTCTACAAATGTGGATTTTTTACATTGTTTTTAAAAATAATAAATAACATTGCATTATTTTGGGCTACATGTGGTAAATTTTGAATAAAGTCTTATTCCTATTCATTTTTCGTAAAAACTAGTATTGAATGTGAGCGACTGAATGTAGACTAGAGTCCCCGATATTGCCCGATGCATATGCATTCATGTATGCTAGTGAAGTCCAACACGGAAAACTGATGAGTTTTTTTAACCTTTTTATACTTAAATATGTTATCAGAAAATTATGGGAGGAAAACTGGGGGCAATTTGGGAATATTTAAAAGGTAAGAGTCTTCAAGAAGACGGGGAAAATCCTACAAATGATATGGGCTAGATTCAAAGATGGTAGACATTGAAATCTAAAAGTATAACATGTATGAAGTACGAGGGCACTTGGTTTCTCTTATTCAAAGTCAAATGACCATACTTTATAACTTTAATGATAAATCTAGTACAAGTTACAGCACATTTTCTCAGGCTCTGCTGACATAGCTGAGTGAGATTCTTTTGTCAAACATGTCAAATGATTCATCACTTCTCAAAAGGTTTGAAAAGGTTTGACGGTTATTTTACCTGACTGCAAAGAAAGCATGTGTATGCTTGTGAGTAAGCAACCAGGCTTTAGGTCCTCTGTGAGGGACTTTTTAGTGATGGTTAATGCCTTACCCAAGGGCATGTGGTTTTGAACCACATCCTCCCAGTTTTGAGACCACTGCTTTACCACTGAGCCATCATGCCTCCTTACCAGGTAATCTGTTGTAGACCTCTAATCTATCAAAATACATATATAGTTTAGTATTCTTCAAGTACTTTGTTAAACTTTATAACACTCAAAAGGATGGAGCCATTTTTTGATGTATGCTGCAAAGAGTCAAATTTATATGTGACACAATTGATCTGCATTGTTTTTAGAAACTAGAGACCCCTTAGAACTCTGCTGATGTCAGGTATAAATAGGAGATAGAAATAAATGGAAAATCAATGTTACTAAACACACATCAAGCAAATGTCAATATATTTTCATTTTTTACAGGTGGAAGTTGATGCAGTAACACCTTACATAAAGATCTTTATGCAGATCACAACTTTGGAAGAGAAAGAAACCAATAATAAACCTTGAAAAAATGAGGTTCATTGGCACCCAGGCTGTTGTTAGGTTGATTCTATTCATCATCATACACAGAGTACACTGCAAGACAACAGTGGGTGTGTTCAATTCTCTTCAAGCAGCAAAAGCCAAAGGACTCTTCATCACAGAATTCTGCTTCACAGGTACCATTTTCAAATCAATGAGTGCATCTCCAAAAAAAGTTAACAGTCAGAAAAAGTCTCCCAAAATAAATATTTATATAATATTGAATGGCCTTGAGTGGGATACAAGGATATATCGCACGAGCTATGAGCATATTTCACGAGTCGGCACGACGAGTGAAATATTTTCAAAGCGAGTACGATATATCCTTGTGTCCTACGAAAGAAAAGCCATTCAATATTATTATTATTAATTGTATGATACCTAGTTCCTCAATTTTCACCATTACATGTCCTTATGTTTTTGTATGGACTTCGACATAAAACACAGGGAGAAAATTATTTTTGTCCTTACCCAAGCATCTTGCAAGAGCTGCGCGCATACATCCATTGTCTTAACCTTTGCGTATTTAAGCGCGTATTCACTTTTTTACGCGTCACGCGCACCCCAAACCATGAGATATGGAGATATATTGCACGGTCATCCGGGTACTTTTACACAAACCATGAGATATTGTTTTAAAATTGCACGGTCATCCGGGTACTCATGCGCAAACCATGAGATACGCCAATTTTTCTGGTCGCCTGATAACCCTTCATACAAATAATAATTCAAAATATTTAAAGCTAAATTTCATACCTGTGGATAGCTTAAGGTCTCTTCTATTAAATGACATCTAAAGATATGGCCATATTTTACACTCGAATGAGCAAAGACTACTTTTGTAAAAAGGTGCAAAATCCAGACTTGACAAGAATTGGTATTTGCTCTGGCTGGTATCAGCAAAGTTGAGAGTCATGAAAAGGCTTAGAAATATTCATATTTTGATCAGTATTAGACAATTTATGAAAAAAAAAATGTTTGTTCTTTGTATATATGCTTACATATCTGGTCAACATTTTTATGCTTCAGTGGCAAGTTTTTAATTCAAGTTGGCTTTCTTAGCCATAAAGTTTTGATGGGATATGTCAGGAAACACCCCCCAAAAAGCATATTCTTCATAAATTGCAATTTAATGATCAGAATATAAAAATTCTAAGCCTTTTCAAGACTCTCAACTTTGCTGATACAAGCCAGAACAAATACAAATTTTTGTCAACCATTGATTTTGCACCATTTCACAACAATGGCTTTTTATCACTCAACCATACAATATCATTAGATGTTTTGGTGTAATTTGTTTGAAGAGACCCTAAGCTATTCATACGTATGAAAATTTCATGAACCAATTTTGAAATGTTCATTAGGCCAGGAGAAACTTTTTCCAACTGTCAACTTTTAACAGTTAGTTCTCAAATTTGTTAATGCCAGCCGGAACAAATACAACTTCTTGTCAGGTCTGGATTTTGCACCCTTTGGCAAAAGTGGTTTTTGCTCACATGAGCTTAAAATATCGCCAGATTTTTAATTTATTTTTTGTGTTGATGTCATTTGATAGAAGCTACCCCAAGCTCTCCACAGGTATGAAAATTTCCAACAAATATTTTGAAATATTTCTTTGGGGAGACTTTTTCCAACTGTTAACTTTTTTTCTGGGACACACTGTAGTGCTTTTTGAAGATCCTTCAAATGATAGTTTCTAAGTTGACCTATATTCATTTGTCCAATTCGTTAACCTGTATATCTTGGTGTAGTGATTCATTTTGCTAATAGTTAGGTATTTAATGGGGTGATTAAGAAAAAAGAAAAAGACTCTGAAAAAGAGAATTACTTCCAGAATTCATTTTTAGAGAGCAATATTTTTCTTGACTACCCTGATTTCCTTTTCATTTATATTTTTCATCATATCCCATATCTTTCAAGGCTTTTTGTGTGATAGGAGTTTTACATTTGTAATACCAAACCAATTGAATTACGTATTTCTGTAATGAAAAAAGTTTGTTTTTCTTGTTGAAATTTAAAACAAGTTTATAGTTGATGAAGTTTAATATCATTGAATTCTTTGCTTATCAAGACAATTTGGAGGCACAGTAAGAATTGAAATTGAATTTAGAGTAAGTAAGTATTATTTTGTAGTAATTTTTTGTGTATGATACCTTGCATACATGTAACTCGAAGTCACATAAGTTGAACTTTCCCTAAGTCGAAACAATTTTTTTGACCAAACTATGCAAAATATGTGTAATTTACATTTCCTACGTCGAATTTTGCATAAGTCGATCTATTTTGTGTGGTCCCAACAGATTTGACTTATGCAAAGTTAACTGTAGTTCATTATCCATATCAATGTTTTACATACATATATGTACAAAAATTCATAACAACATATTTTCCCTATGTATTTAGATAGCACAGGAGGACTGAATTACACATTGAATGCCACAACTCCAGGAGGTAAACTCTATTTCTACTCTAAGCAGAGCTGGGCTGAAGCAGAGAGCAATACAGATTGTTCACACAAGTTAATGAAGGCTGAATACAGTGGTAAGTTGTAGACTTATAGTAAACAATTAGTATCATAATCTGATGACTTTTTAAAAATGAAATCATGAATTCACAACTTACAGCAATTTTACAACCTACCACTGTGAAGTTGTAAGCACTTGTCATATCTGATGACTTTATAAAAATAGGTGAAAGATTTTTTTTGATTGATTGATTGAAAATGGTTTATTGGAATAAAAAATTTACATGAAATCGATAGAATTTGATGCAGAAGCTCCTCCTTGTATATCAAATTCAAGATTGCTTGGATCCATTCTTCAGCCTCCAGTATTGTTGACCATAAGAGTCAAGATCAAATTACCAAGATATAAAGCAAGAACGGGCACCTCTTCAGTATTACTGCTGCATGACTGGGGCTGAAATCCTTTCAAAATGCTTGTCAACAGAAAATAAAACCATCTTTCACTGTGCCATTAACAGTTATGAACATTTGGCGTAAGTGAGCTTTCAAGAGTTGAATTTTGAATTTCAATTCACCGTCATATTAGATAAGGCCTATAGAAAACTAGGAAAAAGTTCATTATACATACTGTTTCAGGAAAGAAAATCTTAACCATTCTCGTTTTCAAACCTACGGTAGGGCTTCATCACCCATGGCACAAGAGGAGTCAATTTGTAATACATACAATATCTCCATTCGATGTTTCATTGTGCATGCAAGTACTTGGAAATACTTTTGGTTTATATGCACTATACAAAAGGAATATACATAATTGAATTTTAAAAAAGGACTATAAACACAAGCCAAAGTGCATCAAAACCAGTTGCTGCAGAGCAGCTCCATAATATCTCATTTGTTCATTTCTAATTATCTTGACTTAACTGATTTCTTTATATTGTAACAGTCAATCTGGTTCAGAAAGGAGGAAATCACACCTCACTGCAGCTGAAACACACAGGTATCTGGCGAGTGATATATGGAGACTCGTATACTTGCAGCCCTATTCTACCACAGGAGAACCCAGTGTATATCAGCTATGATATTCGTCTTTTTAACGTTGATTCATTCGGCAAGCCTCTCAGCCATTTTGAATGCCAGGATAAAGGTGAGTCTTAGTTAATTGTAATAATGGTCATGTTGCTAATGATGATGATTATAACTATATTGATGATTATTATGATAATTGTGATCACTGATATCAATAATGACAATCATTCCAATTATATTGATAATAGTTATAATAACAGTGATTATAATGATTATTATGATTACAACAAAAACATTAGGTATATGTATAACTATATTGTGAAACAATGATGAAGTATTTTTATTCAGGTACCAGTTTCTTTACTTTTTAAGAAGGGATCTTCTTGACCAAATAATGGTTCAAGAGTACCTGTAGAAGTACATTGTAATTTACATACAAATGTATTTATTAAAGCAAGCATATGTGACCCGTCACCACAAAACCACCAAAAAGTCGCATTGTATGATTTTCAGATGGAGCTCAATAAAGGTGTTTTGGTCAGCATAGTCAAATAGCAGGTTTTTTAATTTCCTGAAAGAATATACTTTTTTCTAAGTAATTTAAGATTTGGAGGCACAAAAAAATCTTAAAGTGGTATTTTGGACAGTTTTTCGGCAGACCTATGTTTGTCTTCTCTGGATTATGTGGTACTAGTTTTCTTTGTTTACAACCCTGAATACTTGCCTCATTTTGATCAACCATAACTTTACAATAGAGTAACCTCTTGGATTGATATTTGTTCAACATAATGAGCAGGGTCTACTTAATTAGTATGCCAAGTTCAAGGACAATCTGATAATCCCTTCATAGAAATTTATATTCAGTTCCAATCCTCCTTTTGTCACCCTTGCATAATACCTGGCAAGTCAGCGAGCTTCAATAGACTGCCAACTTTAAATAAACCCTTATTTCCATCATTATCGGCATACTCACCTGTCCCTGTTTAACATTGCTATTCACCCCACCCCACCCTCAACAACACCGGTAAGATCTCCCACATAATTTAGGCATGCCCCTGGCACGTACAGCGTGCAACCCGTCAGGGGTCACCTCGTGACCTACATCCCTCGTCACTTCCTCTTTCACTACCGCGCGCCCTTCCAACAACACATAAGTGCATCGTAGAGTGATAAAATTCAACTTTTGTGCCTCTAATTTTCATTTTCTTACACCTCTGCCGATGTCTGAGAAAAAGAAAAGAACCAAAGATAACCCCGTGTCGGGTATGAAATCAAGAACACAGCCGGGTTCGGCGGAAGAGAGTACAAATCCGCCTGATAACGAACCCAATATTGCGGTGGGCATGGAAACCCCACCTAGTACTGAACACGAGAACACAACCTCGCCGGCGGGCAGGGAAAACCCGCCAGCAGGCACAGAGAGCGCGGGTGCGGCAGCTACCCGCTCCAATTTTCTCCCATCATTACCCCAGCCTAAGAAAGGGAGTAGATCGAAAAAATATCCAAGGATAAACCTATCGCTAAACGTCCCCTTGTGAAAAATGTCGGGAAGCCCTCGGAGGCAGAACCTCCGACTAAAAAGACCAGAAAAGATGATAGCTCTTGTAATCCTATCCCCAAGTCCCTCCCCGAGCCAGGTACGAATGCGGCGGGGATTTGGTTCATGAAAACTCTGCAGGCGTTATTGCCCCCTAGCTCCACAGTAAACGCCCCTAACCCTAGTTCCAGGGCTGGGAAGGACCCCCCGGCGGTCTCCTCCTTCCCAGACCCCGACCCGTACGATCAACACTCCATCGAGCCGGGTCAGGCCCAGTCTGAACGTTCCGCTCGCTCACGCCAGCGTTCCCCTTCTTATGCTCAGTCTCGAAGAAGAAAGGAAAAGACACGGGAGAGTAACCGCGATTCCCCATCTCGGGCAGCCCTGTCGATCGCGGGAGAGTCGGACTCTGAATTTGGATACCACCGACCTCAAATTTCTCGGAGAGATAAGGGATGGGGTGATTACTCCGTATCGTCTGCCTCTGTTATTTCTTCCCATACCTCTCGCTGCGATTCGGACACAGCGTCTAATTTTGAGCAAAAAGTTGATAGGGAAACCCCTTATTCTCATACGGCTCAACAGTCAGTGGGAGAGAGAATAAACGCGGCCACTGCCATCATTCTGAAATACTGCCCTCAGTTGGCAGCTGAGCGTACAACCCAAACTCAAAACGAAGAGGAGGTCTCGATCTTCCGCCTATCTTCGTTGCTCCAATCCTCGAAAAAGGGTGATTTTTCCACGCTAAAAATGGATGCTCCCTACAAAAAATGCTTCAAGGACCTTGACAAGCTGAGAGGAAAACTGAATCCTTGCCGGTCGGAAGTTCAAAAGAACGCTAGAATAGACGCCAAGGACTATGAACGGTTCCTACAAACTCCGGCCATCCCCGAGGTAGCCCGCCGGGTAGCGGAGGCAACGGCCTCCCGTAACCGCACGTCCAACCCGCTGAACTCGCGCACATTCAGACTGAATGACGGGTACTTTGATAAGCTGGACTCATCAGCTAGAGTCGCAATGAGACTAGCCATGCTTCAGGGATACCTTTCTACAGCTCTGGCGGATGCCGATAGACTAAGAGTGACTGAGGAAGATAAAGGAATTATACTGGATACAATCAGTCTTTTCTCAGACCTGCAATTTGACCAGGCAGCCAGATCTGCACTACTATGCTGCAGAGTTCGCCGCACGAATATCACAGAGGCTTTGAGGATGGACAAGAATGTGAGTCATGCCCTCCTCAAACAACCCAATGAAGGTAAGGACCTCTTTGCTGGTAATTTCCAGGCTGTTTTGGAGGATAACATTTCCGCTAGCTCTACTGCAGCCAGAACTTACTATAAGCTATCTAACATTAGACCTAAGTCAGCTCATTCCCAGTCACCAGCCTTTCAAGGCCAATATCAGAACCCACAGTCCCACGCCAACCCCCACGCTGGCAGTGGGCAGCCCCATAGGCCCCATCACAAAGGCCGTAACTTTCGTAGCAGGGCCCCCTCCCCTCTCGGGGAACCATTTCGCTTTCGTCCTACCTCAGGCCCCAAATCCAAACAAAGCCAATACCATGGCGAGAGATCAAGCAGACAGTCTCGCTTCCCCTTTGGAGAACAACAAAGGAGGAATTTTAGAGACCCTCCCTCCGGGGGGGCCCCACAATTCTGACTATGCCCTGACCCACAACCACATTCCGGTAGGGGGAAGACTGTCCCATTTTTCCCAAAATTGGATAGAAATAACAGACAAATTTATCCTTCAGATAGTCACATCTGGGTACAAACCACGCCTTACTGTCCCACGCCGTCAGATCCACATCCTCCGCCCCACCCCCCTACCGTCAAAAGCCCCTATCAGACTAGCCCTGTTATCAGAAATACAATCCCTTCTCGAAAAACAGGTTATAGTTCAGGTCCCTTTCTCACGGAACCTTATTATATCCCCCGTCTTCCTGACAGCGAAAAGATCGGGGGGATTCAGAATGGTACTAAATGTCAAAGAACTGAACGTTCTCATCACAAACCAAACGTTCAGGATGGAGTCCCTCTCTTCCATATTACCTCTAATCCAGAATCACGAGTGGGCGGCGTCGATAGACCTCAAAGACGCTTACTACCACATTACTATCAACCCTCACGCTCGCCACTTACTAAGCTTCATGGTCGGAAAAGAGTGCTACCAATATCGATGCCTTCCCTTTGGGCTGAAGACAGCTCCTCGAATTTTCACCCGACTGACCCAAGTCGTGGCGGCAGAATTACGCAGGAGGGGGATCAAGATCTTCATGTACCTCGACGACTGGCTGATTCTCGCCCCCTCCCCCGAGGACCTAAAAAGAGATGTACAAACCACCATCAGTTTGGCATCAAACCTCGGCTTCCTGATAAATTTCACAAAGTCAAATCTCACACCCACAAGGACACCCAAATTCATAGGGGCCAAAATCATAATCTCAAGCCTACGAGCCAGACCCACAGACCACAGAATAAGTACAGTCTTGAACGCAGGACACAGCCTTGTAACACACAAGTCAGCCCCCGCAAAAACCTGGCAAAAATTCCTAGGCCTTCTGGCCAGCTTAGTAGACCTAATACCGGACTGCCGCCTCCACATGAGACCCTTACAACTTCACTTCCTAAGGCATTTTCACCCAAGCCAAGACCTACAATCAAAAATTATTCCAATAACAAAGAAAACAAGAGAAGCTATTCTCTTCTGGGTCAATCCTACAATGTTATACCAAGGGAAAGAAATGCAGCAAATGCAGCCCTCCCTTACAATCACTACAGATGCCTCCTGCCAAGGGTGGGGGGCCCACTTCAAAGACGTTCACCTAACAGGCCGCTGGTCAGGGGTGGACAGACGTCGTCACATCAATTACCTGGAAATGAGGGCCGTCCAATTGGCCTTAATCCAACTTGCCCCCAAGCTGAAGGGCAAGACCATTCTCATCAAATCAGACAACAAAACCACAGTGTCCTACATCAACAGACAAGGGGGAACGAAATCCAGGACGCTGTGCAACCTAGCAGTGGAAATGATCCTTTGGTGCAGAGAGAACCATATCAACATCAGAGCAAACTACATCCCGGGTCGGGACAACTACATAGCAGACTTCCTCTCGAGGGGGAAATACCTTCCCTCGGAATGGACCCTACATCCACAAATAGCAAACACCATCTTCGCAAAGTTCGGGCAACCACAAGTAGACCTATTTGCCTCGACCCTAAACAACCAACTTCCAGTGTACTGTACTCGCCACGCAGATCCGTGGGCCCTCACAACGGACGCGTTCTCCATTCCATGGACGAACTTCCTCGGTTACGCATTCCCTCCCTTTTCATTAATCCCACAAGTCCTACAGAAGGTCAAAAGGGACAAAGCCTCTCTCCTCCTAATCGCTCCACTTTGGCCGAGGAGACCATGGTTCTCAGAACTGTTGAAACTACTACTAGAACCTCCCAGAGCCCTTCCTCCCAGGCCAGACCTGTTGTCACAACCAGGGACTCAAACTCATCATCCAGAGATCAAGAAGCTGTCTCTCACACTCTGGATCATCTCCGGAGAGCAGCAGTTAACGCAGGCCTATCAGACAGAGCTGCAGAGATGTCAGCAAAGTATCTACGAGCCTCCACACGATCTATCTATGACACCCGACTACTACGATACATCAAGTGGTGCGAGACACAGGGCATCAACCCTAGTTCTGCCCCTCTAGGTAAGATTTCAGACTTTCTAGTCTTGCTCTTTGATGATGGCCTGTCTCTATCCACAATAAGGGGATACAGATCCGCCATAGCAGCCATCCATCAAGGGTTTGAAAATGGTGAAACAGTCTCCACCTCCTGCTTCTTATATCGATTAACAAAATCCTTCTTCCTACAGCGGCCCCCTACACGCAAGTTAGGACCTCGATGGGACCTGCCTCGAGTTCTCCGGGCCTTATCCCGTCCCCCCTTTGAACCTATGCACAGCTGTTCCTTACTAGATCTCTCAGTTAAAACCGCATTTTTACTTACCATAGCTTCGGGTCGACGCAGAAGTTTCATTCGCGCCCTCAGCCTAGAGAAGGGTCATATTCGCTGGGAAAAAGACAAAGTACGATTAATACCTAGTCCAGGGTTCATTGCCAAAAACCAAACCGAAAGGTCTGGACCTTGTGAAATCGTCATTCCTTCCCTGTTCAACCTCTCTTCCATACCCGAAGACCGCTTATGGTGCCCAGTCAGAGCTCTTAAATGGTACACTCACAGAACCAAAGATATCCGTTTATCCCCTCAACTATTTGTTAGCTCCACTGCCCCTCACAAAGCAGTCTCAGCGGACACCATCTCCCGATGGATAGTCCAAGCAATCAAGTCAGGAGGTCCCCAGGCTATCTTTTCGGACTCTATACGGGCCCATGACACTAGGGGTATTGCATCATCTTGGGCCCTCTTCCAAGGGGTGGGAGTAGAAGAAATTCTGCACTCAGCTTACTGGGCCCACCCCAATACCTTCACGTCCTTTTACCTCTCAGACGTGGTCACCCGGGGAACAGAATTTTCCCGCGCAGTCTTGTCTTGCCCCCACTCTAAGTAGGTCCTGTCTCCATTTAGGGGCTCCACTCTTTTACAGAAGGGTCTTAATGACAAGTCTCCCCCCTTCTGTTATGTAGTTGCTGTTCATAGTTATACAGTTCATTTTTATGATGCCTTATGGCATTTAGCTAGTTACGGGTTTTTGCTGTTTGCAGCTTCTTTCTGTTACCCTTACTATTTGGCAGGTTTGCCTAAGTGTTATGTAGTTATTATAATTGTTTGTATGGTTTTTGACGGTTGAGCCCTCTGAGGGCCATTTGGTAACATTTCGGATCACGGTCCTATTTTCACTGTTACCTCTCATTATCATGATCCGAAGTTTTAATGCGATTTCTGACATTGTATTGGAACTAATTTGAATAGGCCTATCCTCCGCTAGTCCTTTTGTGGTAATCTAGCAATGTTAAACAGGGACAGGTGAGTATGCCGATAATGATGGAAATAACGACACTCAGTCAGTGAGTGTCTTATTTACGAATGAGGCATACTCACCTGTCAAGTCTCCCACCCTACCTCCCCGTCGGATAGGTTTCCTGCTGTGTGAAAGAGGAAGTGACGAGGGATGTAGGTCACGAGGTGACCCCTGACGGGTTGCACGCTGTACGTGCCAGGGGCATGCCTAAATTATGTGGGAGATCTTACCGGTGTTGTTGAGGGTGGGGTGGGGTGAATAGCAATGTTAAACAGGGACAGGTGAGTATGCCTCATTCGTAAATAAGACACTCACTGACTGAGTGTCGTTATTTCTCATAAGTAACACTCTGATGGACTTGGCATTGTACTCTTTCTTCAGTGGTTTAGGAACATCCAATGTTAATGAATTATATATCATTTCAAAGCTGATAATCTCCTCTTTTCAGACGTGAACTAAAAATTCATATCTGGCGACTTTTTGGTGGTTTTGTGCCTGGTCACATATGAAATGTAAATTGCAGTATGCATACCGGTAGTGCAACCATGGATGGTGCAACCCTACTCATTTATTGAAAAACCACCTAGTGTACTGGTATTAAGAAGAATCAGCTATAATTCTAAAGAAAATGCACGTATGCATATGAAAAATGTGCTTATGACGATGTATAAATTATGCCATGCTACACAACATTAATCAATTATCTGAATCACGATTGATTTCTCAAAAGTTTGCAAATTGACATACAAGATGCATGTATTAAATCAGAGGAATTTTCTCAGCAAAAGTAAATGAGAAGCAATTGATTATCTATCATCTGTTTGCTGCTGCTTTCCATATCATTTTTTCAGGTCTGCTGACATACTATGAGCTTTTAACTTTTGTGTATTTTGTTATGGGGTGTATCTGTGCTCCTAAAGTCTATGACACACTCAAGAAAGGAGGACCAATGCATGAAGTAAGTCTGGGCCCTCTTTCATGAAACTCATTATCAATAACAACTGCCCCATTTGTATGACATATCTGCTCTCAGCCAATCAGATTCAAGGATTTCAGTAGCTTATAACAATAATTGTAACTTGATATTGATAACAAGTTTTATGACACGGGGCCTGATATTATGCTAGTGATCATTTTGTAAAATTGAATTTGACAACTACCTTGTTTATTAATTGTAACATCATGTCTTAGGGATGTGGATTTCAAATCGGTTGGTTTATATGTAGCTTAAATTTATTTTTTTAAATGGTGTCTAATTCTTCCACAAATTAGAACCCATCAGGGATTATTTTGTAGACATCCTGTCCTTGAAGCATTTTATTCACAGATCTGTGTATGTCTTCTTTCATGCAGGTTTTTAGTTTGTTTACATGATTCTAGACCCTTGGAGCTTTCTTAATACTGCTTTACATCTAGCATTTTTAATACATGATCCAGTATAAGCATTTTATTAATGGTTCAAAGACTTTTTTCTTGCAGGTAATGAGTATGTTGACATCAGTACTGTCCTTTCAGGCTCTTGGAGCTTTCTCAATGCTGCTACATCTGTACAGGTACTCCCAAGATGGTCTAGGATCTCCTCTTATGGCAAGTCTGGCTGAATGTAAGTCAGTGAATAGGTCAAACTAGAAAATTAATGTATTCAACTATGTGAATGTTTACTTTCTTTTTAAATTGCCTGATATCTTACTCTTTTAGAAATACTATTGAACATTTGATGTGAGAGTCCTGTACTTTGGTTGAAGTATGCATGAATCCATTCTAGAACATTGGGAAAATATTGTTTGAAAATGTCAAGCAAAGTGACTGTAATTTTAAGTGTGTTAAAAGAGGATTTTTCATTTCTTTTGTTAAACTGACCTATATTTTGTTTCCTTACTTGGTGTTCTTCATCATGACTTTTTTTTCCAAAGCCCTTTGATCTAATGTAGTAGCTTTAATATTTTTTCATCAACCATCAACACTTTTGTGCAATTAAGATGAGAGTTTATAGTCATAATGTTTGATCTTTGACAGAAAATTCAAAATGTAGTCATCTTACCTTTTAAAGATTAGATTTAGTTGTTCTGTCAATTTTTCCATAACTGTAATTTGAATATCTTGCATTCGAAGGCAGCTTTACAGCATGTCACTGCAAAGGCAGTACATTTGAAAATTTAATTGTTATATGTTTATCCTATTTCATTTATCTTCTTTATTGTTAAATGTCCTGTAGTATTGGACATCATAGCTCAGTTCATGATGCTGTACATGATGGTCAGCTTATCGTTAGGATGGACATTGACTTCAACTAAGACTCAACTCAATGCTCATGTATGGAAGACATCCTCTTTGGCCAAGGTAGCAGCTGGTATTACTGCTGTACAGGTACAGTTAAATATGGTACATGTACCACAAATAGGGTACTCACCAGTGTATATCAAATACCAAGCATGAGGGACTTCAGAAGAAAATGCCAAGGGCAAATTACCAACAAGGGTAATAAATCTGTCAATGCATACTTTCAATGTGTAAGATTGTTGTGGTCTTCACACACCATCTCCTAGGATACCACAAGTCTATACTTCACTCAAATTGCACCACAGGTAGGCACATTCCTGCTGAGAAGCCTGATTGTACCTGTACCAAAAATCATCCTAAGATAAAAATGTTGACTATCAATGTTAAAAATGTGGTTAATTCTTGCTGTACTGGTGTCACATATGTGAGACGATTAGGTTATTTTTTATTCATGCATTGCTCCACAAGAAAATCTTTTGTGGGTGTTCAGTTCATATCACTGTTTAGAACTGCAAAGCATGATTCAAACATTCTAAATATCTAAGAAACATTAACTTATATCATAACAATATTCAGAGAATTTCACAGCTTTGTACAGGATTTTTTTTTTTCCATTTTGACTTTAACAATAGTAATAGTGTTACAAGAGTTATCAGAAGTTATTATTCACCACCCAAGTTCTTTATTTGTGTCACCACATAGTGATTTCTGACTTTCAAGTACATGTACAGGTAACTCTGCCTAAGTCAAATCTCTTGGGACCACAGAAATCTGTTCGACTAAGGCGAAATTCAACTTAGAAGAGGTAAAAAACACATGTTTTGCTCATTCTGTTCTGAAAAATTGCTTCGACTAAGGCGATTATTCGACTTATGGAAGGTCGACTTATGCAGAGTTAACTGTAGTTTGAAACACCAAAACCTGTTGATTTGTTTTCCATTGCAGTGTTTTCTCATCTTACTGGAGCAGTTTCTATTCACACAACACTCTGCATATCACAGTCATCAGAGTCTGCTGGGAGTAGTGACCATTATGGGCAGGGTTTCTCTGGCCATCATCTTCGCTCATAACCTCCATAAAGTGGTCTCAAAGGAGAAGAGTATAGTCAGGAGAGAATTTTACAGTAACTTTGCCAAGGTACCACACTTTGCACAGTATTTTTACATCATATTTTTAGAGCAAGAACCATGACTGGCCAGCAGAAGCAGATACTGACACAATACAACAAGTCATCATCATTATCAACATATCAAAGAACTAAATGAAAAAGAATGTATAGGATTTTGTGATCAATTGACTCATATTATATGCCTGTATTTATAGGTTTTTCCAGTCATTTTCACAACTTCACCAATCATTTTCATGATTAACCATTCATTTTCGAATGAAATTGAATACTTTTGTTTCTCGCTTTTTAATTTCATAGTAAGCACATTGCCATATTCAATTTCATTTCTGGACGTTCGATTTCCCAAAGAGTCAATCAGTTTAAAAGTCACTAAAAGAGAAGGTTGAGTTCTGGGAAAGGAAAATCTGGGAAAGGTAAATAAAGGTAATTTTGGTGATTCCAAAACCTTACAGCATACACCAATTCTAATGTGCTATATAATCAACTTTCCCAAAAGCTTTGAGACAATTTCTTTCATAATTCAATCTCATGACCAGAACTCAACTTTATCTTGAAGGTGCATTCAATTTCACAAGAGACAGAATTCGTGGTAAGTTTTGTCATTCAAATTCCCCTGAGGTCATTTCAAATTCACAAATATTCATTCCAATTCATACTAGGATTATTCAGTGCCTGGTCCGGAAGAAATTGATGGATGAAAGCTTGGCAAATCCCCTTCCCTCATCTCAACCCCTTCCCCCCCCCCCCTCGATGAAAAGAATGTGTTGATAGATTAACAAAGACTTACACTCATGAATAAACAAAAAGATAAACAAATAAATTTACTTCTACTAAAAAAATGTTATAGCATCAATGACATTGATGAATAAGGCATCACAAAAAGATGACTTCAAAATAAAGAGGACTGAAAAAGGTAAATAAAAATGGAAACGAGAAAAAAAAATCATGAAAAATATGAAGCAAGGAGCCTTTGCAGGCATATGTGTCCATGTCAATTGTAAGATAAATGTCACTTTTTGTTTGCTCATTGATTAATTCAAATGCCGTGAATGCGATAATGAACAAGCAGTTTAATGACAGGTAGGAAAATTTGTTACTTTGAATGTCTCATATGTAAAGTTGAATGAAAAAATGATGAAAGTGGCCGGGAAAACCTATATTAAAATTTTCATCATGATGCTTTGCTGGGATTTAAGCTTGAAGAAAACCAATTACCTAAAAAATTAAAATTTGTAAAGCTAGTGTGAATAAAACCAACTCGAAACACTTTACCAGACATCCTATGGGTGAACGGTTAAGGAGTATGAAGAAAATAAAGGATGAATATAACCCCTCACACAGGTGCATCAAGTAGTCTACTGAAATGCTTTTACTGTTATTTGAATAGAGAATATAATATCTCTTTACCAAAGTAATAATTGAGTATACTGGCATGAAACCCAAAACATAGCAAATTATTAGGTGATGATTGGTCCCCTTTAATTTCACTGTTTGAGCTTTAGTGATAACCATTTCTTGAAAGGGATGAATGATGGGCATTTGAAAAAACAAAAAATATTTGATATAGAGCCCTAAAGGCTTGGAAACAAGAGAAGGTATTATTATAATTAGTAGAAATTATATGGATTGAAATCTACTCACTAAAGTAATCAATGTGTTACTCTTTGAAACGTGAATGTTCCTGTTCGGTTGTATGACATATGCTCTGGCAACAATTACTGTAAAGTCAATATCTTACAATAACTGAATTCTCAACTTCAACCCTGGACCGAGCACTATACATAAATTTAACAAAATCGCAACCCTAACCTTATCTTTGACAAATTAAAACCCAAAGCAGCTGTCGCCAGAGCATATGCCAGAGTACATCTTGTTCATGTATGTTTGATAGAAAGTTCTTGAATATTTTTCCTTCATTCTTGAATATTCATCCTTCATTTAATTTTTCTTCTCTTTCAGATGTCCTTTATATGGTTCTTTGCATATCCAGTGTTAGTCTTTGTATCATTGCTGTTCTCACATTACATCAGAAAACGGGTAAGACATTTAAACTTCTGCTGTTGGCATGATGCAAGAAATACTTTAAAAAGTACATTCAACCTTAAATAATTCAATTTTCTTGATAAAGGACCAGTTTTATAATTACTGTAGCTTGACGGCCAGACCTGTAGAGTTGTGGTGGTGGTGGTAGGGGGGGGGGGGGGAGAGCTGGTTGATCAATAAAAAGAATTTCCTGGGCCAAAGTTTAGTCTCGGGGCACCCTTTTTGTCTCTTGCACAAATATTTTTTTTTAATGTCATAATAAACACTGAATACTCTGGTTTTTTCTGCCCTTATCCCTTCTCACAGTTTTTAATCATGACTGTCACATCAGTGCAAGCAACTATCGTAGTGCTACTGTATCGCCTCTTCCTCTCCCGAAGTCTCTACTGGGAAATCTCATCATTATCTTCATCATCTTCATTACCACTTCGATTAGAGAAGAACTTTAGTTTGAAAAATTATTCGTCATGACATAAGGCATACAATAACTTAGATAAATAGCATTTACTCTTATATCTCTCGATTACGTATTATTATGAATATTTAAATACAAAAATCAGTTGTCTTAGCTTTTTTTCTTTTTCTTTTTCTCTAACATTTAATGTAAGACTGCAAGTGCTGTGTCAGAATTGCACCTTTTACAGCAAGATGCAGTCCTATTTCCATTCATTGTCCACTTTATTCAAAATAAGGTTATGATTGTCAGCAACTTTGAGAAAGACTAATAAGCCTTTTACTTTTTTTTATTGAAATGAGGGTTTAAAGATGTGATTGCATTCTGAAAGGAGATATCTTTTCAGAATTCAGAATTTTCCAAGTGTTGTTACATATCACCAAAGATGCAGGACGAGGTTAAAGGGAAATCCAACCTTAATAGCAAGTTGCTTTGAAAGAAAGAGGAAAAATCAGAGAAGCAGATTGGTGAAAGTCTGAACGAAATCGGACAAGCAATAAGAAAGTTATGAATTTTTGAAAGTTGTAATCACTATACATATGGGAATTTCAAATTGGCCGAATAGGTAATGTCACTGTGATGTAGCTGTGGACAACTCTCCCATTCGCTCCAACACACAAAATGACTAAAATGTCACTTTTTTCAAAATGTATTACTCAGTAGGATCTTTTTTTTTCATGAGGACCTATAAAAATATGTTATCTCCAATATTATTTTTAGTACTGCCCGAGGGTAAAGGCGCCTCGAAGAAAACCGCAAATTAATGATATATTTGTGTACGACAAATGGGAGAGTTGTCCACAAAAATGTCACAATCGAATCACCAAATTGCCAATTTGAGATTCGCATAGATGTAGTGATCTCATTTTTCAAACATCCATAACTTTCTTATTCCTTGTCCGATTTCTTTCAAACTTTCACCAAACTGTTTTTCTTATTTTTCTGCTTTCACACAAATCATCTTATTACCAAGGTTGGATTGCCCTTTAAATGTAATCGCACAAGGAAAATGTGTGCAGTTAGGACATTGCAAACAATTGGTACATACTTCATGTCTGAAGCATGTATGCTCAATCTACTCTGGAAAATTGTTTTGGTGCCTGCCTGTCCTCATTTAAAATTATTTATGATCATGTGATAATATTTCACCGTATTGAATACTTTCTGTTACCCTATAAAAAGTTATAGAAATGTGTGCTTAACATTTGCATTTACGACTTATAAATTTTTTACTATATAATTACTTCTTTGTCTATGTAAACCTATGTATTTATAGAATTCTTATGGTATGTAGTGAATGATTAGAACTGCTTTCTTCCTTTAAACTTTCTGTAGAATGGTAATCATTTGTAGAATTGTTTTGCTTAAAGTCTTCGCAATATAATATGCTAAGAATCAGAGTGGCGTCTTATATATGCAGGGATCTTGTCAGAACATTTTAACTACTTTTACGTGCGTGCCATGGGTGGAAAAATCCCACCCAAGAAGGTAAATTTTCTACCAGTAAAGTTTTTAAAATCCAAAAACAGAAACAAACATTGTGCAGGTTGATCATATTAAGGTTATAAAAAACACAATTAAACAAGGGAACAAGAATTAAAACCATCATTTTTCTTTGAAAGCTCATTTATTTGATAATTATAAAAATTCTTTGTAAACCAGTTAGCACAGACAGGAGATGGAACAAGGTCGGAACTAAATCTGCCTCTAGAATTAAAAGTAAATTCTAGGTAGATATATATGAAAGTTGTGGCTAACACAAATTTTTAAGTTCCAAGCAGCTATCATAACTTAGTGAAAGAAAGATTTGCTTCTCTTTTTTGTCTTTTCTTTATTTCTTTTACTTTTTTAATGACACGTTCACCTTGTGTTTGTATTACATTGGATTTAGATTATCTTGCTATCCATAACACCCGAGATCTTTTTACTTTGTAGCCCCCAAATATGTCTAATAGTAGTTTTCTTGGCATTTGAGTATGTTAGAAGTTTTAAATTTGATGTTTACACCAAGATTTTTTTATTTATGTGTTTACACAAAGAGTTGTTCATGATCCAGTGCTTGAGGTAGAAAGATAATCATATGCACTTGTCAGTCGATATATGCCTTTTTTTTTCCAGCATTGTGCCAGTCATGCATGCACGTACATATGTACAATACGTTTATGTTGAAAGCTTGTAATATGATCGGTTAGTCACGGGTGGACATTTGACAAATTTTGAAAGTTTAAAGGCCTGTAGAAAATAAATGTTTAATTGAAACGAGCTATTTTAAGTTTCATTGTGACAAGACATAATTGAAGGAGTTGAAATTTGATAAAATTTGGTTTCCATGGTCGCCTTTTAAAATTATAATCCATAAAATATTCAATGTCACGGACAGACAAAATGCCTACTCTTAACCGATCAGGCTCAATAGCCATTGCTATTTACCTCTTTGAAAATGTATTTACTGGTATTTATAATTCTGTCTTGAATGTATACAATAAATTCTGTATGCAGATGCCATTATTTGCCATTTTATTTTTCTCACAACTCTATAATTATTATGATGCCTCTAGTAGAAAGAAATGACGATCTGTGATATCTCATTAACTTTTTTTTTCTTTACCAAGCTCAGAAATTATGATAGTGCCTTGGTTTATTTACCTTTAAACATACTTCTATATGCCATATTAATGCAATTTGGAACTTGTGACAACAACATAAAATGGTGCATGCAGCTGAATATATGTGGACTTCAGAATTAAGATGTGCTCAGGTTTTAAGCATATATATTCAAGTTTGTGATGTTTCTTTTACCATTACCTTTTACTAGACTGTTTGTAGTTATTAGGCCTACATGTACATGTGCAATGGAACCTCATTGCAAAAATACCATGGGACCACTGGGCTTGCTACAAGGAAACCTTTTTACATGTGTTATTTGGGCTATTAACAATAGAAAACTAAGAAATGTGGCCAGCAGATATCCCTTGTTATAATGTGTAACAAGTGAATGAGTAAATTACGCAATGCGTAATAAATGTCCCCGCCGGAAGAGCAGATCTGTGGAAATTAACTAGCCTGAACCTTAAAACTTCAGTGAAAAACTTTAGTGAATAAAATAATGTTACTGCATGCAAAAGAAGAGAATACGAACAATGCATGTATACAACTGAAATATAAAACATGAAAACATTATGAACCTTCAGCCATTTTGAATAAATTTGCATAAATTTGCATGAATAATGAATTTCAAAATTCTGTGTAGAAGTTTGGAAGCCCCCACCCAGCCCTATCAGATAAAACAATCGGAATCAAAATCCGATGTGAAATAGAGAAGTAGCATTTTTCGTCAATTTTGAATAAATTTGCATAAATTTGCATAATTAATGAATTTCAAAATTCTGTGAAGAAGTTTGGAAGCCCCCACCCAGTCCTATCAGATAAAACAATCGGAATCAAAATCCGAAATGAAATAGAGAAGTAGCATTTTTCGTCAATTTTGAATAAATTTGCATAAATTTGCATAATTAATGAATTTCAAAATTCTGTGTAGAAGTTTGGAAGCCCCCACCCAGCCCTATCAGATAAAACAATCGGAATCAAAATCCGACGTGAAATAGAGGAGAAGTAGCATTTTTCGTCAATTTTGAATAAATTTGCATAAATTTGCATAATTAATGAATTTCAAAATTCTGTGTAGAAGTTTGGAAGCCCCCACCCAGCCCTATCAGATAAAACAATCGGAATCAAAATCGGCCAAGAAATGACGGAGAAGTAGCATTTTCTAACATTTGAGCACACACGGACAGACGGACGGATGGACGGACACACACACACACACACACACACACACGCACGCACACACGAACGGAGCCCGTTTCATAGTCCCCTCGCGAACTTCGTTCGGCGGGGACAATAAATTTAGGAGCATTGTGGTGAAGTCTCTCGCCTCTCATACGAAATGTGTACATCATTGGACAATAGTCCCTCTCAACCCAAGTGTATTAAATGTGCACTTGGCATTGCGTGGGTATTGAATTGCAAGGCCCTCGGGAAGAGCATTATTGGTTATGAGTCTACCCTGGGATCATTGTCGTCATTATTATATTTTCATGACTAGTGTTCATTCCTAACCCCAGGAAATACCCCTCAGAGATCCCCATACCATACCATAAAACTCCCAGGTTATGAAGTGCTGTGGGTATTATAGTTGATGTATAAGGCAAGCCTGCTGCAGCTTTTTCATGTTAGTTTTTATATGTTAGCTTCCTCAAATGTAGAAGTAGGCTCATGAATCCTGTGAGCAAATACTGTACATGTATTTAAATCTGTTAAAGGAATGTAAATAAAAACTCATTTGTATGGAAATCCATATCTTCTCTGCCTAAATATGTGGTGTACCTCTTTCTTCCTCATTCATCTCTTCCCCTTTTTTTTCTTTTTGTGGATATCCTACCCCTTTAACTGATTTTCTTGATCTATTCATCATTAATATTCCATTCTTGTACATGTATAGCACATATCACATTATATCAAGGTCTATTCTGAGCTGATGTAATAAGAAAGTTACATTTTATTATTTTAGATGGGTTATATAACCTATCTAAAATAATAAAATGCAACTTTTTTACATCGGCTCAGAATAGACCTTGACCCTGATGGGCTATCGGTAGGACAGCTGCATTTTATTGTTGGTTGCATGTTTTTAAAACATTTTTTGTGGGTTGGTCCCAAAATATAAAGTTTGTACAATATCCCTTCACTTGCCCCCCCCCCTAATCCATCCAACACCAAATCTGACTTCTAAGATTTTGTTAACATGCTACATGTAGGGGAGTTGTATGCTATGTACACTAAACAATATGGTGTATCTCAAGTTTTGTACATTGTACCTGTGTTGCTGCACCCCCGGAGCAAATTTTTAAGAGAAGAGTAATTTCAAGCAGAATTTAATGACTGCCATCACCCCCTACCCTTGACAAACAACACCATTTTTTTCTTTTAAATATAACACTGCTATGGAACATGTAAAGAGAGAGAGAAAAAAAAATAATTGTTCAAAATTCTTAAATTTTTATTCTTATATGTATGCTGTATGCAGCCTATACAGAATAGCTTATCAGCTTATAACAAAAATGTTACAAAATCGAACACAAATAACATATCCGTATGTACCTCATGACATATTTGTGATGTATACTTTTTTACATTTAACATACACGAGCATCAATATGAAATGATCTGATAAATAATCTAAAACAAAAATAAAATCCTTTCTCCTTTCTCCAATTTTTCTCTCAAAATCAAATACCAATGTATAGAGTTTATTTGTAAAGAAACTTCTAGGTTAATGTAACTCAAGCCCTGCAAGATTGTATTCAAGCATGTGCTAGTGTTCTACATCTATTTTCATGCATATACAAATGCAACGAATATCAATGGATGTAGAATGTTCATAGCAGAATAGGCTGTCTTATTAACCCATAGCAGTTCACAGTTTATCTGAAGCCTAAATTAATCAGCTTTCCCTCTTCAAATTGGCACAAATTATTCTTTTTTTGCACTTCTCCATAGTTTAAGGAAATAAAAGTATATCAGTGTGAATGAAAATTGAACACAAGAATTGTCAATTTGCACACACAAATAGTGATATATTTTACACTGCGTTGCCAATACGGAGAGAATGATAAGTTACAATTAAATTGCTCTTATAAACGGGACATTACAAATATACTCAAAATTTTCAGTGATTTTGCTCTTTCTGCTCATGCATGATGTGTAATTCCTAGCATTCTGGATCAAAAGATAATGCAAAAACATCACTAAAAGGAGACACTGAACTGCTATGGGTGGGTTCATTTATTCCCTAACCATTGATAGACAATATTTATTAGTGATATGCACTGTCAAGAAAAGTTTTTATCAAAGTACATGTATCATAAATGTGACTTCATTTAGCTTAATCATGCTTTCAAATGGTCTGTATCCATGTAACAGCAGTAATCAACAGAAAATCCTTAAAAGTTCCACAATAGTTCTACAATATGATTTTATCAAGGCATATTGGCTTGTATGATTGCTACATGTAAATAATGTTGCCTTTTACATGCTTAGTTTAGCAATATATGGATGAACTATATTAACAGGAATGAATTAATTACAAAAATATATTGAATTTGATCTGTCACATACCTGTAGCAGGGAAATCCTAGAAAATAATGAGCAGATTGGAAATCAATGAAAAATTAAAGGAGTATTCTGCTGTAACAAGCCTTTTTACTACACATAAATTTCCCTGTAAAATGGGAAATGACATCTATGTCACATGTTCTACTTTGCACACTGCTCAGGGTGGTCCACAAGAGGTTTTAACATAACAGCCACAGGTTGAAATTTCATATATAATCACTTTCAACCAACATTATTTATGAAATGTTAGCCATTAATTTTGTTTGAAAATGGCTTAGATTACACCAGAGACTCAGAGAGCCTCTGAAACCACAAAGCTTCCTGCACCTGGGCCCTCAAGCGGGCACTGGACCCCGGTTGCAAAGGACTTTGCGCTTCACACACATCAGTTTATACTCCTTCCCAGCTGCGATTTTACATGTCTGAACTGTTGTTTATGGACCACCCTGCACTGATGGACACAGAATATAAGAAATATTTTCACTCCTACATGCATGTGAATTGTTCTAAACAAAACACCATGGAAGAATACTTATTTAAACCCTCTTTCTTTGAAACTGAGCGAGTGGAAAAAGAACTGTGAGAAAGCGTTTCAATGTTCATATGATTGATTGGAATCGCCAGTACAGTGGAAACTCAGTATAACAAAGTCCTTGGAACCATCAAGATTACCTTGTTATAGTAGGAATCTCGTAACAGGTTAAAAAAACAACAGAATATCAAGAGCTTGGACCAGGAATATTAACTTGTTATATCAGGAATATTGTTACATCAGACCTCTTTATACTGAGTTTCCACTGTATACAATTACAACCTCTATTGCACTAATAATTACCTCTTATAAAACTCCCTTTATATCCTCTTCATTATAGAAAATATTGGACTGAAATAAAATAGGAAACATACAATTTTAGCTCTAAGAAAAAACTAGCTCCTGTAAATAAAAATATACCGGTACAAAGTTTGCAAATGCTACTTATCAATAACCTTCGTTACTTCGAAAATTTTTGGTTTTTACAGTGAGTATTGAAATAAACAGAAGTAATATCAAGGAGTTATCCTTGGTAATATAAAAAGAAGCTCAAACTGCTTGGTTACCTCTGAAAATTATTACACAAAGTGGAAACTCAAATTGGACACAGAATAAAAATGGGACCGATCAATTTACATACACACATCAGAGATGTACAGGTAGATGTAGATGATAGGCAAACATAGAAAGAAACAAATTTTCAAAGTCATTTAAGACAAAATAATGGTATTTGAGGATACATAGCCTTCCTATATTTCATTACTAATTTACTATGTATGGCATGTATAGTACAACTGGTATTCATACATTGTAATGTATATGTAAAAGCAGTATAATTGTTATACATGTTTGTGTAGTGAAATGTCCATATATTTCATTCCTTCCTGTTCTTTTCCTTGGAAGCACTTAACAATCTTTTCTTCATATGTATAACACAGAAACAGAAACTGATTATTTGAGTTGAAAAGAAATCTATCTTAAATTTTGGAGCAATATAGTCAAACTATTTCAGAATAAAAACTTGTGAAAGTGATATTTTCTTCATATCCACACACAATTATTCACATCCGCATATGATTACAATAGGATTCTTTGAGCAGCCATACAGCACTGTAACTGTAGTCCCACTCAAAGAAACACATTCCCGTAGGTTGGAATGAGTAGACAAATTACCCCACTGGTATGACACAAGGCTGACAGGCCATCATAGATATACACAATGAAGTCTTACAATCACTATCTTGACCACACATGGTTGAACAAACAAATGCAAGTTGCACATGGTACAATCTATACAAACATTTGTTTTCTTCAAGTTGAAATTCCTTCCAACTTTCGTATGTTCCATACACTTGGCACATGTCATCAGGACCGTAGTATAAAAGAGATGATCCAATACATGTCCTTTGTTTTTACAACCACATATGACCTGAGAAAGTTCTACTTCTTCGCTAGAGCAATGCCAGCTCCAACCAGACCTGCCAAAGCTACTGCTGCTCCGCCAACTATTGCCATTCCAAGCAGTCCCTCTGAAAATAAAATGTGAAAAAAGAAGAAATACTTTATATAAAGTAATAGACAGAACTTTAGATGCAGGTTACACAGGCTGTATGACACATGCTCCTGTGACCACTGCTCCTATACTAACCAATTCTTACATGTTACTTCAACCCTGGATCAAACACTCTACCTAACCCTAAGCTTAACCATGAACCTAAACCAAAACCTAACCTAAACTTCAATTACAATCCTAACCCTTATCCTAACCCTATGGCCCATATTCTTGAAAGGTGCCTAACTTTAAGCCCCCACATACAGTGTGTAGATTTAGGGCGCTGAATTACGGAGAGCCAAATGTCACCCACTTTTAATAGGGGGGGGGGGGGGGGCACTCGACCCCAAAGTGGTGGGTATGTGCTGCCGGCAAGACAAAAAAAGGGGGCTTCGGAACGAGCGTATAATGAAAAGGATAGTCTTCGGAACTACTACCATTTTGGGAAAAGGGGGTCTTTGGAACTGGATTACAATATAAGTATGATATGGAGCTGGTTCCCACAAGCTCCCTTTAGCTAAATACGCTGTGTGTCATGGCAAGTCTATGGTGTGTGTATTCATATAAGCGGGGTTAATTTGCATGCATGCATGAATGAAAATTGAATTGGTGGATTGGGACCAGATTGGAAGCAATGGAAAAAGCTTGGAGGAATGAAGCACCTGGAATGAAACTCATTTTCAACTTTTCACCAAAAATGATATTCTTTGAAACGGGCTGGAACGACAGAATAAAAAACAACAACAACAGGGCATTGGAACGGTTTTCTCTCTTCTTTTTCTCAACAAGTGAAAAATGGTATGCTTTGGAACGGAAATTTGAGTGTAAAAATGGGGGTCTTCTGGGCGGCACATACCCACCGCACACTATATACTGAGTGCTCCCCCCCCCCCAAGCTTTTAATCCTACAAATACACCATAGACTCTCTCTAGTTCTGGAACTAAATGCAAATACAAAAAAACTCACCATAGATTTAATTTCTGCTGCTAATTTTAAGACAGGAAATAATTTTGTATCTTTATAATTTATACAGGATTTAGGGGTTGAGAAATGGCCTTCCATAAATCAAGGGCCTAAGTTAAGCCAGGCTTAACTTAGGCCATTTTCGAGAATATGGGCTATTATCTTTGAAAACGTAAAGCCCAGAGCAATTGTCATTTGGAGCATATGTTGGAGCACCAAAAGTATAACATTGAGGTGGGATAACTGTACTGCATAGTCTCCAGAGCTGGCAACATTTGATTTTTCAAATCAGGGAGATTTAAGCGAGTGAAGAGAGCAGTTCGTATTGAGCGAGTGCAGGTTTTTACCGAGCGAGTGAAGCGAGCGAGGTCTTGCGGGTGGGGTCCAGGGGCCCGCCTTAGGGCCCCTGGCAGGGGTGCAGGGGGCAGCGCCCCCGCGAGCTCCTGGTTCTAAGCCTCTTTGACACCCTTTTAGAGCACCATTTTTTAATGATATCTGAATATTGTGACAGTAAATTATTAGTATTTATGCAAAGCAATACAATATACACAGGCACAGTAATCATCAAAATGCAGAAATTTCTTCACAGAATGTATGTCATCCATGTTTGTTAACATTCAATCACCAAACCTCAGTCAAAAGCAGCTTGTACATCATATGTAAAAAGAATATTATATTCAACAACAGACATAGCAGAAACCCATACATCATAATAAAAATAAGTTCTAGACAGAAACGGACCTTTTACGCTGCTTTCTGGTCATTTCCCAACACACTCGAAACGCTATGCGTGGGACTACTATTTTCAAAATCTGACGTTTCTGGGTCATTTTGGGGGGAAAGAATCACTTTAAATGCTCAAAGAAGTACATGTATCTGAGTAAGTTAGGGGAGGAAAATGAAACAATAAGGCTTCCGTTTTGTATCATAATAAATTTTCTAACGTGGCTTCGCCCGGGGGCTTCGCACACGATTGCAAGCGCCAACAATCAAGCTCAATGAGCTAGCTGCACGCGGCCAGCGACCGAACATGAACAGTAGTGTTTGAGCTGGCCGCACGCATAGTTCATGGCCTATGCTGCTATTGCATGTAGAGCTAGCGGCGTGGCCGGCTGGCCGCGGGGTGAACAGTGCCAGAGATATGCTAGCTAGCAACATCGCTTGGGCATGCTCGCGGGACGGGGAGAGCGTATTTCCTAGTTTTTGAAGGGGCAATGACGCTAGTAGTAGTACTTAGCGACATCGCTTGTGCGTGCTCGCGATTGCGGGACAGGGAAAGAGTAAATTTGTAAGTTTTTGAAGGGGCAATGACGGAAGTTTGTAGTAACATTCAAAAATGTAAGAATCCGGGAGATTTTGAGTATGTGTCGGGAGATCAGGAGATGGGTTGATTTTCCTGGAGTCTCCCGGCAAATCTGGGAGGGTTGGCAGCTATGAGTCTCTGGCATCTAATTCTCTATGGTCATTAGCTAACACTAGTATGGTTCCTACCTTCAACCCTGGACAAACACCTATACCTAAGTCAAATGAAAAACCTAAAACCAAATCCCAGCTAAAGGGTAGCAATGTATCATTGAGCAAATATTGCTATGCCAAGTGTTGGATCACCCATCGGGTTGAAGGCAGGGATGAGCGGTGAGACAAGACTTCAAAGAGTGCAACAAAATTAGGTAGAGAGAAAAATAGAGAGAGAGAGAGAGAGTGAGAGAGATGAAAGATGGATAAAGAGAGCAAAAGAGATGGATTGAGAGAGAAAAAAAAGGGGGGAATGTACATGTACATGTAGGCAGACTAAGTGGGAGGAGGGGTATTAGAGATGTACATGAACATAGACAAAGTGGGTGCTAGAAATATCTAGAAGAGTGGGATTGGAAAAAGAGACTTCAGTGAATACTTTTGCCCTCTACATTGAAACATCCAGCTCATTATTTTCATTAACAAAGTTAGACATGTGCTGAGGAACAGAATATAAAAAAATATAATCCCATTGAAGTCATGACCTCTTTTCTCCATTTTATTTTTATTAGTTCTATGTCGCTTTTTTACTTTGAGGCCGCCATCAACATCAAGCAACTCGCTCATGATGATGGTCTCCTGCGTTTACAAATCCTGTTCATTGTAAAATGTTGATTTCTCATATTGTATACATATTTTCTTTGTATTTAAGAAGTAAATTGTTAATGTCTGACAAATATATTTTTTTCTGTAATATTATTATATTTTGTATCATGCTTTTGAACGCAGAAATAAAACCAATTAACCAAACAAACAAATATCCACTGACAAGACAATTCAGTATCAAACTAGCTATAAACATGTTTACAAGTAGTGAAAATAGCAAATTAATTGTAATGTCATTGTGAAAGAATTATTTGAGACTGACCAGCTTGAAGGGATATAAGAGTATAATGCCTAGGGGTGGTATTCTGAAAATTGTTGAAACTTTGGTTGTAACTTCTTGTATCTTCTATAGAAATACAGTGCTAATATTGATTGTTGTATTAAAGGAAACCAAAACCCAAGGAGAGAATCAATGTTATTGGAAAGTGAAAATTCAGAGAAGCACTTTACAAAAAGTTTCATTAAAATTGGTTAAAAAATGAGAGAGTTTATGGAAGTTTGAAAAGACTCGTTTTACTTTCTATGGGGATCCTCAAATTGACAAAATTGCTTCAAAATGGCTGATTTTGTGAACAACTCTCCATTTGTTTTGTACACAGATTTTCAGATTTTCCCCATTATCTCTCAGGGTGCTCCTTGTCTCCTCCTGAACTCGACATATGTGGTGTACAATACATTTTCCCATTATATATGTTGAGCTCAGAAGGAGATTAACTGCACCTTGAAAGATAATGGGGAAAATCTGAAAATCTGTGTACAAAACAAATGGAGAGTTGTTCACAAAATCAGCCATTTTGAAGCAATTTTGCCAATTTGAGGATCCCCATAGAAAGTAAAACGAGTCTTTTCAAACTTCCATAACTCTCTCATTTTTTAACCAATTTTAATGAAACTTTTTGTAAAGTGCTTCTCTGAATTTTCACTTTCCAAGAACATTGATTCTCTCCTTGGGTTTTGGTTTCCTTTAAAGTTGGTATTCTGAAAATTATTATCTCTCTAAGGACTGCCTTTATATTATCTTTGACACCCCATTTTTTGACACTTTACCAATCAAGATGGATTTTATATACATGTAGGTAGGTCAACCAATAGGAACACCCCTTACATCAAAACATAATGATGCGCTTTGCGCATATATCAATACAGGCGTAGTTTTATATGCACCATGCGCTATTGGACTGCAATTAATAAACAAAGTGGCTCACCCTCTTCTACTCGAACCAAGTCAAATATTGATGTAAAATCATCAAATCTCACCTGTAATTTCTTCAAAATGTCTCCTCTATGAGATCTTGAATCACACACAGTCTCCATCTTGTTATTTGAGCATGTATTGTCTGATTCTTAGACAGAACAAGATGAATGCGACTGTGTCTCTTATATGCCTCCGCCTAAATTCAGTTGATGGCTCAAACTGTTCTTGAAATATTGTGATAACCAGAATAAAAAGCCTCTAATTATATGTTAATTGACCTCTTTGACATGTGACCTTACATCTTATAACCCAAAAGTCTGATCACTTTATCTCCTCCTAGTCATGAATACGAAATAGTTGAGATATGGTGATAACAAAGGTAAAAAAACATTAATTTCACATACACCTGTATAATGACCTCTATGACCTGTCACCTTTGACTTATGTGAACAAAAATCTAATCAGTTCGTCTCATTATGTTGATGCATACTAGTTCCAAGTTTGAAGTTAATGGATCATATGGTTCTTGAGATATCACGTTAAGGCTAAAAACTGCAATTTCAGAATTGACCTGTGACCTTTGACCTACATACCCCATAATCTAAGTTCATACGTCATGTGGTTCTTGAGTTATCGCTAGAACGAGAAAGTAGAACAAGAAAGTAGGACGGACAGACGGATGGACAACCTGAAAACACAATGCCTCTGGCACCACCTTTTGTGGGCAGAGGCATAAAAATTGCTGACACGATGAGATACAACAGCTTCTAGCTGTTGTAAGTTTTGTTGTAATTACCATGGAAGAAAGATACAACAAAAGATACAATAATTTTCAGAATACCAATTATCTCATGATATTATCTTTAGCGCGCATATGTAAATTAGGATCATGCACAGAATAAACAAAGATACAACAAAAGTTACAATTTTCAGAATACCAATTTTGTTATAATGGTGAAGATACAACAATATTAGAGATAAAACAGTTTTCAGAATACTGCCCCAGGGCAGCATAGTCACATATCACTGAAATATGAGCCAGTCACTTTACCAAATAATTAATCCACTTTTAGTTTCAACTGATGGTGTCAAATGGATCACTAACACACACAACATGCACGTTTTATTTACTGTCAAACCTGCTTTAGTAACTACATGTACTGTTGTCTTCAAAATTATTCATACCCCTTGGAAAATCAGAGATTTTTGCATTTTTTTGCAAGAATGAAAGGAGAACTGGGTTTACTTGCACATCACTTGAATACATTTAGTTATCATCTACAAATGAATGCGGTTTCTGGTTGTAACTCATTTGCATAACAATACATAGAAAAAGTGAGTTATCCAAATTTAGTGATGTTCAAAATTATTCATACCCTTGGTGATTCATTGTCTTTGTCAATCAACGAGAATCAAATCCTATGTGATTAAAGCTTGTAACCCTTCAGTACACTATTATATTCTTCTAGAGGTCCCTCCTGAGAAAGTAGGCCGATACCTGGTATCCAATGGCTATTTCCTTGAGGATGTTGTCCAGAGATGCCTTCACCTGGTCGACAGGGCATTCCTTGGATTTAAAGGAGATTTAATGTATACAAGGGTGTAGTTATTGACTTAGTGGTTACGGGGCTATGATATTAATATTTTCATTCAGTTTTTCATTTACTTTAATGAAAATTTTGCTCTTATGATGAAGTAAAACACTCTTCTTGAAGAGACCTTCCCCTAGGGCCCTTCCCTGTTACACTGGCTTAGAGGGGGTTCGCCTTCATTCTTTGGTTCCATTCTCAATCAGAGTGATCAGGAAGGCCATGTTAGTGATGTTTAAGTCACTTCATGACCCTGATGCCAGGTCACCATTGATTACAGTATGTATCATTTGAGTACCATACACATCCCAAACTGACTTTTACTATGCCAATTTTCATATTTTAGATGCTATCCTTGGTATGGTGGGTACAAGCCTTGATATCACTAGGAACTAAATTAATACCATATTCCCCCAATGGTACCAGCTGCACAGCACAAAATGCTACCACTTAGACGGTACACAAGAAAATAAAGACAGTATTTCAGCTTCACCAGAGTACTTGTGAAGGATCTTATGGCAGGTGTCCAGATCCAAGAGTGTCAGTTTTTGTAACTGAACAAACTGATTAAAATGGCACCAACTAACATTTAGACCTCTACCACGGCCTTCCCAAACATTGTTAATTAGAATGGAGCAAAAGTATGAGGGCAAACTCCCTCTCAGACAGTGTAACAGGGAAGGGCCCTAGGGGAGGTCTCTCCGGGAAGAGTGTTTTACTTCATCATAAGAGCAAAATTTTCATTAAAGTAAATGAAAAACTGAATGAAAATATTAACATCATAGCCCCATAAACACTAAGTCAGTAACTACACCCTTGTATACATTAAATCTCCTTTAAATCCTAGGAATGCCTTGAAGACCAGGTGAAGGCATATCTGTACAACATCCTCAAGGAAATTAAACCATTGCATACGAGGTATTGGCCTGCTATCTCAGTAGAGATCTCCAGAAGCATTGGAACAGTCTACTGAATTGTTACAAGCTTTAATCACAAAGCATTTTATTCATAATGATCGGCAAAATCAATGAACCACCAAGGGTATGAATAATTTTGAACATCACCAAATTTCGATAACTCACTTTTTCTATTGTTATGCAAATGAGGTGAAACCCGAAACAGCACTCATTTGTAGATGATAACTAAATGTAATTAAGTGATGTGCAACTGAATCCAGTTCTCCTTTCATTTTTTCCCAAAATGCAAAAATCTCCAATTTTCCAAGGGGTATGAATAATTTTGAGGACTACTGTACATGTACCTGTATAAAAAAACACCTACATGTACCAATACAGATCAAATGTTTCCTTTTAATTGAAACATGTGTTGAAGGGGAACAGTAATATTAAAATACAAACCACCTACCCAGAAAGACTGCTTTTTGGGTCTTCCTTGGGCAGTCTTTCTATCAGGGTTGTTTGATAGTAATAATTACCTTTATTCATCTTTTTCTTGATCAGCCGCTCAAGATCCGCTCCTTGCCTGTTATTAGGCTCTATTTGGAGAAGGCCTTGAACAAACTTCAGGGCATTTGTATAGTCCTGTTTAGAAAAGCAGAAACAGGAAGGAAAAAAACAAGATATTCTTACAACGTCCTTCATGAATAATCAATGCTTTGCATATCATTGGTAACAATAAGCCAGTTCGTAATTACAATTTGCCCACGTGCAGATAAAGGTTTGGACCGAGTACAATTGACCTTTATATGCTGTCATTTTGTATGCACCATGATGCCTGCATCATATGATTTTACATGTTAAAAAAGTAGTGCGTCCCCTAAAACAAGTGCATGTGCGCATACAAATTGGGTTCATTTCAGGGTCATTTGTACCATGAACAAATTATGAACTGGCTTATTTGCATGATGGGTAACCAGAATAATATCTGACATATTTCATGCCCAGAACAAGAGTTATCCACATGACTGTATTTCATTTTTCCTTTGCATATATGAGAGTCTGATCCACGATAACAAAAGAACATCTGTTCAAATGTAAAAGAAAATACTGAATATGTTTTCAAATACACAAAAGATTCAAGCATAACTTGAAAAAGACCAACTCTGTACAATTCTTCAATGTGTGCAAATGATACAGACTTGTTTAGTAGCAACTAGCAAGCAATCTCTCCAACAGCAACAAATGAAAATCCTATATTAGACAAGTATCAAGACTGAATTAGAGGGGGAAAAAGGTAAAAATATATCTTTTAGATAACTATGAAAAAACCTACATGTACATGTACGTGTAGGAATGAGTAAAACACCTCCCCCCCCCCCCCCCCCCCCCCCCCACTGTTATAATTTTCATTTTTTGTCCTGACTGAAATGCAGCTCCTTTCCAAGTGACTGCTATCCTAGCAAAAATTTTCATCAAAGTGAGGGCACCCTTTGCAGATATTATTTTTTAAATACTTTATTGTCCCTATAAACCGGCTTTTTCTTGTCTACAATATAAAAAGTAACATGCTATGATCTCGATACTATTATTAGACTTACGCGTCCTACGAAATGATCTAATAATAAAAAAAAGGGTTTTTACTATACTGGATGGTGCCCATTTTGGACATTTGCATTTTACACAAGTAGAGTAAAGGTTGGTGTTTTCAGCCGGGAGGAGAATTCGGCCGGTACGACGTATGCATGGCAAAAATCACTTTAAAATGCATAGCATGACAGCATATCACATATCACACACATACAATACATACCAAAGTCACAGGGGAACCGCTGAAGCATTGAAAAAAATAACCATAAATATCACATTTTAGCGAAGTAATCGGCGGTCCCGCTACCCTAATCTGAAAATTCTCGTTTTTTACGCGTGTCCGTAAGGAAAATGGGTTCCAAAACTGAGCTGTATTTCCAGAAATTTTCAGTTTTAGATCAGGATTTTTCGTATATCGCAAGCTCAAAAGTGTCCAATCGCATGTCACAGTCAAAGCTAGTCGGTGATTGAGACGCACACGCGATATCTCCGTTATAGTCTTCAGATTTCAGTTCTGATAACGCGGGAGCAGTTTTCAGCCGGGTTTTACGCGGGGGAGCTCCGGCGTTGGACACCGGCTCGGACCAATGGGACTTTTGATCAGCGGGCGAACTCACGGCGCTCCCCATTGACTTTGTACATGCGGCCGAAAACTGATCTGCTCGGCCAAAAACTGCCTCCGAGATAGGGTAAATGAAAATGAATATTACCATGGCAATTCTTGATTTTTTCCAGGATTTTTTTTTTGGTTAAAACAGTAACAATATTTGCTCTCATGATTTGAGTAAGAAGTGAAAATTAATATGAAATAAAGAATAAAAAAACAGGATTTTGTCTTAAATGGCCGAATTCTCCCCCCTTACTCTATCTTTAAAAAATCATGAGGGCTCCTCGACTAATAGTGATTAGTTGGCCATACATGTAGGTAATATTCATGCCAAATTTGGTGCTTTTGCCCACTCTCTCACAAAAATTTCCCTAAGCCACCCCACTACATGTACAGGGAGCAATTACTGCAGAAGCATGAGTCGTAGAACCAACCTTTAACCTGTAGTACCCAATGGCTAGATAGAAGAGACAGTCTCGTTGAACCTGAGGGCTTCCACCTTGTAGCAGCTCCTCTAGCAGAACTACCCCTCTCCTCATGTCATCTTTATAGCGACTTCTCACCAGGCACCATGCATACTGGAACTGAGTCCCTACTGTCACTCTACCCTGTGCTAACTCAGCATTGTACAGTTGCTCATTTTTCTGCATAAAACATGAATAAAGATATTTGAGCTCTATTATTCTAAGAATGATAATGATGATCCCATGCACAGCAATGAGGTAGTGTAGAAAAGCGCATGAAGTAAAGTACAATACCAATTCAATTGTACATGACAACTGCTATTCCACATCTTGTTCATACAATATCATTATGAATGATTAATGACACAGAACAGCAATAAGCATTTTTAGAACGACAGATGATACACTATGAGATTTACCGGCGTACTGGTGGAGGGGGGGCTTGTTCCACGATAAAAAAAAAGGAAAGATTTTAAAAATTGAATTATCTACTGGATATATATGACAAAAATTATATTTTCATTCAAAAAAGGTCCGATTTTATTGCTCGCTTGCTTCACTCGCTCGCAAGTATTCAGTAATTGGGCCTGCGTGCCTATTCTCAGCCTCCTCAAAATTTTTGGCTCATTAGGCCACTGATGAGAGTTGCCATGACTTTTTTCAAATTCAATTACTGAAAAAAATAAGATATAGTATATTAAGTAGAGTTTTGGATATCAAGAAGTGAAAATCAGCATTTTGCACACATTAAAGGAGAATGAAACCCTGGGGAAATATCCATTTTAATGAAAAGAGAGGATAGAGAGAAGCAATTAAAAAAAGTTCCATCAAATAGGTTATGAATTTAAAAAGTTATGAAAGTTTGAAAAGTCTCAATTTACTTTCTATGGCGATCCTCAAATTGGCAATGTTGCTTCAAAATGGCAGTTTTAGTAGTACAACTCTCAATATGTTTTGTACATAAAATTTCATATTTTCTCCATTATCTCTAAAGATGCTGCTTGTCTTTTTGTAAACTCAACATATGTTGTTCGCATGATATATCTTGAGCTAAGAAGGAGACAAGCTGCACCTTGAGAGATAATGGGGAAAATATGAAATTTTGTGTACAAAACATATGGAGAGTTGTACTACTAAACCTGTCACTTTGAAGCAACATTGCCGATTTGAGGATTGCCATAGAAAGTAAATTGAGACTTTTCAAACTTTCATAACTTTCTCATTTCGTAACCGATTTTGATGGAACTTTTTAAAAATTCCTTCTCTCTATCCTCTCTTTTCATTAAAATGGATTTTTTTCCCCAGGGTTTCATTCTCCTTTAACCCTTTTGAGACAACTGACCACATTTTGTGGTTTGGCTCAATAACTTTTGATTCAGAGCTCTAAAAAATATACCAGATGCATGAGTAGAAAGAGCAAAAATTTCTGCACACACTATGTCCGTTTTTGTTGCATGACCACATTGCATTTTATGCCAGGAATTTTGAAAAGGAGAATAAGCTTTAAGATTCTTAATTTGGCAACACATTGAGAGGTTCAAAATCATTATTTTTTTAAATCAAAAGTGGTAATTTGTAAAACTTTGTGACAACATTTCTTACCATGTGTATTGTATTCAAAGACATTACACTAATTTAATAAAACCATGTAGGTCTAGCACTAAAAGAAAAATATTTTTGTTGCCTATTTGAAGAACAAAATGTGATCAATTTAGCCCTTAAATAATTTGTGTCCTGAAAGGGTTAAGATAGGCTGGAAAGCAAACAAAAATTTGTCCATGATTTCATTTAGCTATTTTCTAATTTATAGTCTGAATTGAAACTCTCTATTTACAATTCACAATTCTCATTTAACTGAATTTATGACATTCATTATTTTAGATACAATTTTATACACGGAACACCTATTTATCTGATACCAAATCTACATGTAATTATGAAGGAATACAAATTTTTGTTATCTCCGTGCTTCAAGGTTGCTATGATCTTGATCATGTCATCAGTTATATAATTATTTCAATTAATTCAATATTTCTGAATTTAATATTTTGTACAAATCAGTCAATTTAAATTTATACATTCAGTAAAAACCCCATTACGTTTAAAAACCACATTACTGTTATATTGAGATATATTTGGATTATTAAATCTTATCTGGTCATCAACTCGAAAATTTTGATTAAATACAGTACTCAGATTATCGATTAACTAAATACTCAATGATAACTAAATGATTGTTCTCCTCATCATATCACCACAAAACTGAAGTACAATAATGATGAAATATGACCATATTCCTTCCCAAACATGGCTCTTGCGGTCTTATACATCTGACCTCCAATGTTTATAATTTTCAAGCACAACTTGTAATTTAATTTGAATATTGATCAAGCTTCGGTATTAATGTTGAATCTAAAACTTTAACACATTGCGAATGACCAAAAATATCAGCTACAATAATAGCAATAATATTAATAAATAAATAAGTGAGAAAATAAGTATTCATCTTCTGTAAACACCTGTAATGGATGTCTTTTGCAGACTGACAATACAGGCTGGCTCCCATTAGAGCACGGTATGAGCTGCCAACCTCACTTGACCAAAAATCCTATTTTCAGAAAAAAAATCCTATTCTTAACTGTCGTGTACTTTCCTACACAATATCTCAAGGATTGCGAATTTTTTTGTATTTTGTAGTAATTTATACATGTATACAAGTAACTTTGACAAGCTGCGTCAGATGGTCTGCCATAGAAAATGGCAAATTGTGTTCAATGACGAAATTGGCCATTAACGTCTCAGCTCTTATTACTGAATAGTCTGTCTTCTGCCAAAATGAAGAGAGAGGACTCACATTCTTCATGGCTTGCCCAGCGTTTTGATGCTTCTGTCGACTAATGTGCAATGAAATGTCTTTTGCACCACCATGTGAAATGGAGAAGTCACATGCACATGCCGTACATCGAGCACTAAAATTGTCCTTCTTGCTGGCTAGTATGAAAGGCCATCTCGAAGTATACTCCGATAAGAATGTTTGTTTCCGAATTCCAGATCCCGATTTCGATGTCATGATCAAAATATTTGGATTTCATGCGACGATCACAGAATGATAGCGGAGCTCGAAGTTCGATTCCACACAAAACTCACTCGGCCGGTCCTTGAGATCGAGAGCGGCTGCTGCTGGCCAGCACCGCCTGACGTCCCTGGGAGTTAGCTCGCTAGCTGCCGGTGAGGCGCGCGCCTCACAGCTGCAGCAAATTACGCACGCATACGCAATCATGTACAATGTCAATAAGAGATACATAAACACATGGAAACACAAAGTTATTTTTTTGATGAATTGTATTTTATTGAGAAAAATCCTAGTGTCGTATTGTCACTGAAAAATCGTACGAAATAGGATAAAATCGTACTATTTGGCAGCTCTGTTAGAGCCATACAGCAAAATCATGAGGTTTTTATGACATTTATTAGCCTGAAAAAGAAAAAAATTGGGGCAGGGTGGGGGTAATTTTTGCATTCATATGGGGGATCACATTACCACATGTACAGTCCAACCTGCTTTAGTGACCACCTGTATAGAAATACTACCTGTCTATAAAGACCACAATTTTTGTTTCCCTTTAAAACTGTTTTTCATTAAATCATGTATTAAAGGAACCTGTACGTAAAGACCACCTGCTCGTAAAGATAGCTTTTCTTGTCTGTCTTGAGGGGTCTTTATAGACAGGTTTCACTGTACATGTACGTGATATTTTGGATGAAATATGTTCCATGAACCAATAAACAATGAAACAATTCATTGAATTTGAAATCTCACAGCATTTAGCATTTCATTATATTGCATTGTCCGTCCGTGACAACATTAGTATCCGTCCGTGACAGTTTTCAAATTCGTTTTTAGTATATGTATATTGATCAATGTTTTATTCATACATGGTACAGGTCTTTAGCTAGTGAGATAGCTCAGCATGGTTTTTGTTTTCACTTTTGCCCCACCAATGGGAAAAAAAACTTACAAATTTTTTCTGTCACGGACGAACAAATTTGCATCAAGATGTGAATGACCATGCGGCACAACCATTTCTGTACAAATATTTTCAAATATTTTTTGGTTTTCAATGGAATGGTGTTTGATCTTTAATTATTGGCTAACAAAACTTAAGAAAGTTTAGAGAGTGTTAAACTAGGACCAAATCAATCTTTCTTGAAAATGTACGTCCGTGACATTAGTGTTCATCACCCCTGTTGAAAAATGGGCCAATCCAATGACTTTCCCGACCTTGTCAATTAAACAAATGTGAATTTTAGTAACTTTAGATATTAATGAAAAACCTGAAAGTGATTTCATCATAAAAATCTGAAAATTAAATTTTCACCCCGATGCTCACTCTTAACCGATCAGGCTCAGGGGTAAATGCTGAGCGGTTCTGACGCGGCATAGATCTACTACTAGTAAATTTATTAGTGTTAATATCTCGCACAGTCGCAGAAGGCAGTATATATGCATGTGAGATATTAGCACAATCAAATTTAGCATGCCACGTCGGAAGTGCTCAGCGGTGCACTGCCTTGTACTCCGTTATCTACAATGCACAGGTTTTTACATTTCCTGTGATCAGAGCTGCCATCCTGCAGTAATCACAAGGCTCAAAATCAGTAATTTTGGGAAGAAATCAGTAATTTCCTACGCGGCGCTATGAATCTAAAAAAACCGGCACTACAGCACTGCGCAGACGCGGTGCGCGCATGATGCAATCAGCTTTCTCACATCCTGCATGCCATGTACACTGCACTGGTACATAAAGAGTGGTGGAAAAGTTTATATCTTACCCTCTTCATAGACTCATGCTGCACAAATTCATTATTGGAGAATCGTACTTCAGATTACCAAGAAATATAGTATCACCATGATCACTCTACTCTAGATCAAGATCGCTTACTATAATCTACATGTAATGATAACTTCTCTTTGCAGATCATCTAACGTTCATTTTCACTCACCTTTAGCTTCTTGGCCTAACGTCCGAGCGATAGCAGTGGCCTTGGTTCTACGGCAAGCAAACTTCGCCGCAACTTGGCTGTTGGGGAACATTTCCTTTACTAGGCTTGATAAATGATCTGATGCCGCGAATGGTACATTATGTTCAATCAAAAACTGTGTCATGAGAACCTCCGCTCTAATAACTGTATTGTCTTTGGGGAGAAAAAACTTTGCGATGTTGCAACCCCGGTTACTTTCGCTGGCTTCTACAGCGGAGCGATGCTTCATTGACTTCATGTGCGCTTGAATATCATTTGCTCCTCCATGCCCAATCGAAAAGTCAGATGAACAAAGAGTACATCGCGCATAATTTTCGCATTTTCTATGGTAGTCCTCCTTAAAAGTCTGCTGCTTTTTCACACGTTTCGATGTAGAACCAGAAGAAGAAGCCATGTTTCCAAGAAAATATTACACCAAACAAATCCACGAACTGCAACGCTGTTTACATTACTAAATCGTCTACATGTTCAACTCGCCCCAAATCGATTTGCCCGGTATCGATTAGCCCCATTCGGCATTTTTTTGTGGGGGGGGGGGGGGGTTGTAGGTGGATCAGTTTACAGTTTGACACGGAGCTCATATCGTGTATAAATGTCCCTTGATGGTGGCCACGATGCACGAAATGGAAATATACAATAGCCTACCGAGGACCAAAAAAAAAAAAAAAAAAAGCCAAAAGGGTGTCTACACTGAATCAAGGACTTAAAATCAACAGACAGCAACAGCAAAAGACAACATGAATATCAAGTTTTATTAGAAACACATGACATGTGACATCAGTTCTTTGAAATTACTATTGATTTGATGAAAATAAAATAATGTGGGATCTAGTCACAGCTCTGCAACTGTTACGAATTTGACTGCAGGATTTGACTGCAGGCAAATTCGCTTTGGCCGACCCCGTGGCTTGGAACACCGCGCTAAATACACATACACATACTCCACACTTCATTCATATACACACGGCATGCAGTGAAGCACGGTGGCCACACACACACACACACACACACACACGTCACATGCATGCATGCATGCAGGCGCGGCTGGAGAAGGAAACTGTGCGTGCCATTGCAGGGAGTGCAAATAGCTGGGCAGCGGGCGTCAGGGCTCGGCCGCACCGGGAAAGAGGCGGTGATGTAGGAGCGAGCCGGTGGCATGCATGCAGCGCTCGCTGCATAGACGATAGTGCATTATCGGATTTCCCGAAATCCTTAATTTTTGGGCGACATTCCATACTTCCGTAATGATGGTTAATTTCCGTACCAATTACGGAAAATCCGTACTAGTTGGCAGCTCTGTGTGATGTTTGTTTATTCAGTGTAAATTGTGCACAATTCAATGATTGTTGCGATGCTTGATCTTTTCTAAAATAAATACCACTATGAATGAATGAATGAACATTCCGTGCAGATCTCGCCGTCTTTGTAATCATGGTAATGCACGTGAACGGTAAGTAAATCCATATCGATGTCACCATAAATTGTATTTTTTTTCATGTTTCTCATGATCCGATCGTTGAAGTGGTTGAATGAACTGAAAGAGGAAGATTTTAGCATTTTACACACGAAGTATACTTAAGTCGCTATGAGTGCTAGAGTCTACACACAAAAAAGTCACTCACACTTATGCGAGGTTATTGGAGATAACCTCGCACTCTGTACCTTCATACCGTGAGCAATTGCCTTCCATAGCAAGTGTGTGATATCTTGCACATATGTGTGCGGCAGAGGAGCAAAATCAACAACCAAAAACAGCCTGAAAATTTCACTTGATCAAGATGATAAAGATCCTATCAAAGGATCTGGCATGAAATTAGAAATTCTATCATTCTAAAATGTAGAAGGAAGTATTTTCTCAAAATTTTGCCAATTATATTGGTGTTTTTACCTCTTCAACTCTGAGGTTGTGACAGGCCAAAATTGACACAGCTCCATATAGGTCTAGTGATGGTCCCGTGAGTGACACAAAGTCATGAAGTATAGTCAAGGATTGTAATTCCGAACAGATTGTATTACCGAACGTGTAGAGTTAAGCGCCTAAAATGGGTTTTCATACGAGTGGGATTACGCGTATGAAAACCACACTATTGAAACAAAGGTCGTGTCTTTATCCCATAGGTTTCACACGTTCGGAAATACAGTACCTTTTTCAAGGGATCAAAACGCCGCGTCGTTGGGAAGGGGTTCACTCGGAAGGGAATATCGTATTAAATCTACGTTGTCTTATTAAAATTCCATCAACTTCTTTTTCTGTAGGACTTTGAGCATTCAATATGTAAGTTTGACAGATATTTGTTTGATATTTTATTTGCTATTGTTGATTTTCTGAAAAGTGTTCGGACACTGGATCAACCACCATATAGTAAAGTTGCTATGAGTGTACATACCTCACTCTTGAACATAAATACACCCAAAATAGGGCATAAACCCTTGGAATTGCAAGGGAGGTGATATTGTAAAGTATAGATCTAGAGTCTACATTCAAATCTGCCGAATTAACGTCTATGGAGAACGAGGTTATCTTAAGATAACCTTGTATATTGTATGAGCATGATGAGTGAGGCTAATGAACGAGAGACAGAATTTTCAGTCTAGTCTCGACTCTAGATCTAGCCTAGGTCTAGGTCTAGGACACTCACACTAGTTAGTTACATACAATGTATGCGAGGTTATCGGAGGTTATATTGGGACTAGGATGAATCTTGCCGACTTATTTTGTTTACGGTGCTTGTCTCTCCATATGGGAGATTGCTTCCCCTGTGTGGCTTGATGTTCAGTGTCAAATTTTCATAAAACATCAAGCCCGTGTGGCTAAGCTAAGGCAAGGGCCTATGATATGAATTATGATTACTTGGTGTGGTTTTTAGTGTTACCCCTAAATTACATCGAAAGGCAATGAATGGGACTACGGTTAACTTCAAAAATTTCTACGAAGGTATCCTAGATCTAGTAGAATCTACTTATCTCATCATGATAGAATATAAATTAATGACAACAACTATTTCACAATACCTTTAAGTCTTCCACTGATACAATTTCCTCCACTATTGTTTCCATGATAAGAATTTTTCCAGCTTTCTCGCGGGCAAAGTTAAGTCAATGGCGAATAAAAAATATTGTATGCTAGTATAGTCAGTCTAGTTCTTAACTGAATTAACCGACCACTTAATTCGCCACCCGCGAGCAAATCAGGGCAGCGTTTCATCAAACGGTCATAAGTACAAGTTCGCCGACATCACATTGAAACGCGTGTATTAAAATTAACACGCGTTTCAATAGGATGTCGGCGAACTTGTAGTTATGACGGTTTGATGAAACGATGCCCTGGCTTCTTCAGCTTCTTCAACCTTGGTTTGATAAAGAGTGCGTTCAGAATTTAGGAAAAAATTCATGCAAATTAAAAACAAATGTCGAGTTAAAAAATCAGAATGTATCGATGAAAAGAAAGCGACCGGTAAGAGTTATAAAAACTTTGTGGGATCTAAGAGAAGAAAGTATTTTGCTGACTTACACACAAATATAAGGAATTTGAAAAGAACACGATAAAAACTACTTCCGAAAAATCAACTGAAGGCAATTTCAATAGCCCTGTCTATCACCTTTAGAAATGTGCGAACATTACGATAGCGTATTACGTAATCCGAACCTGATTTCTATAGGCAGTACAATAGGCCTTTGAAATTGTCCTTTAGTTTATTTTTCGAAAGTAGTTTTTATCGTGTTAAAGTAAAAATCCTAAAGATTACTGGAATATTATTAATAGAAATGACAATGGATCCAAGGTTTCTTCCCACATATAGACAGATGATTTCTATGAGCACTTCAAAACTTTGAACAATCAGTCTTCTTGTGAAACTGATCAGCATGATGTTTTTAATTTTAATTCTATTCTTGTAACATTGGTATGAACGATGAATTGAATCGATGAATGGAAGAATCTGAATTGATACAACAACTTAAACGTCTTAAAAACAACAAGGCTCCTGGAGACGATATGATATTAAATGAATTGTTAAAGAATAGTTCTAAATCTCTCTTGAAAATAGTTACTAAATTGTTTAATATAGTGTTAGATACATACGGGTATCATACCCCTCTAGTTGGGTGATAGGCTTGATTAAACCCTTATTCAAAGGTAAAGGCTCCCCTGATTCTGCGGATAATTAGTTAATTACAGAGCTAGGTATCACCCTCTTAAGTTGTGTTGGAAAGCTATATTTACTGCTATTCTGAATGAACGCATTACTTTGTTCAACGAATCTTATGATCTATTAAGTGAAGTACAGGCTGGTTTCTGATCAGGTTATTCTACGATGGATCACATTTTCTCATTGCATGCAATCATTGATTGGCATTTACAGAAGAAGAAAAAAATATATTGTGCTTTTGTGGATTACAAAAAGGCTTTTGACTTAGTCGATCGAAGTTCGCTTTGGATTAAGTTACTTAACCATGGGATTAATGGTAAATCGTTGTGTGTAATAATTCAAATGTATGAGAATGCTAATCTTGCATATCATATGATGGTCAGAAATCTGATTTTTTTTCGTAGTAATGTAGGAGTGAGACAAGGTGAAAATTTGTCTCCCATTTTATTTGCACTGTACCTAAATGACTTTGAATCTATTTTAACGAGGGAGATAATGGCTTGAGCTCTCTTTCTTTGTCAATCCATGATTGTTTGTATGAGAACGATATTGAATTATATCTGAACTTATTTACTCTTCTGTATATGCTGATGACATTATTCTACTTGCTGAAAGTGCGAATGAGCTCCAAATTGGAATTAATGCTCTTTCTGATTATTGCCAAATGTGGCATCTTACTGTAAATACTTCCAAGACGAATTAGTTGTTATTTTTTCTCGAGGAAAAGTCAGGAACATTGCTAATTCTTATTTTGATAATGAACCAATAAATGTTTGTGATGAGTATGTCTATTTAGAAACAACTTTTAACTATAATAATAGCTTCAAAAATGCTATTAACAAACAAGTAACCCAAGCACGAAGAGCAATGTATTCTATGAAGAGAAAAACTGAATCTCTTTGTCTACCAATAGACATCCAGCTCGAGTTATTTGATCAGTTGATTTTGCCTACACTGTAAATCGTCTGAACACTTTTTATAAACGCTTTTCTGTAACACTTTATAAACATCGAAACACGTTTATCATTATCATTTATCATTATCGCCTGTATAATATCAGAGGTCCCTGTTTAATTTTGGAACATTTCATAAACACTTAAACAATGTTTAATAAATTACACTCAAACACGTTTAATATGAATATTTTGGAACACTTTGACACGTATAGACAAGTTTAATTTGAAATCATGTGTTTATAAACATACCATCTATAAACATCTAAACACACATCTCAACGTGTTTAAGTTTTTATGAAGTGTTCAAGATTCCCAATTAAACATATAGGATAAACGTGTTTAAATGTTTATGAAGTGTTCCAAAACTAAACAGGGATTTTTATAGCATCATACAGGCGATAATGATAAATGATAATGATAAACGTGTTTAGATGTTTATAAAGTGTTACAAAAAAGCGTTTACACAAAGTGTTCAGGCGATTTACAGTGTATATTGTTATATGGAAGTGAGATTTGGGGTTTTGAAAATCTAATCCAACTTGAAACGTTCTATTTGAAGTTCTGCAAAGAAATGTTTGGTTTAAACAAAATGACTCCCAACTGCATGGTTTACGGTAAACTTGGTCGCTATACAAACTAGAAAAAAATATTGCCTGTCGAATGCTAATGTTCTGGTATGGAAAATCATCTAAGTTATCAAACATCATGTATAATTTTGAATTTTCCGTGTTTTCGAAAGGAAATAATCAAATGTCTTGGATTCTCAAAGTGAAGAATATTCTTGATAATTTAGATCTTTCTGACTTGTGGAAAAATCAAGCCATCATGACTTTATCAAATTTTAAAAGCATTGTAAACCAAAAGCTTCAAGATGTAAGTGAGCAGGAGTGGCACAGTGATGTTGAGTTAAACCAGCAATGTACTATTTATAGAATTTTCAAACAGAGATTTTGAAAAGTACTTGATTCACCTTAACAAAAATAATAGAAGAAATTTCTGCACATTTCAATGTCTCAATCACAAACTCCCCGAATAGTGATTGGGCGTTACAGCCAAATTCCGAGAGCTGAATGTTTATGTACTCATTATTGTTCTACAAATGATATCGGTGATGAATTTCACTATTTGTTTATATGTCCTTTCTTTGAGATCAAACGTAAACAATTCCTCAAGAGGTATTATTGGAAATACCCTAACACATTTAAATTCAATGAATTGTTTAATTCCAGTAAAAAAAAGGACTCTGTCCAATGTTTCGAGGTTTTGTAGAGAAATAATGTCCTTTTTTCGTTAGATATCCGACATTACTATATTCTGTCATTATATCGTGATTATATATTTTTTTAAAAATATTTTAACAATTTTATGTTTTACAACTTCAGGCAGTGCCTGCATTATTCTCCATACTGTTTTTATTTGTATTCTGATATATTGTATATGTATGTATATATATATATATATATATATATATATATATATATATATATAATGTATATACATTTGTTTATAATTATATTTCAATTTTGTACATACTTTGTATTATACTCCCATACCCCATGTGGGCCGTTGAGTCATAATAAACTAAACTAAAACTAAACTAATCTTCTTCTTCTTCTTGTTTCTTTATGTTAATTGGCAATCAGTCATATTTGACTATTGTCGCCATTGACTTTGGGGGGTTTCTTTGTTTTTTTGTTTTTTTCTCTCCTTTTCTCTATTAATGGATATTATTTATATAATTTCTATAATTTTATCTTTCTTGTTTGTTTTTTCTGCTAAAAAATTAAAGGAAAAAAAAATTAAAAATTAATTTCTTTTCGCTAGATTTACATTGAAATTTCCCCCAAAACAACCGCTATCTTCAGCACAGTTCCAACTGCGCTTGCCCTGCATAGTAATATGCCCTTTCCAAGATGGGGTCCTACTAAAAGCCGCCAACAGCAGCCAACAGCAGCCCAAACAGCGGTCCTACTAAAAGCAGCCAACAGCAGCCAACAGCAGCCAACAGCCGCCAACAGAGTTGAAAACTAGCCGAAAACAAATCCCGGAGCAGCCAAGAAACAACCAAAACGCTCCTTAAATATTGCTAAGGCTATTCTGAATATTATGGTACGAAATCAGCAAAAAATAAGTTATTTTAGGGCCTAAAATCAGCAAAAGAATAAAATGATGAAAAATAAATGATCGATATGGTTGTTGGCGGCTTTTAGTAGATCGGACTCTTAGCGGCTCTTGGCGGCTTTTGGTAAATCGATTACCGTGTCTTGGTAGGAAATTCAGGAATTAGAAAGGTTATTGTTAGATGGGATACATGTAGATGCCGAGATTTTGGAATCGTTAGATTGTAAACGGAGAGGCTTACAGGCGCTATATGATTACGCTAACGAGGGATTAAAAATAAGGTCGAGGGCATCGTGGTATGAAAATGGGGAAAGAAATTCTCATTATTTTAATCAGCTACTAAAGTCCAATAAAAAGAAAAGCATGATACGGAGATTGTTTGTAACGGGTGAATGTATAAGTTGTGATGAGAAGGAAATTAATCAAGAAATTAAAACATTCTATAGTCAATTATATGCGAAGCCAGATATATTAGAAAAAGATATAGATGCAGGGTTACATATCTTTTTGAAAGATTTACCTAAGTTAAGTAGAGAATCAAAAGAGCAGTGTGAAGGAATTATTACGGAAGGGGAATGTTTAGCAGCACTTACGCAAATGAAACTTAATAAGTAACCAGGTAATGATGGCTTAACACTGGAATTTTATAATATATTTTGGCCTGCGGTAGGGGGTTTAGTTGTAGGATCCTAGGAGCATTTTGTCATGGTGAGTTAGCTGCATCTCAGAGGCAAGCGATAATTACTTTAATTGAAAAAGAAGGGAAGGATCCATTAATGATTGAAAATTATAGACCAATATCCTTGTTAAATTTAGATTATAAAATTCTTTCAAAAATTTTGTCAATTAGAATTAAGGAAGTTTTAGAAGAGGTAATTTTACCGGATCAAGTTGGTTACATGCAAAATAGGAATATCGGTGAAGCAATAAGGTTGATTGATGATATGTTATTTTTTACGACGCATAACAACATACCCGGATATTTAGTAGCAGTGGATTTCGAGAAAGCATTCGACTCGGTTTCACATATGTTTTTACAAAAAGTGCTAAAAGAGTTTGGATTTGGACAATTATTTCGCAAATGGATCAAAGTAATGTATAATAATGCTCTTAGTTGTGTTTTAAATGGGGGAAATTCAACAGGTTATTTTAGAATAGAAAGGGGAGTAAGACAAGGAGACCCAGTATCACCGTATCTGTTTATTCTATGTATTGAGGTTCTTGCACATATGATACGAAATGATAATCATGTTTTAGGTATTCGATGTGGTTCAACTGAGGTAAAACAAATATTGTACGCAGATGATATAACACTTTTTGTTCGAAACATGGAATCGTTGAAAAGATTGGAGGTTTTGATTGAAAAATTCAAGAATATGTCTGGTTTGAAATATAACAAAGATAAAACATACATTATGATGATAGGTCCTACTAAAGACATAAGTAGGTCGCTGCCTTTTGGAAAGGAAGTACAACTCGTTAGAATACTAGGAGTGTATTTCAGTTTAGATGTAAATGTAAAGGAGTCTATGAACTACAAAGAGATTCTGAGTAAAATAAAAAAAGTCCTTAACATGGTGGAAACAGAGAGATCTAACGTTGATGGGAAAAATCCAATTATTGAAAACTTTTATATATTCTAAACTAGTGTATGTAGCATCTCTCATCCCCGTTCCAGAATGGGTGTTTCAGTCTTTGGACAAAATGTGTTTTGAATTTTTATGGAAAGGGAAAGATAAAATTAAAAGGAGTACCTTGTTCTTAAATTATAAGAAAGGGGGGCTTAAAATGATGGATTTTCGATTATTTATCAAAGTGCAAAGGATCATGTGGGTTAAGAGACTCTTAATGGGAGATCAACGAATGAAATGGAAACAATATTTTGAATATGCAATGCACCTTTATGGAGGAAAATTTATTTTTCAATGCAATTACTTTGTTGGAATGTTAAGGATAGATCTACCTCCATTTTATTTAGAGTTATTAGATACGTGGTTAGAAGTAGGATATTTAAGAGAGAAGTATGATGATTTTAAAGGAAAGGAACTCCTTTTTAATAATAAGTATATAATTTTTCGTGGTTCTAGTATATTTGATCATAGCCTATTTGCAAAAGGCATATTTCGACTGGAGCACATTATTGAAAAGAATGGTAGATTAAGATCGGATGATTATTTCATCAGAAAATGTTTGTTTACATGGAACATATCACGAATAAAATATATTTTTGGAATGATCCCAGATAGTTGGAAGAAAAAAATGGTGAGAAAAGAAGAGGAGAAAATAGGATTAGATAAGGGAGAAATCAACTTTGTATTGGGTGACAGAGTAATACCCTTAAGTGAAATCCCATCAAAAAGATTATACCTACAGTTACTTGATAACAAATCTGAAATTTCATCTGTTCTGAATAAGTTGAAAGATTCGTTTAATATACCCATTATATGTGCAGAAAGAGCATTTACTAATTTAAGGAAAGGTACTCTTAATAGCAAGCTACGAGAATTTCAATTCAAAATGTTACATAGCATTATTTATACAAACCATCATTTGTATCGTTTTGGTGTAGTTTCAAACAATTGTTTTTCCTTTTGTAAGAAAGAAGAGGAAACATATATAGTCATGTTTTTACGAGTGTGTTCACATTCAAAATATGTGGGAAAAGGTTAGCATTGAATTCAAGTATCCTATTTTGAAAGATTTGAACTGGGAGAAAATTTATTTAGGAATTAATATGGAAAATGTGGGGAGAGAAAATTTAGTAAATCATCTTATTCTATTAGTTAAATATATGACTTTCCAATGTAGGAAAAGAGCGACACCTCCGACCGAAAAAGAAATTAAAGCAATGATGTCAGACAATCGATTAGAAGAGAAAAAATTGGCTTGGAGAGAGGTACCCTCTCATTACACCTTAGAAAATGGGAACATTTTGATTTCCGGGACGAAGAGATGGACATGGGGAGCTAAGCGTGCTTAATAACATCGAAATCATGAAGAAAATTCTGAACTGTAGTTTTTTAAAATCTGAGGAGGAACAACGGACACAATGGGGGGAGGGGGCCTTTTCTTTTTTTTTCTCTCATTTTCTTCCTTTTCATCTTCTTTTTATATTTTCCCCCTTTTTTATCACAAAGACTTCCATATATTGCATAATTTACTATTTAATACATGCATGTAAAATATTATGGTTACTTATTATTATGTAATTTGGCACAATGATACTGCATGTGAATATATTTGTTTGTATATTTTACCTTGATTATTGCGAAAATGTTATTTTGAAAAAGGAAGTAATAAAAGATTCTTAAAAACAAAAAAAATCCTGTTGGCTGCTGTTGGCTGCTGTTGGCGGCTTTTAGTAGGACCCGCCAACAGTATACCAAGACACGGTAATCGATTTACCAAAAGCCGCCAAGAGCCGCTAAGAGTCCGATCTACTAAAAGCCGCCAACAACCATATCGATCATTTTTTATAATTTTATTCCTTTGCTGATTTTAGGCCCTAAAATAACTTATTTTTTGCTGATTTCGTACCATAATATTCAGAATAGCCTTAGCAATATTTAAGGAGCGTTTTGGTTGTTTCTTGGCTGCTCCGGGATTTGTTTTCGGCTAGTTTTCAACTCTGCTGTTGGCGGCTGTTGGCTGCTGTTGGCTGCTGTTGGCTGCTTTTAGTAGGACCGCCAAGATGCAATCTTACGCGTTACGTTGCGCCGATTTTTCGGTCGAGCCTGCGCTTAGGTAACTCAAGCATGGGCGAGGGGGCGCTCGTGTACCTGTGCGTACAGAGCCCTACGAAGGGCTCTATGTGCGTATAGATGGGTTTTTACAATATTTATTTCATCACACAAGGCGAAAAACAACTTTGGGCTTGGTTAGTAAACAACATGTGCATCCTATAGCTATAAATAAATCTCTCTTTAATACTCTTCAATAGGATATAGCTATATAGCCTATTTACATACGTATTCGTTGATATGCATTATAAGGATAAATAATTATTATATAAATTTAATCTGAATTAACTCACACAAGGTTTTTTTTTTTTTTGTTGAACATATCTAATGCACATACCTATACATACATACACATAATGGTAATTGAACTATTCTTTACTGAAACGTTTCGTTCTCGAAACGAAACGTAGTATAGCTTTTTGTATACCTGGATCTCTTTTTTTATATATATACTCCATTATTTGCCCTGGCTGAGATTCAATTAATTCTGATAGAAGCATCGCTCTCTCAATAATATATTTCGGACAAAATACACGGTAATGTCTGACAGTTTCTACCTCAGGGCATCTGTCACAGAAACCTGTTGGATGAATACACAATCTTAAGAGACCTTGATTAAGACCAATAACTCCTACGCGGAGACGATGGACTATAGTTTCTTGTCTTCCTAGATTACATAATATATGGAGATATCACCGATGTCTGTAGCTCTTTCAACGCCGATTTGTTTGATTCCATCTTTCTTTCCAAAGTATTTTGGAACTTTGTAATATTAGTTGCTTAATTTCTGATAATGTTAATTTATTATATATTTCTATTCTATTTGATAAAGCCGCTTTTGCATTGGAGTCTGCGACCCCAAGTTCAGCGACCAATATTAGAGTATCACCGAAACGGCCGATCGAAAAATAAAAAAGTTTTCAAAAATAAAAATCAATGCTAAAAAAAAGGTACAACAGAATTTATTTCCTAATTGGGGAATTCATGAAGGTAGAAAAGCTGCCTTAACCCTTTCAGGACAGGAATTATTTAAGGGCTAAATTGATCACATTTTGTTCTTCAAATTGGCAATAATGATATTTTTCTTTTAGTGCTACATGGTTCTAATAAGGTGTGATATTTTTTAAAACAATATTCATGGTTAAAAATTTTGTTGAAAAGTTGAAAAATTGCCAATTTTGATGAAAAACAATGATTTTAAACCTCTCAATGTGTTGCCAATTTAAGGATTTTAAAGCTTATTCTTGTTTTAAAAATTCCTGGCATCAAACGCAATGTGGTCATGAACCAAAAATACATTAGTGTGTGCAGAATTTTTTGCTCTTTCTACTCCTGCATCTGGTATATTTTTTAGAGCTCTGAATCAAAAGTTATTGAGCCAAACCACAAAATGTGGTCAATTGTCTTGAAAGGGTTAATGTATTATTTCGTTTCATATTGAAGTCTAAAGGGCATAGCAGTAACAGTTTAGACTAATTATGCAAAGTTTAATGGTTTCATGAATAAATTCGCGAGTAGCGTTTTGAAGCGAAGTACTGAAACTAAGAATGAAGTCCTGAATGAAAAGTATTATAAAATTTCGCACGACATTTCATATGCTTAGCTTATTACACCATGAAAAAAAAAGAGATATTTAGCTTTTACATGATGTAGGCCGTTATGCGGAACTAGTTGTCAGGATCTTACCGTTTTAACTTAAAGAGGCGACCTACCCCCAATAATTTATATGCATCACTTCAACAATAGCGCCTTTGGACAACCCAAAATAGCGTCTTCGAACGAAAAGCTTAATAAAAGTTCGTTCGACAATACATTATGCTTAGCTGATTACACCATGAAAATAGGAGAACTTCAGCTTTTACATGATACAGATTGTTATGCAGAACTAGTTCTCTGGATATTATTGTTTTAATTATGGGGTTTCGCACATAATACCCAGTGGGTCCCGACTTTGCATGAAACGCGCCATATTTCCTAATCTTTATTTATTTATTTTATTTATTAATTTGTCTTATTTCAGTAGCGTGGCTCCATCAGTGATTAAGCACTGTTTTCCGTAGAGGCCCTACAGCAAAAATACATAAGATACAAACATATTGATACTTAAACAATACGACTGAACAACAAAGTAATTGCATAGCACACTTTTGGAGTCTCTACAATAGGCCAATTCAAGAATTAGAATGAAAACGGCGCCGAAACAAAAGAGAAAACAATGAACTTGATGAAGCATTTTTAATATAATTTGGTAAACTATTCCAGAGTACAGCACCTTCGTATGTATAACTCTGTTTCCCCATTTGTGTTTTGATTTTGGGTATAATCAGACCTGCGTTTTCCGCACTATACGTGTTCCATAACCATGCACAGATTGGGTTTTTTGAAACATTTCTAAAATATAAATCGGAGTTTGACTTTCGAGAACAGAAAAAAAAAAAACGTCTTGCATTTTAAGAAATTGCACCTATCCAGAATATTGACCCACTTGAGTATATTGAGATTTTCTTGAGTTGGGGTTCTTACATTAGCTCCTACAATTACTGTAGCCATTTTCTTGTGTTGTTTAATAATTATATCTTTGACTGAGATGTATCATTTATTTAGGGTGACCATACTGGGACACTGTTACAGTATAAGTGCTCATTTATGCATGAAATCATGATTATATCCCTCTCAACATACTGCAGCAAAAACATGATGATATATTTTCTACATAATGTAAAGGTGTTCGGATGCCCGATTTTTAGTGAAAGTTTTGGCACTTTTTCACACTTTTTTGTTTTGTGCAATCCAGGTCAATCAAATTATGAAAATAACTCTCTAAATCGACTCATTATACTAATATTACTGTCGTGGGTGGGGGTTGGACCTTGCTAGGGGCCAGGCAGTTCAATTAGGAAACAGGACAGCAGATCTAAGGTCACTGAACTTTATTCTGTGTCAAAACAAAAAAAAACCTGTAAAGATACTGAAAAAGCCAGTGATAAATCACATGTATCATATTACAGACTCAACAGTTAATTCAATGATAATGTTCACATACATATTCATGATATTTGTTTGTAGTTATACATTGTATAGAAATAGTCTTCTAGTCATTAGATAACATTTTGCTGCAAAAATATATCCTGTACTTTTACTAAGTTAGAGATTTCTCAAGTCCAAACAACTCCCTTGTAAGAATCCCAAACACATGTTTACAACTGTACCCAATACAAGTTATGCCTCTGTTAATCTTAATAGAAAGCATTTCAATCAAAGAATCGTAAGTCAATTAACTACACTTTTAACTCCATACAATGCATTATCTCTTCAAACTCACTGATAATGATTAAATCAAATCTTCATAACTCAAACCTTTATAACATTATTAAAACATGGTAAAGCATTAATCTAATCTTTACTCATTAGATATCATTGTATGATAAACATATATAAGTATCACTGTTTGATTTAAAATATCAAATCAAAACCATAAAAAGATGCCTACCCAAGGTCAAACAAAGGTCAAGCAACTGCTACCCAGGCTGCAACTACCATTACTACCCAGACTGCAAACTCCATAGTCGGCTACTACTCACTACCCGCCACTGCTACGAGTAGACCACTTCATGAACCAACTAGCCTGCAACTAGCCTGCAACTAGCCTGCAACTAGCCTGCAACTCAGTATTGGACCAGCTGTAGTCCCAATCTCCCAGCCGAAGAATCTCCAAATACAAACAGCTGGACTTGCCCTGCTTCTACACACTGGCGTAGCCAGGATTTTTCAAGAGGGGGGGCCAAGGCGAGGGAGCGAAGCGACCGAGCGGGGGAGGGTGTGGGAGGGGGTATCCCCCTCCCACGGTAGGAAAATTTTTTAAAACCAGGTCATGAAAATGGCATTTTCTGCACCCTAAAATTCTTTTCTGGTGTAACCTACTTGAGAAGTGACAGATGAAATAGGATTTTTTTTTTCTCTACTCCGCTGGAATGAATTGTAGTGGAAGGATTACCACTCCTTGGGGCTCCAGAATTCCAAGCAATACGCAAAATTACATGTAGTTGGTGTGTATAAATAGCTGTACCAGTGTACATACGAAACGTTGAAACCCGTGTTTTCGGATAGGAAAATATACAGACTAACAACCAAAAACCCACACACAGACACACTGACTATTGACTAACATATGACTAAGAGGACGCCCTTTCTCATGGAGTGGAATTTATATCTCATCTCAAGCGGTAGTCTCATTTGAAAACACATGCAACATCTTTATTAGGTGTATGTAAAAGACTTTAGCAATTTATTTAGCTGCCTTGTTTAGCTCTTTATCTCATTTTCTCGGTTAGAGGTTGTTCATTAGTTGCCTAATTCGTATACACTACACGAATCCAGCTACGTACTCCTTCATTTAAGTACTGAGGAATTATATAGTTTGATTAATTTTTGTAACCAAAATGAACATCAATGTGAGTATTTAGCACGGAAAAATATTAGAATTACATCGTGTAAAGAGTATAGAGATCACAATTTGTAATAAAAACATATGGAAATAATGTAATTACACATAGAGAAAGGGCTAAACAAAGTCTTCATACAACCAAGTCAAGCGCACATGATTTGCCACATGTGAAGGCCGTTTTTGTCATTCAATTTAGTGATAATAGATTTGACTCAAAACTGTAAACATCAAAGCAGAAAGCATCTCGTCCGATGACTTACTAGTATATAAAATACGACTTGAACAAAGAATGAAATTGTATCTTTTTTGAATATTCCTCTATAAAATCGAACTCTACCTTGAAAAACAGTGTTTTGCTTCTCCTCGGATGAAGACCATAAAAATGATATAACGGTGACATTGTTTTCGTATAAAAGCAATGTTGGCTACCACAATGATAACTCTTAAACAAACTCAAGATTTACAAAACGAAGAAAATGGTTATTGCCTCCATCGGACATATACCCATTCACAAAGAGAGGTTTATATTCGGCAAGAATAACTGATACGCCTCTTCATCATTCTGAGTACAATTTCTTTCAACTCTCGACAAACTAAAAGAAATATAAATGTTCTGTTACCAATCTACTTAGTCAATGTTGTTAACAAAGTTTCGGGGTTATGATTTGGAAAGGAACAGTTTTTGCTGGAAATGAAAGCAGTGTTTATTTTGTTTACTTTTTTGGTAATATTTCCATTTTATTTTTCCTTATTTCGATTGTAAGGTAGGGGTAGGGTAAGTCCTAGTAAGACCAGCATGTGAAAAGGAAATTAGTTTTTTTTTTTTTTTTTTTTTTTTTTTTGTTGCTCTCCGATCAACAGGGGGGGCCATGGCCCCCTTGTGCCCCCCCCCTGGCTACGCCAGTGCTTCTACAACACGTCTGTGCATGTAGATGGTCAAATAGTTCTGCGAACTGACCACACCTTATACAGATGGGGCTACTCACCCGCGTATGATAACATACGTACGGCCTAACAAATGCATACAGTAATTACTGCGCTGTAAAAGAAGAATGTCGCCGCCAAAACGGCCTAATGTCATTACGCAACCTATAATGAACACCTGGTTCAGCTATACAGGTCTCTATACAATCAGAAAGAAAATATTTCTAGTGAAAGAAAACAAAATGTAACCTCGATCCTTAACACTATATTTGGAAGCAAAATATACCTTGGATATAAGTGTAAACATGTACTGAAAACATATTTGATAAAACTCCAACTTCCGAAATTACTTAGAAAAGCTATTTTCTTTAGCCTATATTTGCATAATGTATAGTTTAATAGAAATGCTAATTTCATCTTGAATCCCTTGGGACACGATTTGGCAATGGGGACATAACAATTCATTAACTAGACACTTCAGGCATTACAAAAAAAAATTGGTTTAAAAATGTATCTCGATGGTGCACGGGGACCCCTATTTCCGTCTAGACTACAGAGCCAGAACTGAATTTGATTTGAAAACAAACAACGGCAAAAAAATGACTGTCTCTAAGACACATAAACAATCAATGTACAAATGATTAAACTTCATTTTTGAATGAAATCACAATATCAATTTTTACATCAGCCTCTGGACAAGTAAAGAAGAGAGAACAAAATGAACAGAAGAAACAAAAGATGACAAGAGGAAAGAGGTCAGGTTGAAGGAAGGAATGGTAAGAGAAAATGATTTGTCAATGATCACCACAAAAGTTACTGTGAAATATACTGATTAATAGGGCCCATATTCCTCTAAAGTGTTCATTTTATATAGCAACAGTGACAAAATATCAACCACTAAGAATTCATGAAGTATATTTAATTGGATTCGCAGTCTTTTTTTCTTATACAGTATGTCCCAGAAAAAAATTACAGTCGGCATTTGGGTATCGATTACGAAAGAAATCGTTTTGCAATATGACAAGACAATACTGGATTATGAAACTATAGCTATTTCTCTACCAGTCAGTGAAGACCCCGTCCGATTTGGTCCAATATTCAAGAAGAATAGGGATCTATGTAAAGCATGTCATGGGTCCCCCTTTTCCATCTTCTGTGTCTTGGATGTTCTTGGCATTTACTTGAATGGAAGTATTTTGTTCATAATAGACGTGTTTACTTACATTTATTTAATTTCTTTGCATATCACTTTAAGTTAACAAAGGTTAATAATAATGTAAAGAATATCTTCCTGAGATCAAGACAAGTCATTTTATTAAACAGTTTCATTTTTTTTGTTGTTGAATCATTCACTTTCAGTTACAAATGACCATCATCATAAATGAGACCATTCCTATTTTAGAGGAATAATTCCTATCTTTCACCTTCAAACTAATGTGAAGAGCCCTAGATTCCTCTCTTTTCATGAAAACTTCTTTGTGAAAGCATACAATATACACTGTATTTCTAATTTTGCCTCGCAAGATTCTTATTTTTCCCCCTATGGAGGGTTGGCAGGTATGCAACATGTTTAAGACTGAAAACTGCTTATCTTTTTATATACATGATTTACTTCGTTTGGGACAAAATATCCAAATATCAAAAAAATAAATAAAATAAAAACAAGAACGACAATGATAATTATGATGATAAATGAAACATTGCCTTAGTAATTATAGCAGATAAAACAAAACAGCAAGTTCCTTTTCAAACCATTTGAAATTAGTGTGGAATTGTTAATTGTGCATGCTTCGTGCGTCTCCCTCTTGTCAAATCTTGGAATGGACTTTCAGCGCCTTACAGGGCAGCTGGGCTAAAGCCAGGGTAATAATACTACTTCGGCGCTTAGAAACATTGTATTAAGCGCAATATAAATGTTATGTATTATTATTATTATTATTATTATTGGAAGGGACTTATGACATGTTTTTAAAAATCCTATTTCTTTGTGACTAGTGCATCAAATCGGATAGAGTTTTCGATGAAATACAGATAATTAGTTGTAGTTCATAATTCATAATTTTGAAAGCTGAAATTCCAATTGTAATTTTTGAGGGACATACTGTACAACAGGAAACAGTATATAAGAGGATAATTCTGACATAATATTGGGAAAGGTGCTTATAGTTGATCATTCTTTTACTATTTTTGATGACATACCTGATTCATTAATACATACAGTATGAATTTATCACAAGCCACTTGTCACACCCCCTCCCTCAAAATCAAGGCTACCAAATAGTGAGCTGGTGAAATATCACAAAGAAGATCAGATTCAATGAATAAAATACTCTTCTCTATCAGACCATGACTACAAATATCGATTTTATATGTGCAAGGTACACTGTAAAAAATTTGTTTAGTTTCTAAACACTTTTCTGTGACAGATTTAAAACACTGCGACGTGTTTATATATTGTACGGGTTTAAGAGCTAAACACATGTGCCTATTTTTTTCATCTTTCAGCACGCCTTAGGTGTTTACTAGATGAACATGTTTACCTTTTAAATGGTTCTAATGTATAGGCTAAACACCAAATGTTTACAAAATAATCATTTGGTGTTTACAGCTGTTTAAATACTAAACAGTGTGTGTGATTATGGTGTAAACATTTGGCGTTTATAGCCTATACATTAGAACCATTTAAAAGGTAAGCATGTTTATCTAATAAACACCTAGGCGTGATGAAAATAAGCACAGAATGTGTTTAGCTCTTAACTTAGCTACAATATATAAACACGTGGTGTTTACACCATAATCACACACACTGTTTAGTATTTAAACAGGTGTAAACACTAAATGATTAAGGTGTAAACATTTGGTGTTTAGCCTATACATTGGAACCATTTAAAAGGTAAACATGTTTATCTAGTAAACACCTAAGGCGTGCTGAAAAATGAAAAAAATAGGCACATGTGTTTAGCTCTTAAACCCGTACAATATATAAACACGTCGCAGTGTTTTAAATCTGTCACAGAAATAAACATGTCACATGTCGCATTTTTTTTACAGTGTAGGCACATGTCATAGAACTTCGAAGAATGAATATATTGAAACAGTTTTTTCTTTCTGCATAATGCAACACGCAACGATGCATTCACCGAGTGAGCTGCTTTGTCAGATAGTGTGCGAGGCATTATGCTTTTCCGAGGATACGGACTATAAGAGGGGGAAGAATAGAGTTGTATCAGTGTATAGAAAAGCTTCACTTGTAAGTCCTAGCTTGTGCTTTAGCATCTGATGGGGGTTAGTTTGGAGAGGGGATTCTGTATAACTTCGAGCAGCAAACAGGTAAGAGGTTAGTGTTTTCAGCTTTAATCTAACATTTATGTTATCTCTCTTTTGGGTGTCGTGAATTCGTAATGTGTAAGGCAAATACATTTTTTTTAAATGCAGAAAATATTCAGCTAATTCACGTTTAAAAGGGAATCGTCGTATTTGTGATAACGTTAAGGGTTATTTGTAGGTTTAGTTTTTCAGGGTTACACCATGTAATTTTTCAAGGACTAAGAGCCCTAAAGGGGCTGGCGAGTTCCGCTAAGAGCTCTGTGGTTTTCGACGTTTCGATTAGTATACTCTGATCGTCATCAGGAGAATGACTAGAACAACAATGCCCTGGGGGTTATTTATTGCCTACGAAGGGATCCGATTCACAGTCACCTTTTTTTATTATCAACAACAACAAAATGAGATGGACACTGTACTAACCATTATCTACGTTGAAATATTGATGATACTATAAATAATGATGTAATAAAGACATCATTACAGAGTACAAACCGTAATTCACTAAAAATGGCTATTATATTTTCAAATATTACAGCTTAAAAGGTGAGAAAATGTCAAACTAGAGCGTTTATACTGCAAGACGTGTACACTATTACACAAAACATATATCAATGAGACTAGAAATAAAATGTCATATTTTTCATTTTGTGTCAGTACACGGCAAGAAGGAATCAGGGATTATAAAAAAAGAGTAAGAGGTCTCAAGTTCGGAGCACTTAATAAGATAAGACAGACGGACAAAAGTTTGGGAAAAGAAAAACATGGAGTCAACACACGATTTAGTATTGTGTGTATTTTTCTTTTCTTTTTGTATCATTTAATGATGTTTGGTCATGTTTCAGGCGAGCGACGAGTGTATTTATTTTCTCTATTTATGTGTTAAACTTTGTTAAATGTTCTTTTTCAAAGTTTTTCATTGTTATTATTTTTCTTCGAACTGTTCAGAATGATTATATTTATGTATTACATTGTCATAACTTTCTCTGTTATCTGTTTAATCGATTGCTTTGATATGAACTCACATTCATCTTTATTATACATGCCCTTTAAGCTTTACAATGATCAGTGAATCAAAATGGATATTCATTATCAATGCTCCATTGCATTACAATATGCAACACTCAATCAGAAGAGAATATTTACTTGTACTGCTTGAATGATACTTTGTACATACACAACGTCATCAATTTCTTTGTGATAATTTCTAGAAAAAAATCGATTATGCCTGACACTCAATCAGAAGAGAATGAATTATCAGATGATGTGATGACGTCAGAGACAGACGACGTGGTGACTTCATCAGGTGAGTAATCATATTTTCTGGCGATATTTTTTGCTTCATTTTTTTTTCTTTTATTTATTTATTCTGATTAAATTAGGAGTTAGCCTATAAAGGCCAAGTGCTTAGTTTGACTCCTCCACTACATGAGTTGATATTGTCCTTATTTTAATGTAATCAGTTTAGGCCTACATGACTTGTATACCCCTAAACTAAGTAGCCTTATGCGCATTGCACTTTATTCTACTTTTTATGTAGACCAATTCTATTCTACATGTATGTATCTGCTGTTTCTAATGAAAAGGAATATACTTGAAACCTTAAAATGTACTTCAAAGATGATTTCATATTTCTTTGCTACTACACACCAGTCCTTGTCCTTTTTTGACTTATTGGTGCATGTATTCCAAACTACTTTTATTCATGTACTTCTATTCATTATGGACAGTTTGAAAGCGGGTTTGCTATCTATCTGGCCTATTTTGGTATTGATTAAAGTCATATTCCCTGAAGCGCTCTGTGACGCGTTGTTATAGTTGACCTTCGTTTTTAGATGAATCATTCTTTGGTTGATGAACAAAAAGAGATATACCCGGTGACTTCGCCCCACTTTTGAGAACTGGTCACACTGGGTGTCGAAGTTCAAAGACTCCTGTTACATTTTCTGACTTAAAGTCATTGAAATTACCAAAGCCTGTAATTCTTGACACACTGAATTAACGTTTTAGGTATAGCAAGCTTTATACTAACTTCAATGTTAATATCAATGTAAAACGATACCTGGTAAAAATCCTAATGCTCAACTTTTTGGGGTTTTTTTTTAAACTATCGACAGTGGCGGATCCAGGTTCCAGAATTCTCTGGCCTGGTAGTGAGAACATGTCTTTAAAAAGAGTGCTGAGAGCAAAGAAGGAGATGGTGAAGAATAAGAAGAATAAGATGAAGAAGAAGAAGAAGAAGAGGAGGAGGAAGAAGGAGGAGAGGGAAGAAGAAGAAGGAGGAGGAGGAGGGGGAGGAAGAAGAAGAAGAAGAAGAAGAAAATAAGAAGGAGGAGGAGGAGGATAAGAAGAATAAGTAGAGGGGAGCAGGAAAAGAAAGAAAGAAAGAAAAATGCTTCTCATGTTTTCAGAAGCGTTTTAACTCGAAAATATAACTGATAAGGTACAAAACAGACTCAACTTGCCCTTCTTCTTTGATCCATGCACCATTGGCACAACGACCTCGACAACGTTTTAAATCTTTTGTCTATTCAATATGTTTCCAAAGATGAAGGGATCCAAATGACAGAGGTCGTCTTGACCCCTACAGACGAGACGACAACGATATCAACAACCACCAACGTGGACGCGACCAAGCCCGACGAGGATCTCGGCCAGAAAGAGAGTATTCCAATGAAATACGGACAACAAGATGGGTTCAAATACAGGAAAAGCATGAAACTACTGATCCCAATTAGACTGAAGCCTACGTGAGTTTTATACGTCAATCATCATCTATTTACAGCAGGGGCGTTTCTAGGTGGGAGGGTAGGGGGCAATGAGGAATTCTTCCCGTTTGACAAAAGAGCTTTTATATGAGTAGAGTAGTTTTTTGGTGTGTATTTTATTTATTTATTTATGTTTATTTTTATTTATTTATTTATTTTTTTTGGGGGGGGGGGGTACGTTTACTACATTCACATAATTGATTCACTCCTCGACGGGGGGGGGGGGGCTGAATACTCGTCAAAATTATAGCTTTATTTATTTTAGGATACCTTTAAACAGAGAACCTTTGTGTTGCTATTGCTGGGTAGTGCAAAGAAACTCAAATACTGGATTTCATGATCTCGTGGCATATGTGGCTCGTATGAGATGAGCCTCTCGTGTAAAATGCAGATAAAGGGATTCTTGCTCTTAATTTAGATTTGATTGAGGCAAACTGGTTCATTCATTTTTGAGTAACAGGTTCCATTTAGGCGAATTTACCAGTCAATGAGCTTTTGTACATCTTCCCACTACTGCGTTTCCCCCAATATTTAATTATTAAAACCATTATACGAAAGAGAGAGAGAGAGAGATTAGAAAAAAGTGAGGGATAAAGAGAGAGGGTGGCGAGCACTACAATTCATACCGAAGTTACACAGACCGTACCAAATATATCCAAAACGAAAAATTACGTTTCCTCGAATGGTCAATAATTTGTACACCGTAAAACAAATCAACAAAATTTAGATGGAGGGAGGGGGGGGGGGCATTGAAGAAAGACAACGTTGACAATACAATACAATGGTTGAAGCTATTCAACCATTTTGTTATTCAGTATAATTTTTCAATCTAATGATATCTCGTCACAAGCAAATAAATTGAAATGTGAACGCATCAGGCAAATTGCACAAAATGATATGCATGGTATATATAACTTTATATATATTACGCTAAGGATTTGGGGCCTTTTCTTTTGTTTGAATAGGTGCCTCCCCTGGCTTTTTAGGTCCCCACCCTTTGGTACCCACGGGCGGGGAATAGTCCCCAGATGGTTGGGAGGCACTTTTTAAGTGCTGAAGTGCCGTCCATATTTCATAAATTCATTTGTACACATTGAATTTCCGGAGGGAGTAATATTTCTGTCGATGGAACAGCTCACTGTCGTAGCACGGAAAAGTACCTTCTGTTATGCCCCCAACCCATACCGATTACCTGTGAAGGGGAGAAACTTCATTGGTGTATTGCCAAAGAACAACGTGACGTATATGCGCATGTGTATGGCTTCAGTGTATACAACACACGGTGTTTCGATCGCACATGTACATGTACTCCTGCTGGCAGGGCTTTAGCCAGGATTTTAAAATTGGGTGTCCAAATTAAAAAGCAGGGTGTCCAAAAAATTGGGCGAGCGCAGCGAGCCGTTCAGGGGGTCCAGGGGGCAGCGCCCCCTTTCCGCTGGAAATTTTTCATTATTTCTATCTAAAAAGACACACTTTTCTTGCTTGTTTACTCCTAGCTTGCTGGAATTATCCCCTCAGTGTTTAAGGTAAAAACATGTTGAAGTTACACATTCTGATGATTTGTTTTCCCTACATGAATGTAAGTTTTCATTATACATGTATTAATGTAAGTATTACTTTACCACCAAGTTAACACTGTACCAATGTCGACCAAAAAATTTTTTTTCGCCAGCCCTCCAAAAGTTGCTCAGTGGGGGGGTGTTATGGGGTCCAGTTCCCCTCCATAATTCTCTGACAAGCAAAAAAAAAAAAAAAAAAAAAAAAAGGTTTCCTGGTTGAAAAGGGGGGGGGGGGACAATGCATTTTTTTCCCTCAAAAGGGGGGGGGGGGGGGGCACGGGCCGGGATTGCCCCCCCCCCTAAATCCGCCATTGCGTATATGTACGTACGTACATAAATACACTGAATGCGCACAGTTCCGGGCGATTTTTCTTTTCTAATTTGTTTTTCGCGGAGACCATTTCACTTGATGAACATCGCTCTCGCGCGCGATAAGTACAAAACCCCGTCATAAATCCACCGATTTCTTGAGTTTTAGCGCGTTTTCGGTGACTCTGTTCCTCACAACCCGACTTAAGCGCCGCGTGACTTTAAAAAATGGCACTAATTCCGTATTTTTGAGGCAGGCTTTGGCTTTACAGATTGATTTTTTAAGGTGACTATGGACTTAATGTGGTAAGGAACAATTTCTCTGTGTGGTGTATCCGGTCGTAGATCTAGCGATAGTCTCATTACACGGAAGATGATAATTTTTAGACCTCTCATTGTAACAGTGATAATGCGTTTCGGAAAGAAAATTTTCACAAAAGGTGTCGCGCAAAGACTAGGTAGCTACAGCCTAGACCCGTACGCACGTACGGTACTTGTTTGCGGGAGCGTTTACGACTTCGACTTCTGCTGAGAAGCCGAGGATATAAATTATCGTGAATACAAAACATCTTTACAAAAACTGAAAGGGCGTCCATCAAATGATTTTTAAAAGGCGTCTTGCAAATTGATCTTTAACTATTAAAAGGGCGTCCATCAAATGATTTTGATCAAGGCGTCTTGCAAATTTTGCTGGGCGTCTTCCAGAAGAAATGGGTGTCCAAAAGACGCCCAGACGCCCGGCTGGCTAAACCACATAGTACATGCAGGAGTCCTGCATGTACTATTTGTAGCTTCATGGTTACGTAACAGTTTACGGGCACCAGAATCGATTCGGATCGATTCTGGTGCCCGTAAACTTTTCTACCTTTTATTTGTAAAAATTCGGCTCCTTTGGAAGTTTGATTTTTGTAAGCATTCCATTACGTTATAAATTGAACTTTCAGGGTTTATTTTTTGTTTGTTTGTTTGTTTTTTGTTTGTTTGTTTGTTTTTGTTTTTTTTTGGGGGGGGGGGGCTGTTTCTTAGTTGAACTTAATTCTTTCTGTGATACAATTGTTTTGTTTGTTTGTTGTTTTTTTTGCGGGGGTTGATGTTCAATGAGACAGGGTGAAGCCGGGAGGAACATGTAACTGTTAGATGCAACAAAAAAAAAGGGGGAGGGGGATTTCGGCCACTTCATATTTTAGGACTCTTTATTTCACTTAGGAATATCGGTTGCCACGGTGTAAAGAAGGAGCCCCCCCCCCCAAAAAAAAAAAAAAAAAAAAAAAATCCTTCGAAAATATTTCCACTATGATATGAATACGTATAGGATATTAACCCTCGCGCTGGGGGTGACGGGAGGCCGATGGGGTGGGGGAGGGGGTACGGTAGGGAAAGGTCAATCCGTCGGTCCTCCCAAGACTTATAAGGGGGCCATAATCCCCCTGAAAAGAAAATGACAATAATTTCTTTTTTTCTAATTTTTCATCCTTTACAAGGGATGTACCGCTAATTATGCATGTTATGTTTTTATGGCCTTAATTTTTTTTAGTATTAAACCACAGAAACATGGCAAGATCAAATCGCTCACTCTAGCTCTATTCATGGATATACTATTCGAACATAATTTTATCCATGCTCTGTGTGCGAGAATCCCGCCCGGGTGAAATGAGATCGTGTGTCATCCACAGGCCACAGGGAAGACGTAACATAAATAAATATCATTATTCAGTCATTCATAAAGTAAAACAATCGTCATTTAGTCTTCATCAAGATGAAAATGTATTTTCTTCAAAACTCATGCAAGATTTGGATGAATAACACATACTCACATGTTGTAAATACTTCTTGGTAAAAAAATAACGCATTACCTGACTTTTTTCTTTATTCACTTGATTATTGTGACAAATATACGGTACTGTGATTAATCATAAACACAGCTAGCGCCCGTGGATGATATGTCCACGGGCTGCTTCAGCTAGTATATATATATATATATATATATATATATATATATATATATATATATATATATATATATATATATATACATACATATATAGGTCACGTAACTGATCACGTCTCTGGCAGACGGAGGGACCATCACTTATTGTCAAGATTGATGTTTGATCGTTCAGGAATCCTGTTATACATATTGATAGCCCGGAACCTCAGAATGCTTTATTCAAAAGTATGAATATAACTATAAAGAGAGGCATTTAGGTTAAAATCGGATAGACACAGGCTTATGACATGGAACGGTGCTGCACCCCCTCCCCGATTGCTTTGAAACGTTCGGTATTTTGTTACCAAAGTCCATATTATTAGCTCAGCAAGACAGCTTCCCAATTCACAATCACTGACTATCAGGATAAAGCCTAAAATTGATATCAGTTATGCCCAATATGTGACATGACATAGTTCCTGCTATGTTATTATTATTATTATTATTATTATTATTATTATTATTATTATTATTATTATTACTATTACTATTATTATTATTATTACTATTATTATTATTATTACTATTATTATTATTATCATTATCATTATTATCATCATTGCTATCATTATTGTTATTATCGTTATTGTTATTATTATTATCATTATTATTATTATTATTATTATTAGTAGTAGTAGTAGTAGTAGTAGTAGTAGTAGTAGTACTACTACTACTACTACTACTACTACTATTACCGATATCATTGTTATTATTATAGTTATCATCATCATCATCATCATCATTATAATTATCATCATTAATATGATAATTTAGAGTTTGTTATTATGGCTGTTTCAGAAATGAACAATATTCACCGATGGATCATTGTGGACTTCTATCATTCGTATGGCTGTCGTGGATGTCGTCTTTGTTCTTCAAAGCTTTCAAGAAGACGCTCGAGTATGCTGATCTTGGAACAATGTCGGACTATGATAGAGGAGACTATAACGGTGACAGGTATGTACTTCGGCTTCTTAAGGCCACCGCACACCTTACGATCGGTCTGCGATCCGATTTGTGAAATAAATCGCTATGGCATTAAATATTGGCATTTTAACAAATGAAATCTACCCTATGCAGGTTCTGAAAAGTAATATGAATCCTAAACATAGGGTTTGAGTTAGCTGTCAGCTTTCTACAGGGAATAAGGGCAAAATTAGTTTCAAATCGTAGGCAGTCGTACTATTTTTGTGACGTCATTATGACTCGGAGCCGATTTGGCCATTCCACCGACTACAAAACTCGGCAAAGGCCGTATAATCGATTTTACTATATGTATGGCTATTCAGACCCTCAATCAAAAATATGTTTCGTTTTTAATTGATTTTTCAAATGATATTACATTTTCTTCTGAAATCAGATCGCAGACCGATCGTAAGGTGTGCGGTGGCCTTTATAATGATGTGACCTTTAATGAATGGATGGAGATACAGTGTTGCCCGTTTTTTATCAATTAATTGTGTAAAAAATGATTGACTGTTCTTTCAGTTATAAGGTAGACGCGATATGAAAGAAAGTAGAAAGTTGATAGAAAAACAAACATCATAGCTTCGTTGTACAAATCTATACCTCTTCAACGCATGATGAATATTATTCTATAAACATCATTAAAATTGTAAGCAAATTTCCTGTAACAAAACATCTTTGTTTGCATTAACGCAGACTAGAGAGGCTCTGGAAGGAAGAAGTAGCTCTAAAGGGGAGTGAGGAAGAGGCGTCTATCGGGAGAGTAGCCTTTCGGTTTGTTCGGACTCGGCAGATCGTATCGTCTACTGTGTTGGTCTTCGCCCTGATGGCATCTTTCGTCACATCTGTAAGCAGATAATATTCTTATTTAGGTCTCGCTCAAAATTATAGCAGTCGTCTGTATGTCTTTACGAACATAAATATATATGATTATAATTATAGATGAAGGGCGGAACCTGATCACATTTGTTTCCAAAGACCTGTTCACACGAGGCGTCATTTGCCCGACGTATACATGTAGGACTGTGTCAGTGAATGGTTAAACCATTAGACCTTTGACGCGCCATGTACAGTTAAGCCCGGCTCACATGACAGGTCATTTCGATTGCGTCAGTGCCTGCGCTAATCGAACCACTGAAGGCAATTGTTCCATTATGCTAGTTATTAACAGTATTGTTTGCACTGTTCTTTTTGCAATCACTTTTTTAAACGGTATCACTCTTTAACGACTCGCCAAAGACCGTACCAGTCACAGGCGTAAATCTGCAAGAATTTCTTTTGGATTTACGCCAATGGTACCAGTCACTGACACGGTTCTAACGTCAACAAAATAATGACTCCTCGCGTGAGCTGTCATTTCGATTACGTCTGTACCTGCCCTCATCGAGACTGTGAAGGCAATTTACTCATGCGCCAGTTATTTAGAATATTGTTCGCATTTTGTAATCACTATTTCATGAAGCGCAAAAGACCGTACAAGTCACTGACGCAGTCTCACCATCAGCATATGACACCACGTGTGAGTCGGGCTTTAAAGTGATTGATTAACTTTGTGAAAAATTGTAAAATCAGCTCAAATGCCAGTGAATTGTGTGCAGTCCTCTAACTACATATATAATTAAGGATATGTGAAAGTATGAGAGAAAATGGAACCCGTTTACTATCCTAAAAAAGAGAAATTCGCGATCAATCGCTAGCACAAGTCGCTCGGCTTCTTCGCTGCGCTGCAGTCACAAAAACCAAGCACCAGCGCTTGGCGATTTCAGAGCGGGTTTCCAGCCCGTACGGTATTCTGTGATAGAGCGAGGTATGCCAACCGTAAGAGTTCTTTAGGGTTCGGTGGTACTCTATCCCGACATCAATGTTCAATCGTAAATATCTTGATATATAAACGACCGATGAGCTTATAAAACTCAGGCGATTCCTGTCTGAGCTAAAGGTTTGCAATTATGATTACAGCGTTAGCTGGAACAGTGATTTTTTTTTTCAATTCTGGGCAAAGTTAATCAATGCCTTTAAGCCCACCGCACTCTATATGTTCGGTCTGTGATCCAATTTCGGAAGAAAATGTAATAGCATTTTCTATAAACATTAAAACATGTTAAACATTTTTCATTAATGTTCTATAAATATTTATATAGATTTATACAGACAGTAAAATCGAAAATACGGCCTATTGCGAGCTTTCGAGTCGTAGAAAACGTCAAGTCGTAGTGACGTCTGAGCAGTCCTACGATTGTCTACGATTTTAAACTGATTTGACTCTTATTCCAGGTATAAGGCTTAAAGACTAACAGCGAACCAAAATCCTATGCTTAGTATTCATATTATTGTTCATAACCTGAATCAGGTAGATTTTTATTTCTTAAAATGCCCAAATTTAATGCTATTGCGATCGTATAATGTGCGGCGGGCTTTAGTGATTGCAAAATAAACAGAGTAAACATAGCTCTGAGTTATTGGTGTATGCACTAACTGTTTTCATAGGACCGAATAGCGCAGGTAATAACGCAATGGAATGACGCCTCGAGTGCAATAGGAGTTAAATTCATGGGTTTGTATATAGGGCTGAACACACTGGATGCTTGCATTTTTAAATTTTTTTATTTATTTTTTTGCTTTTGTTTTGTTTTGTGTTGTCTGACTGAAAGGCTTCACGTATGTGAGTCTGTGATCCATTCCTAAAGATAATCTGGGACGCGGGAAATGCAGCTTTCCGAATCCAAAGAGTCCAGCCCTGACAGCGGAATGCTCTTTAACCCGTCAAATCTAGTCTACATAATTAGATTTTCATAACTAGTTCTTCAGCTCAGGCCTGTCGATATAGCTGGAGATGCGAATTCCTAGAAATTGAACTTTCAAGATTTGACCTTTCCTGATTATATCTATATATAATATAACACTTTCAAGTCCGTATCAGCTAAAATATGGACAATGATATTGTTTAACTTCTCTATCAATCCTTTATCCTTTAAATCCAAACCTCGAAGCCTTGTTTCCTTGATCAGGTGAACTCAATTTGTGTGTTTTCAGGCTATCCTGGTGCAGAGATTACTGGAGTACACAGAGCAGGAGGAGGTCGATCTCTGGTACGGCATCGTACTCGTCGTGTCGATTTTCATCCTCCAGATCATCCGAATAACAGGCGATGTCTTCTCTCGGTCGTTCAACTGTCGAACGGCCACTCGTCTACGTAGTGGTATGCTCACTATGGCGTTTCGTAAGCTGGCTAACCTTAGGAGTCTTCAGCAGCACAGCGTTGGTGAGGTAAGAGGAATAATAAACTGTATTTCTATAATAAGAAACTGTATTTCTATACCGTATGTCACCTCAAATGCAGTCACTTGACGCCTTTGAGAAAAGGGAAAAGGAAAGGAGCAGTAAAAAATCAGAAAGGAGAATAACATGTATATAAATTCAATTTGGAAACCAAACTTAATAACCATTAGAGACCACAAGTAGCATAATATTACTACTCGAAACTTCTGCTTATTTCAAGAAATAGTGAGAAAGAGAGAGAGAGAGAGAGGGGGGGGGGGAGAAAAGCAGTAGAATAGAAGGAAAAACAACGTACTTATGATCTATTATGATTTGTTAACATTTGAAACGACTAGATGCCTATTAATCCTTATTATCAAATCACAATAAGAAAGTTACCAAAGACCCTAGAGCATCAAACCCGTGACCTTCGTGTTAAGAGACTATCTGCCCTACCACTCAGCCATCGATCCTCCTGTAATCTTCTTCTTGAATGTTCTGTCCAACTTCAGGTCCACACACCAGAGTCATCTGACTATAGTCCTTTCTCCACCCCCTCTGTCTTGTAGTCATATTATCTTTATATATTGCTATATGTAACCACTACCATGCAGATTGTCAACATTTGTGCCAACGACAGTCAGCGTCTCTTCAACGTCTGCGTGGTAGGAAACTTTCTGATCTCCTCCCCAACGTTACTTCTAGCAACCCTCATTACAACCCAATTCATAGTCGGCACAGGGGCCTTGATCGGAACACTAGCAACGTTCATCTTGTTTGTACCTCTTCAGGTAAAGCGTCCATGCAAACCTTGGGAAAAGGCTGGGGGCGGGCAAATAGCTTCAAATGGCTTGAAATGGTAACAACAGTCATCGCGGCTATTCTTAATTTGCGCCTTTGAAAGTTTTTAACACAAATAATTATGGCGCTATATAATTTCTGTTTATCATCATCATCATCATCATGGTCATCACCGTACATCAGTTTTACGTGCACATAGCTCAATCGTATACGCTGTTTAAGCTACTATTTGAGCCACTGTTGGATACTTTTAGAATCTATCTTAAGCCCGTAACTTAAAGGTCAGTAATTTTATAGACCCGAAAACTATGTAGTAGAAATCGGTATCAAAAACTTACTTATTCAATTTTCTCGCTTATTCTTTGCCTTGTTCTGCATGACTTACAGGTCATCGCCGGAAAGACCATATCGAAGATCAGAATAAAATGCATCGAGGTCATCGATATCCGGGTCCAGAAGATGCATGAGCTTGTGACTTACATCAAACTGATCAAAATGTATGCCTGGGAGAAGCCTTTCTCCAAGACGATAAGAGGTAGGTTCATGTTCGTTCAGATTTTGGTTGGAAACTGACTAAACAAACTAGATGCGAAAGCCTCTACAATGAAAAGATGGTCTCAGAAATAGCAGTAGATCACACTGCGTGCTTACGCTATTATAGATGCAGCTAATACAACGTATAATTTCAGAAATTTAACTTAACTTAATTTAATTTAACTATATCATGATATTTCGCAGAATTTTCTTTTTTTCATCACCACATTCTCACCTCATGTAATTATTTTTACTCAATCATATAGCTTTACGTGGCCGAGAAAAGTCGCATTTGGAAAAGGCTGGAATGTTGCAGAGTTTTAGCCTTTCCAATGTTCCAATCATTCCAAGTCTTGCTTCTGTCTTATCCATCATCATCCACATTTCATTGGGCAACTCACTCACTGCCGCCGAGGTAACACACTTTATGGTATCCTGTGTCCCATTTCCCTTGCACACGAGGCGTTATCATCTGCGCCAATCAAGTCCTTGCATGGAGACAATAGCCCATCTGCCAATAATTCAACACAATCTATGCATCGTTCATTGTGCATCCACTTAGTGTACGATGTCATTTTCAAAAGGCGTTTCAAAGACTGCGCAAGACGCTGATGCAGTCCTACGTACGTCAGCTAAATGACGCTGCTTATGACGCATCAAATCCATTACGCCAACCAAGAGCATTCAATTACATAAATGCACAGCATGGGCCCAGATGCAGTTTCTATTCTCAGAAGCAAGGGCCTGGCGCAATGTTTCCGATTTTTCTGACTAATTGGCGTTGAAGATTGGCTTAGCAAATAAAACATTAATTATATAGAACATGGCTTGACTTATCTTATGTACTGAATAATTTTTTTATATTTGAACGAATCAACTGGTGCAGAGAAATGACGCCTCGTGTGCAGTATGCATTCATGATTTATCAACCTTTCTCAATACTCACATGTGATATTATGCTATGGAAAATTATTATTTTTCTGGCTAATCTTTAGTTTTTTTCTTGTGGATAGGGGTATGACGAAAAAGCTTCTTTTAGAGCAGTTATTAAATAGATTCAAGCATGATTCAACCACTTTGATGTTTTCTGAAGAATATCAAATAGTATGTTCAAAGTCGGAGATTATCATTTGTAGGTAATCTTACTATGAGAATGACGAGTATCAGACTAATACGTTGTCCCGGTTTATATTCTAACAGGCCTTTACACTAGTTGCCCTTCTTAACGTCTGTCGAGCTGTTATAGGACCTACTCCCTTTGCTGTTCGCATGATGGCCGAATCTACCGTTGCACTGGACAGACTGAAGGTAATGAAAATAATTTATTAATAGTCTTCACTCAAAGATAATTACCATTATGAGTTTTTTGGAGCCAGAAGGGCGTAGGCTCATATCATTTTGGCTCGAAGCAGTCGGTAGTTAGTTCTGATTATTTGAGTAGCATTGCTATAAACCGTTAACTCCATGACATAACATAATACAATCTGACTGCGATCCGTCCTAAGAAATAGCGAAATATCGTAAAATTTAATTGCATCAGATATCATTAAATAAGTTTTCTTAATCTCATAAAATATCGTGAGGCCATATAATATATGTTTACTTGCAGTCAATCATGATAATGGACAAAGCGAAACCGAATGAAAGGCTTGACGCGACTAGCAAGAACATGGTTGAAATCTCAGGAGGAGAGTTCGGATGGAATGTCATCTCATACATTGAAGATGCGATCCAGGAGCAGATAACCATGGAAACCGCCTCTGAAGATGAGAACAAGAATGGAGTTAACAGCATGAACGGAAGTGGTGAACCAGGTGAGTTCGTAAAGCCAACTCTGCCTACTCAAAGTGAAGCTTCATTTTGAGAAAACAGAGACCAATTAAAAATTCATTGTGAATTGCCTTCATGTAATGGACCTAATATAATGTTATGGTAATTTTTCGGCCCCCCCCCCCCAAATATAAACAAACAAAATTGGGAAAACTTACTGAAAACCGAATACCCTGAAAATTGTGAATACTGATATGCACACACTAGACAACGTTGCAGGTAGACAACGCATGTGGCCAGGACATAGTCCCTAACTTGAGTGGAATGCCTGGTTTGTTCTGCTTATTAATCAGCAATTACACACTTTCATTCGAACTTTTAGACGGGTGGTTTTAATTCATGCCAATGAATACTTCGTTATAATTTTACTGGATTCTGTTGGAATTTATTTTTATGGTTACTACAATTCAAGATTAGAGTGGGCAACAGTCATTTTGATGGCTTCAGTTCATATCCCACCGCTGCCAACATGTTAGGGGGTTAAATCTCCGTGGAAACAGACTTGTATTTGTTTTTTTCTGTTTTTCTTTCCCTAGACATGTTTTGTATTGCCTGAATCAAATCTATCCAAATCGTCATAATACGTTATTTCTGTTTATGAGAGAATTTCATAAAAATCTCATGTAGTACTCATTGACCTTATTCCCCCAAATCGGGGGAAAATATGTTAATTAAATATTTTCTGTTATAAAATTGTCTTAAGTTGAATTTCTGCCCATCTAAATTGACGTGCAATAGTTTTTTTAAAAGACCTACAAGAAGATTTGCGGTTCAATAACGAAAATAGAAAGTTTAAGGATAAAATCACAAACATGTAGAAATCCTAATATCATTTTTCGCTCTCCCTCTCTCTCTACAAGTGATAATAAAGAACAGATCAAACAATGGAGCTAAAGAACAGACGTCTGACGTAAGACAACCCGAATTTAAGAGCATGAATGAAGGATTTCCAAGCAGGATTGTCTCAGTGCTTTTCGATATCAACTTAAACCTAACGACTGTGAGTATACACGTCCTGGATCGACGTTGTCTTCATGTCTGCTATATTCATTTATTTATTTATTTATTGAAGTGTTCTTTATAAAGGTTGGACTTTTCAATAACGAATATTGCTCTTCCAAGGGGCCATGTCTGTACAAGTAAACAAATATAAAAACATTACATATGAACATGATAAATATATACACAAAAAAGAGTCTAATAATGGCGAGTGCAGGAGAACTGCAATATTTGACTGTTTACAGACGGAGAATTGCAAGAATCAGATGTTCCTGATAGCTAACTTCATTCAAATTTTGATGGTTGGCCCAATAAAATCCGATTATTGTACCCGATTGAAAAAACAACCCAACAGAATCAATGAAAATCCACATCGGATCTTGCTCACACCGCATCTCACACAGTGCAGTGGAAGTGCCACTGTCGCGTTATACAGGCTATACGCTGCATGCAATGGTGCATAAATTCACTGCAGCAACACGGACAGGTCCGACTGAAAAATAATGAAAAGTGAAATTGTTATGCTTATGGAAAGACTTTCACTTGAGTGAGTTGTTTTGGGTAATGGTAGTTTAATTTTCCAAATCAAGGAATTTATTTACGGTAATTTTGCATTGTTGTTGCTCGAGTGTTATTTGTGTTGTTTTAGAGCTTACTTTGATCCAATCTCGTTCAGTGTGTTGCACCTATATCTGTCTGCACGAAGCACAGCATAATATTCGTGCCCTAGGTACTTATGGTCATTTGACAAATTTTGTAAGTTTGAAGACCTGTACCAGCCTAATCTCTGACCATCCTGCTTCAAAATTTAATATGACATTGTATTTAATTTGAATTTTCTCATAAGAAAATAAAATTACATCATTTTGAACTACAAAGATATTTTAATCATCGCTTTGAAAATATGGGGGATGCAAAGAGGATTTGGCACGCGCGCTACCGGTACTTGTTGACAGTTTATGGGTTGTGATTTTGATAAGGGAAGTCGTTGTGCAGTCTGGGCTTCGTCTTATAAAAGATTTGCGATTGATTCAATTTCAACGCAACTTTGAGATTCATGTTCCAATGAGTACACACAGTGAGACCAACCTCAACGGAACAAGTGATTTCATCAATTACAACTCTTTTATAAGACGGTGCCCACGTCTCACTGTGTGTTAAGGCATGTGTGAAGTTCTTCAATATATAATATATAACCCCCTTCTAATTTTTCATTCCACTCTGTGTGCTATGGAACCCACCTAGCCCCAACTTTCATCCTTCCGACCTTTTGATTTAGCACTGTAATACTTGGAATTCTGGTTCCTATTTTATGGTTTTCTTAAAGTTCTTTTAAAAAAATGATTTAATGATGTTTTGATTACCACAACATTATGACCGGACCAGGCCCCTGGGAGCCGGGGGTGCTAGGGGTGCTGCGCAGCACCCCCTAGAAGGCTGAGGATGCAGGTCAGCACCCTCGGATTTCTATGGCGGCACTTGCCCCCGGCGGTAGTTAAAGCAGGGCGCAAAAACACAAAAGAGAGAAAGGGAAGAACGTATGCTTAAGAATTATGTATTCGCCCCCAATCCACAGGGTAAAATGCATTACAAATTGAATTTCTCTTAGGTTTAAAATGCGATTTTTTTTCTAAAGCTCTGTCGCTTTGCTCCCTGGCATGTATTGCTTCATGATCTCTTATTTTGACACTACAATATTGGCTATATAAACTGCATTTTAATTTCATTGCGCCCCCAATACAGTATAGAATAAGTGTAGGCCTATAAGATGGTATTTTCAAAGGTTTACCATTTGAAAGAAATTGTAACTTTATGTTGCATAGCTAAATTCCTCGACTATAATGAATTTTCGTTAATTGCGCCCATTGAGGAAGAAGTGGATACTAGAAGACCGTTTATCAATGTTCAAAACTCGAAACTACCGTTCGACGCAATACTCGCTTGCGACTTCTTTTATTTTTTATTTATTTTTGTAAGTGAAATGCTTAAGAAATTTTCATTTTAGGCTTAGAAATGCAAATAAATGTTACCTCTTGGTCGCGTCGCTCCCTCGCAATACCGTGTAACTATGGGAAAGGGGTAGGGGAGGGGGGGGGGGTTAATTTTTTGCCGAGAGCACTTATACAGAAAAAGCCTTTAACCCTTTCAAGACAATTGACCACATTTTGTGGTTTGGCTCAATAACTTTTGATCCAGAGCTCTAAAAAATATACCAGATGCACGAGTAGAAAGAGCAAAATTTTCTACATACACTATGTCTATTTTTATTGCATGACCATATTGCGTTTGATGCCAGGAATTTTAAGAACAAGAATAAGCTTTGAGATCCTTAAATTGGCAACACATTGAGAGGTTTAAAATCATTTTTTTTTTCATCAAAATTGGCAATTTCTTTCAACTATTCAACACATTTCTAACCATGTATATTGTTTTCAAAGACATTACACCTTATTTGAACCATGTAGCACTAAAAGAAAAATATTATTGTTGCCAATTCGAAGAACAAAATGTGATCAATTTAGCCCTTAAATAATCCCTGTCCTGAAAGGGTTAAAGTGGAACCTAAAAAAAATAACCTTGCTTAGCACAAACAATTAGGACAACACATTTTGTAACGTTAAGAACGGATTTCCTTCTTTATTTCCACTTACATGTAACTACAATAATACAAATTCTGTGTATTGCAGGGTTGAAAAAAAAAATTCATACCCCTTAATGTTGTTCCTGTACAAAATAAATACATCAGCTCTCTTGGATGAGTTTTTCAGCCAAAAAATGAGAAAAATCAAACATTGATTATTGAGATTGTCACTACTGGCACTCTCTAACAGAATAAAAGTTTCACAAATTTGTTATACGTTGAATGGAATAATCTGTAATAATTCCGTTTATTAAATCAATCAAATTCTTGAAAAACCATCAGTTATATTTTGTATCAATAAAGCAACTACTAATATACATCTCAGCAAAAGTTTATGTTTTGTGTTTGCTTTGTTTTGTTTTTGTTAATACAGCAGGACAAACAAAAATTTTAATAATAATACATACAATGAATAGATAAATCAAGTTCCATTCGGTGGTAGTTTTCAATCTGAAATAAACGGGCCGAGTATTCCACGAAGAGTATCTGACCATAAGCCAACTATGTGCTAAACCGATGCCAGCCTCGTAGTCGTCGTGACGTAACCTCGAGCCTTTCACGGCGCACTTGTCCGCCTTACGTAGTATGCCCTTGTGCCGTCCTTCAGCTGATGGGCTCAAAACGTCCTGTTTGCCACGCTGGTGCATATGACGTCATTTCCGGTTCTGGGTCATACCCCAGGATGCGACTGTATGATTTAAAATGGTTTTATTTAAAACTTGCCACCATATCGAGGTTATACACGAAAATGCTTAAAATATTCACCAAACAGCAATTATAAAACATTTGATATATCATTAAGCATTACAAAAAACAAAAACGGGATGAAAAATGACTAAACAAACTAGATACATCCTACAGATATTTTAACGATGTCAAAATAACGATTCAACTCTATGGCGGAACAAATCAGATTGTTATGCATTAATTATATTCCTTAATTTATCCGTTATTTTAAAATCCATTACTAGAGTCAGTTTTATCTATTCCTGACTATCATGTCTAATCTAATTGAAGTTAGTCTAAAACATGCACAAGGTTATGTTGCATTATTCAATAAGTTTACTTACGTCTATCTCCATGCAATATCAAAAACTTGGCCAGAATCTTGCGAAAGGTAGTAGTGCTGGGTGGAGGGCGTAATCTGGTGCCTAAAAGATGTTCAAAAACATCTCCAAAAACATAAATACGAAAAGAAGATTTTCCTGTGTTTATAAAATCCCAAACTTGGTGGCCATCCACAATTAACACTTCACTTTCACACCCTTCACGCTCCAAGTCTCAGTGTGCACTACCTCTCACTCACTACGTACACGCTATAGCGCGATTGCATGTCCCCGACATAGCATCAATTTTGCGCTCGACTGCGTACGTCGCATTCATTACATTCCGCTATCTGATCACGATTACGATCCGCATTTGACAGAGATCATGGTAGAGGTGCAACTTAATTGTCTGCCCCGGCCCCCGGGCACCATAATTCCTAGATAAGCAACTGGATTTTAAAAAAATCTGCTCAGCACCCCCAGTGAAAAAAATCGTTCCCAGGGGCCTGGACCGGACCCGGGCCGGCTCGGCGGTTGGCATGTATTTATTTCAACCGGATCCGAACCGGGCAAAATTTACCGGGTTACAAAACTAATGACTACATCTTCTATATATATATATATATATTTTTTTTTAAAAGAAATTAAAATAAAGATAAACTGAAAACCCCAAAAAAATAATTAACCAGGTGCGTAGCGCCTAACTGCCGAGGCGCGAAGCGCCGAGGCAGCTAGTATCAAATAAAACACATCGATACAGAACTAAGGTACAAATATTATAGTAAAACTGTTCAAACATATTTACAAAGTAAACAAACAATATAGATTTTTAAGGATTTTTTAAAAGATGACAAAGTGCTTCTTAGAGGGCATTAAAAAAAAACTTAACTGTTTAAATTGTCTCTTACAGGATAAACAAGACATTTATGTACGTATTTTAGGCAAGAGGGTGTTCACAAGAATGAACCTTTGGTAGAGAAGCGAGCTTTTAAAATAATCAATTTTTGGTCTTTGATAAAGAGTTAGAGTGTGCAGCATGACTCGTGCAAATAGACATCTTTTTCGGAATGATTATTATTTTTATATAAACAGTGTATAAAAAGGCATGATATTGTTTTGTATTATATACATACCCTTGTCGGCAAATTTGAAGGTTCTGGATGGGAAACTTAAAGCTGCTCGGGCGTGATGTATAGATGGCGCTTCACGCAACGCTTGAGAAATCCCACTGGGTAGCGTCATGACAGTTTACCAGTCTAGATTGAATCCGCGAATAGATGACGAAGTCGCTATCCCGATCTGCCGAACTTACGTAAATGACGTCATTTACACGTTCGGCCCTGGCCTAGGTTTTCGACGCATACTTTCTCCCAGCCAACGCTCTACAGTAGAAAAAACTAGAAGCCTGCCAAATCAAAATATTCTTCCAGTCGTATAATAAATCAACAAACGTAAGTTCTAAAGACAGAGAAAGCAGACGAATAGCAGTAGATCCACGCGAAAAATCACTGCATGCACGTACTAGACCCCTATATACAGGCCAGCCGCGCTGGTAGCGCCTAGCTAGCTCGCTAGCGGTATGCATGTAGTGCATGCGAATAATATGCACAGAGACTTTCCCTAAGCTTATGATGTGTGGTAATGTATCGCACATCGATCGTGAGCGAGCCTCCCGAAAAAACTTCGTCTAGACTCGTAAACTGTCATGGCGCTGCCCTGCGGGATTTTCGCAAGCGTTGCGTGAAGCGCCATCTATATATCACGCCCGAGCAGCTTTAAAGCTTGACATTTTTACCATTATAATTAAATTATTATAAAGTCATTAGCCCCCCCCCCCCGGAAAAAAACCCCAAAACATGGGTTAAATGGTGAAATATTCCAATTTGCGTATAAGTAGAATTTCTTCTTACGAAACAGTGTTTCACATGACAAAACGAATAATTATTATTTCGAAACAAATATGATATTGCCTTCATCTTCATAATGGTAATAGTAATAAATCCATATCAATGAATATCTTTCATATCAAATGAATCATGCATATTTTATCAATCTTGCACAATCTTAGGGACAATTAGTTGGTGTGTGCGGACCCGTTGGTAGCGGCAAGTCTTCCTTGATAAATGCCATCTTGGGTCAGATGGAGAAGGTCGAGGGTACCTGCAAGGTCAAAGGAAAATTTGCATACGTTGCGCAGGAGGCCTGGATCTTTAACGCCACAGTACGGGAGAACATCCTCTTTGGGAACTCGATGGACAAGGAGCGGTATGCCTTGGTCCTGGAAGCCTGTAGCCTGAAACAAGATCTGACAATCTTGACCAATGGGGATGAAACAGAGGTAAGACCTCTTCCACTTGAGGCGTCATTTGTTGACGTAGGCTGCATCAGCAATTTGGTTAAACGCCAAGTTTTCTTTAATCACCAATCACCTAATATATAAAGCAAGATTGCAATACATGAATGTTCTTGTAGCAATCAATTTTTATTGATCATTATTGCTAGTTAATTTCGAACCTAAACCGATATGACCAAAATAATTATACATTGATGGACATTTCACGATTTAGTGTTTTAATATATCAGAAAAAATGTCACAAGTTAACTGTCGAGTGGTTTAAAAACTTAATTGCAGATGGGAAGGTGGTAGGTTCGAGCCCCGGCTCGGCTCCAGTGTCCTTTGACAAGACATTAATCTACCTTTGCCACTTTCCACCCACATTTTAAATGAGTACCTTTTAGGACGGAATTCCTTGAATGCTGTGAGCACCGAAATTGTAGCCCAGCTATAGAGCTGGGGTATTGGATCGCCTTGAGCACCTCGCATGGAGGATAGGCCTATGGGTGCTAAACAAGTATCCAATAATATTATTGTGATTATCAAAATTTTCATAGATCGGTGAGCGAGGGATCAATTTGAGCGGTGGTCAGAAACAGAGAGTCAGTCTAGCCCGTGCAGTGTATGCTGACCATGATGTATACTTCCTAGATGACCCACTGAGCGCAGTAGACGCACATGTCGGAGAACACATCTTCAAGAAGTGCATCAAGGGCGTCTTGAGCAAGAAAACCATTCTCTTCGTCACACACCAGCTTCAGGTAAAATTTGGAGGGTTTTTGTAGGACTTGTCTTTAAACCTAGTCTTATAGAGAGAATCTGCCTCGAATTAACTGTAAATGGTTATCATGTAGACCAGCAGAATATAACATTTACGGAAACTTGCTAGAAATCGTATTTATTGAAAATAACAGGTCATGAGAGCGAGTATTATGCATATAGCTCTTGACTACTATATTTCAAGTTTCATATTATCCTGTGTACATACTCAGCTAAGTGTATTATACGTTCATACCAAATTGTGACGATTCCCAAATGTGAATGTACCTGAGAACCAAAATGATAAAATTAAAGGCACTTAAATCGCCGTTTTAAGGGAATTAAATGAAAATAATACGTAGCATTTATAAATGTACTGTATTAAAAAAAAGAGGGTTGAATTTTTTATTCTTAAGAACAAGAACAAAGTGAAATCCCTGCGCTTTAAATTCATAAGTCATATTTCTCCTTCAGTACTTGCAAGACTGTGACTCTGTAGCAGTGATGGTGGAGGGCCGGATTGCGGAGCAGGGAACTCATAGTGAACTGATTTCAACTAAAGGAGAATATGCTCGTCTTATTACAACACATTGTAAGAGACTCGAAGACATATTGGAAGAAGAAGAAGAAGGAGAAGATGAAGTCTTTGACTCCATACCAAAGGCACCAGCAGTGTTCAAAAGGTACATAAAATACAGTGAATTTGAAATCAGTAGTACGATTTGGATGATGCTGAACTGTTACCTGTGTTTACTTCATTTTGGAAAAACTTACATTAAAAAAAAAAATCAATCAAGAAGCATATAGAATACAATCTTTATTTGTATGTTCGCATTCAGTGATCAATAGAGATTTTTTTTTTTCGATTAAGAGCCTACTACTTAGGCTGATGCTTATATTCTATTATACACTGGAATTTACGACAAAATGTGCATACTTCGAGATGTTTGTTTTGTTTTGTTTTGTGGGGTTTTGGGGTGTTTCTTTTTAACCAGTCTGATATTATTGTCTTCGAATCAATATCCAAACAGGGCCTATATGAAATTTGATAATTATTAGTTTCTTGGTTGGAAATTTATCGGCGGGTGGGAGGCTTTATTGTCCCCCTTCAAATAAGCCAGTGAAACCAGCAGTATATTTAGTAAGCAATATAATTCATACCGTCCGTTTATTTTATGTTCGATATATTATAGAGAGCGCAGTAGACGAATGTCATCTACCATGTCTACTGCGGTAAATTATAGGGAGCATAGAAGGCGGAAATCATCGACATTGATAGAATATAGACAGCGTAATAGTCGGATATCTTCGACATCAAGTGCTACCAGTTTTGATGACGCAGCTATCGACATTGTACAAGAGGATGGTAGGCCTTATTCTTTCATGATCCTATGTAATTGATGAACATTGTAAACATGCACTAACTCATTTATTTTCTCATAATGGCAATTTTTTTGTTATTTTCTTAGCGTCATATTTGAAAATCTGAAAACCTTTTTATGCTGCATGTCTGGAATTTGTCGAAAATCTGAGAATTCGCCCCCCCCCCCCCTGCGTGTCTGGACTTTGTCGCTACGCTCGTCAGCAGTTGTTGTCCGACAAACCCTGGCCATTTTTGTTCTAGCGATGGCTCAACGTTAAAGTGTACTTTAGTGTGTCTGGGCGAATGAGCGAGGGTGTGTGTTTGTGTTTTTTGGCAATTTTCATGAAAGCTATTTGAACCTTGTATATATTAGAAACACTAATTTCTTTTAGACATCGGAACTGGGGTAGATTTCTCTATGACATTAAAATTTAATGTCAGGGTCATATGATTTCCCTTAATGCAGAATCACGCTCAGGCGCGAACTGGGACTGAAATTCGTTTGGGGGAATCTCGATGCAACCTGCATACTAAACCTATAAGATACATACATATATATATATATATATATATATATATATATATATATATATATATATATATATATATATATATCAGCCGGCCCTCAGACAACAAATCGACAGGCCCTCAAGCCAAAATATGGAGCGGCCTACATAGGAAAATTTTTCCCGAATACCCCATTGCCAGTCCGCCTGTGATCATACTTCCTATGATAACGACTGTTCCCGTTGCTCCGACGTTTGCTCCATCGACAACTGCTCGGAATTTTATTTCCTCAAAGATATAGGGTTAGGTTGTAGGGTTGCTACTAGGTTTGGGGTTTAATAAGTTAATGTTTAGGGTTGGGGTTGGGTAGGCCTAAAACGTTAGGTCCAGGTTTGAAGTTAAGAATTTGGTTAATGTATGATAATGACCATGGAGCAATATCTCCGGAGTATTTGTCATACAACCCATGTTCACTTGTATTGGTCTTTTAATAATATTGCAGGCAATCTGACGACATCGGAAATGCGGTCTAGTGGATCCCCTTCCTGGGAGAACTACCGTGGTTACATCCAAGCTATGGGAGGCTACATATCAGTATTCTCAATTCTCTTTACTTACGTCGTGGTGATTGGGATGCTAACGTTTAACAACTGGTGGCTCGCTTACTGGATCAAAGTCAGTGGCAACCGGCCGGTGAGTTCAGGTCTACGGGGTTACGGCTGCATAGTTCCTTGCAAAATTGGGCCATTAATCAGAACAAATTGCGGACCTTTCGGGTACTGCATGGGCGTGAATGATACTCGCCTCTCATCTTATTTTGGATTAAATTTTAGCTTTTTTTTTACTTAAACTGTGTAAGGCCCAGCTCACACAAGGCGTCATTTGCCGACGTTGTTAGGACCACTCAGTGACTGGTACGGTCTTTTGCGCGTCATGAAAGAGTGATATCGTTTAAAAAGTGATTGCAAAATGAGGAGTGAAAACAATAATTTTATATAACTTTTTTTCTTTCAGAGAAAGATTTTATTCAATCATTCTTGAACAAGAACAAAACAATAGATTTGAACAAAGTTCATGTTGTGACATATCGATAAAAAAAACATTGTTACATCAGTTGCACATGTCTCCATTTATCTAGTAAAATTTTTTTATTGCGTTTCATAGAAAAAACTCGCTCAACTTCATAAAAAAATGTTTAAGCATCTTCATATAAGAGTTTAAAGATAGCCCTTTTGCATTTCGCAGGGAATATATAGTGTTTTTCATATAAAATGACAAAATTAAAGGTAGATTGCTTACCACCTGGAAAACCAAACAGAAAAAGAACTTTTAGTCAAAAGCACTTCATTGTTTAGAATAGAGCTTTGGAAATCTTGAATGAATTGATGTGTACCGGACATTCCCAAAACAAGTGCGAAATACTTTCAACAGAGTATATGCAAAGTGTACATAAATAAGAATTAACTATGCCCATACTGTAAAGATATTTGTTGACCCCTTGTATTCTATGTAAAATTCTTAACTGAAAATATCGAAGTTTTGTAGACAGGCAACAATTTAAAGGGATAATGTAAAGTTTCTTCCAGTCTTGAACATATTCAGTCAAAATTGTAGCCCATTTCATTTTCCAAATCGAAACTTTAAGGATCTATTCTACAGAAATTCGATGAACATATTTGCATACTCTGAAACTCTTCTTTAAGTTATGCAATAATTCTTCTTGGGGTGTCTTGCTTTCAGCTTGGTGCTGTAGAATACAAATTTTAGATTTAAAAAAAAAAAATTAAACTTTAGATTGCACAACCAAAACCAATTTCCCTCGAGATGTTTCAAATAGTATTCAAAAAAAGCATTTACCATGTAATTTTCAATCCTTTAATACCTGTATAAAGATGTAACATTTTCAATCCACCTTGATTATAATGACGGTTAATCTTATCTGGCTTTCCACTCCATAAAGGAGTACATTAAATAATCAGTTTCTTGCAAAAATTCTTCTTGCGGCTTTGGCAGAACAGATAAAAGATATATTAACTGAGAAAGGCTCAGCGACTTTAACACAGTGATTCTCCTATGCTATAGGTGTCAAATCTCTCATATTCCATATTTTCAAAATGTTTTTCAATTTATGTAATTTTGGAGGAAAATTTAGGTCAAATATATCATTAAGATCAATAGAAAAATACACTCCTAGCAATCTGTAACCATTGGAATATCTGAGTCCAGGAAAATGATATGTCGGGAGGGTGGGCTTTGTAATACCAAGAGTCAATTTTAAAACTTGTGTATGGGTTTATTGCATTCACATGGTCGATTAGCACAAGTAAACGTTTAAGGCGCTTGACTGGAGATGCGAGGATCGGGCGTTCGATCCCCGACACGGCACTTATGCCCTTGAGCAAGGCATTTTATCTACATTGCTCTTTTATCATACATCAAATAAATGAAGTGCTAAAGGCATATTGATACCAGGGTGTGCGTGTGTGTTAAAAAAAAAAAAAAAAAAAAAACGACACATCGTGTGAGCGGGGCCTCAATCACTGAAAATCAAAATAGGCATAAGACAAATACATGTATGAACTCGATGGGAGAACTTATTTTCTTTCTATTATTCTTATTTCTATACATGACTATGATACATAGTACAACGAGACAGTGGATGGGGAAGTCCCGACGCTAGTCAATGATCCAAAGCTGTGGTTTTACATGCTGGTATATGGAGGTTCGCTGCTTCTCATCTTTATTATGGCTGCTATTAAGAGTGTCATCTACATGAAGGTATACCGATCCTTTCCATATGATAATAATGATTATATAAAGATAATGATAATAATAATAATAATTATATTGTCCATTTATATAGCGCAGCTACTCTACAAATATACTCTACTGTGTTGTACAAAGTATCTATTATCATATACCTGTTAATCAATTATAACTATCATGTTAAAATTGTATATTATCGACAAATTTGGGTACAACACCAGCCCTCTCAAAATGGTCTAACGACGCACTTGCAGAGCATATACATGTACCTATATGTCTAAGAATTTGACTGTAATCGATTTCAGCATGATGTGATTATAAAAGCAAATTATTTCTCAAAATAAAAATGGAAGTGTATGAATTATTAGATCAACACAGTTTTTTAATGAAAACAATTATTTAGCCAAGAAAAGTTTTGTTAAATGATAAACATTGTATATACAGAGTGTTTGTATATAATTATCATGTACCAATTTTGTAACATGGCATGAACACAACAATGAATTCTGTGCTCGAAATTATGCTATTGAGAATCATTAAACTGCTTGAATTTGGTAAGATCATAAACTATATCCCGGTCGATACTATATCTGTTTCCTAATCAATAGCTCTGACTCTCCTAATTCTTTTCTTAGCTTACACTGAAAGCGTCATCCACGTTACACAACTCCCTATTCCGAACAGTGATTCGTAGTCCAGTCAGCTTCTTTGATACAACACCTATAGGACGAGTACTCAACAGGTTCTCCAAAGATATAGATGAGCGTAAGTAGACTCTTCAAGGGAAATCAAATCTTAATAGCAAGTTGCTCTGAATGGAAGCAGAAAATCTTAGATTCAGAAGCAGATTTGTGAAATTTTGAACGAAATCAGAGTGAAAAAAATAAGAGAGTTACGAATTTTTTACAGTTGTAATCACTACACATACAGAAATTTACATTGACATAGCGGTAATGTCACTGTGATGTACTTCTCCAAATTTACCCAAGACACGAAATGGTAACAATATCATTTATAAGATTTATAACTAGGTATGGCCTGTTTTTGTAGGACCTATATAAATAAATATGCCGTCTATTTTAGGCACAGTCCCGAGGAATAGGGCGTTTGGGAGAGAACAGGAAATTAATGATATCTTAGTGTACAACAAATTGGACAGTTGTTCCCAAAGACGACACAGTCGATGAGTCGAATGTCAGATTATTTTATGGTGAAACCTAGGGCAATGTCTCTTCAACAAGTAAGGATATTGCAGAGATTCCTTCAGTAAATATCTTTCGTTGTAATGGACACATATTCCCCCTTTTCACTCACAGTGGACGTGATGCTCCCGATCAACATGGAAATGAGTCTTAATTATCTCTTAACGATTGTCGCATCATTGATCACCATCACTATAGTCTTCCCGTACTTCTTATGCGCCGTCGTCCCCGTCATCATAATCTTCTTCTTCATCATGATATTCTACCGTAAGGGCGTCAATGACTTGAAGCAGTTGGAGAACGTTAGTCGATCTCCCTGGTTTTCTCACATCGGTTCGACCGCCATGGGCCTCGCCACCATCCACGCCTACGACAAAACCAATGATGTTATCACGAAGTGAGTGCGGGTGGTCCAACTTGTAGATTATATTTCAACGGTGACGAATAGATCCCGTTTAACAATAACTGTGACAATGCACGATGATTTAGCCGACATGATTCTGGTAAAAAAAGAGTTATTTATTTAGAGCCTTTCAAATTGCAAGTAGCTGCTCAAAGCGCTTTACCATCTATTACTATCTGTTGCCTCGATTTTACAGGGTGGTCCAGAAAGAATGCAACACATTAAAGTTGCAGTTTCAACGATATTATTGACAAAATATCATTAGTTTGTTATTGTTGTTGTTGTTGTTGTTTTGTTTTTTTTGGTATTTGGTAGAAAATTCTTTTCCAAGGTAAAAGAAACCAAGATCGTCAATTTTGGGTAAGGCATTTTGATTCTACGGCTATTTTTGTGATACAATGTCATTTTCCAAATTTGCTACTTTTGCAACCGTAGTCATGATTGAAGCAGCGAGAAATTTGAGCTTGACGGTTTCCCATACAATCTACTTTTCATTCCTGGGGGGTGTTTCATAAAGATGTTCGTAAAGTTACGCATGACTTTACGAATGACTTAAATATAACAAGCCAAATGGGATGCTCAATACTTTTTAACTACATCAACTAAAGTTGAACTGTCCAGATGTAGATTAACATTCTTATGATAACAAACTTTTTTAATGCAAAGTATATTTTTTGCCATAATTTAATTGAGGTTATTGGAAATACAGTAACACTTTGTTAAAACATCAGTAAAAACTTTAGGCATCCTATCTTGCACTTCATATTCACGTATTCGTAAAGTCATGCGTAACTTTACGAACAGCTTTATGAAACATCCCCTGTTGTCTTCGTTTTCAAAGCGAGAGTAGTCATGCGTTTGTCAACAATTCTAGTTGTATGAGAAGCTGTCATACACAAATTTGTTGCTGCTTCAAGCATGACTACGGTTGCAAAAGTAGCAAATTTAGAAAATGTCAAAAGTAACCGTAGAATCTTAATATATTATTTTACTCGGAAAAGATTTTTCTACCAAATGAAACAAAAACTAAGGAAAATGTGTCAATGTGTCGTTGAAATTGTAGATCTCAGGTGTTGCATGCTTTCTGTATATGAGCGGCCAAACATATAGCGTTTAAGCATACAGGGTATACCCATTTACACCTGGGATGGGAAAGGCAAATGAAGATTAATATCTTGCCAAAGGATATTAGTGCCGGGCAGGGATTCGAACCCTCAAATCATCGATTGAAAATCAAGAGAATGAACTACTACATCACTACGCATTTTCCCTTTTTTGGAAGAAAGGAGAATATCTCAACCCTGGGCACAATGTTTGTTTTTGTATTTTCAGAACACGAGACTCTTAAATTCAAGAAATTAAATTCATTCATATTAGTTGCTCCCCTTTGCCTCACTTACAGGTTCGTCGATCTATTGAACGTGAATGCGTACCCTTTAATGCTATTCCGCATGGCGAATCGTTGGGCGGGAGCTCGTCTTGAGCTCCTCGTCGTTCTCGTAGTTACCATCACCAATCTTATGGTTGTCCTCTACCATGGAAAAATACCGCCCTCAACCGCTGGGTTTGCCGTCTCATACGCAATGCAGGTATGTGCTCCTTGCCATTTCATGCACAATTTAAATGGATAATAATATGTAGCGCCATTCCTATTGCGTTATTTCCTATGCCAATCAAGCTTATGAAGGCACTTAGTGGATGCGCTAGTAATTCAATACGATGTTTGAACTCTTAATGTTGCATTCATTTTTTGTACGATGTTAGTCTCACATGGTGCATCAAAGACTGGCCAGTCACTGACGCAGTTCTACGTCAATAAAATGACGCATTGTATCAAACGGGCATAATGAATAGCCTACACGTAGTAATCTACTGTTCGGATATGGGATAGAACAACGATACACATGACACCATAGTCGGTGATTTTCAATATTTATTGTTATCCCTTATTCATGTTTTTCATATTCATCCATCCACAGCTGACAGGAATGTTCCAGCTTACAATGAACATGCTGACTGATACAGAAGCACGATTCTTTTCTGCAGAAAGGATAATGCAATACATAAGGGTAGGTCTGTGTAGTATGTACAATATGCTCATTGTCCCTTCTCCCTCTCACCGCCGCACAGTGGGCCAGAATGGCTCCAAAGTGCGCCAAAATTCATATTCACCGAATTTTGCCTAAAATTTGAATTTAAATGATGGGTCTATGGGTTTTCAGACCCGTAGAATCCAATGAAAACATTTTCAAATACCTATGACGTCATTAAAATACCGATTTCTGATTGGCTACCAAAATTCAATGGAAAATAACACATTTCTCATATTACAATGATTTTCCTACTTCAGAAAATTGATAATGCGATCTCTACGCTTGTATATCAAAAAGTGAAAAAGGTTTTAACTTAAAGCTCAGACAATATGGTACATAAAAGAGACTTAAATGGGGCGCCCTACTGGAAAATATTTGAAATAATGAGAAATTTCCAATGTATTGCAGTGTATGATGTCATTACTTGAAAGTAAACATTGATAATGCATATACTAATAAAATAGTAATATTCAGCTACCTAAAAAATGAGTTATTAAATTTAGTTATTAGTTATTAGTTATTAAAGTTTTTAAAAAAATGAAAGAGCGCCCTCTGTAGCATTGATAACTTTGCGAAAGAGAAACGTACCTGTATCACTAAAAAGTAATTCTGTAGGTACTATCGAGTTATCAAAATCATAATACTGACTGATAAAGTCCATGCATATTCTAAGTCCTTTTGCTTATACTGTGAGAAGAGTGAATTATTTCGAAAAGCCTTCGCCTTGAAATGTTCACTGAAGCCCTTGTGACTTACTCAGAATGTTTGGTCTGTTAAAATTTAAAAAAAATAATGAAAAAAAAAGATAGAGAACATTTTGAGAGCTTGGTTTTGGTGTTGGACAAATTATGATAGAAAATAATTATACTTTCTCCAATGGTTTCAAAATTCTATAAATTATAAACAACCGGTATGAATTTTAAACTACATGACAGTCATTAATCGCGCCCTCTCAACAATGGGTCTATATGTCCTAACTAAACAGTTCCAAAGCCTTGAAGAAAAAAAAAATCGAATAGTAGAGGGAAAATGTACATGTAGGTCTATACACTAATTAAAAAGAAATTACAAATAAGAAACATGCTTATATATATATTTTTTTTTAAAATAAAGATATACAAATAGAGGAATAGGTAGATAGATAAATAGACAGATAGAGGGGTGCGTGTATGAATAGATAAATGGATAGGCCTATAGATAGATGAATGGGATACGTGTAGATAAATCAAAATAATTAATGCACTGAAAAGGCGAGCGTAATCTTGCCTTTTGGACTTCATTCAGTGAAGTAAAAAAAAAAAAAAAGTACAGCCCAGCGCATTTTTCAAAGAAGAGAAACTTCACATTGTTTGACAAGTGTAGGTCCTTAAAAGAAATCTGGCTTGGAAGCAAGCAATATTGTTTATTTATACAAAATAGGAGCATTTACGGACAGTGGAACTTAATATCAGATCTTCACCTTACCCTAGTATACATCATAACAGAAACCTATTCTATTCATATAGCAATTGCACGAACATGAACTACATCTACTCTTAAAGGATATTAATAACAACAGGATAAGTTTTACCTTAAAAGAAGAATATAACGCATTAAACAATTTTCTCGGGATATAAAAAGTGCAAAAAGTTGAGCACCCCTTAGAATACTGAACACCACTGAACATCTTTGGCATCAAAATGTAACTGCGATGTTTGAAAGTAGAAACCAGATCAATTTAGGCAGTAGTGCATGGTAGTCATTTCACCCGCTTGATGTAAACATTTAAATCCTATCCACAGATTGTGATGAACATGACGCTCCAGTCGCCCCTTCTCTTCTCATTCTCTCTTTCTCTCTTTCTTTCTTTCTTTGTTTTTTTTTTCTCTCTCTCACTCCTTCTCCATCTCTCTCTATATCTTATTTTCTCAGTTTTCGTTTTCTGTTATGATTCCTTCCACTGTTTTGTTTCCGAACTTCATTGAGGAAACTTGGGAATCTCTTCTTGACCGACGAGTGTTCTACCACTGAAGACTGGACTAAAGATTAAAATGCAATCTATATGTGGGATATTAGTTGTTTTCTGACATGTCCCATCATCTAAAACGGGCCAGAAGACTATTATTGAAAGCTTCTTTCGGTACTAATGTCAAAAAGCATATTGAACTTTTATTCTTTGTTGTGTGTGCTTTGCCTGCGCATTTTCACGAACACAGTGCACACTTCTATCGCATGGAAGATTTAGGCGAAAAAAGAGGCGAACATGCGGTGGAAAATGGTTTCTTACTCAAAAAGTTGCAAAAAGTAGCAGGCAAATTTGGTAGCAGTGTAAAGCATGAACTATAAGAAAGGCGATCATGATATTTTCAGCGCGGAAATCGACGGAAATGTTGACCATCTTTGCGCTTGAAAAAAAAAATGCTATTTTCCGCCCAATATTTTGTGTTTCATCCAAAATTACTTTCGAGAGAAATAACAGTTTGTCTGTAAACTCTATCATTATTTAAAATAACTATTCTGGAATAAGCATGTTAAATTTGAAGTGCACTAAACAACCCGTTTGGCAAAAACCTTTAATGAAACGCAGTATTGCATTTTACACAATGCATAAGAAATAATCAAAGTTTCGGGTCTTTTTGAATAAAAATGACCCACTTAAAATTAATTCCAAGAAGAAATACTGCTCAGAGGTGTTCTACACGTTGTAATCTTTGCTTAGAACGTGAAAAAATTTGATTTTGTTTCATTGTCCAAATCCCTATTTTGGCGCACTTTTGCTGACACCTGGCCCACTGTGCGCCGCCTGGTATATAGATCCCAAGCACTTGTAAAAGATGATTATAGTCATGACAGTTTGAGAATTACAGGTCGAATTCACACTTGACTTAGTAGAAAAAAGTGTTTATAACAAATACCGTTCAAATATATACCTGAATGTATTGCAGTTAAGGTAATGTCCTGTGAATAAATTTGTACATACATTAACTGATTTTGAGGGAACTTTTACCCACGGGCCTTTCTGGTTTTTCTAAAGTTCTAATTTTTTCAATGTCATGTTATATAAAAGACAGCCCACAAGCTCGTGGACCTTCTGAGAAAAAAAAAATTATTTGAGGGTTTACAAGATAGGCATTATAAGTATCGCGGGCCTTCTGACAACTTATCTGAGGGTTCACGAGAAGACACAGTAGGTCACGTGGGTCGTCGGTCTCGTGCGTTGTCAGTCTACTAGGATGTCCCTATCATAAAATGTAGATTAAGTATAGATGGATTTTGCTATTCCATCAATTAATCTATAGGACCTGAAACCAGAGGCCCCTGAAACCATCAAATCGGCTCTGCCCCAGGAAGACTGGCCAAGGCAAGGAGAGATTCGATTCCATCATTTCCGCATGAGATATCGAGAAAACCTCCCACTGGTTCTCAGAAATGTATCATGTACTATCAGAGCAAGAGAAAATATCGGCATTGTGGGAAGAACGGGATCAGGTGAGGAAAAAAGTTTGGAGGATTAAAAGGAGATGTGTTAGGAGGCTGAGGAGGAGATGGAGGACGGGGATAATTGGAAGGAAGATGAGGAGGGGGAGGAGGGGGAGGAGGAGGAGGAGGGGAGGAGAAGAATGAAGAGGAGGAGGGGAGGAATGAAGAGGAGGAGGAGGAGTATATAGAAGGAAGAGGAGAATAAGTCAGGAATGTATAGCTACAAATATTAGATGGAGAAATGACCAACTTGCTGACGAGTTAAAAGATGCTGACGAGTTAAAAGAAGTTCCCCCATCTAGACGTTCACAATATGTATACATATATATATATATATATATATATATATATATATATATATAAATTTATATATATATATATATATATATATATATATATATATATATATATACATACATACATATACTTCTTAAATTTGTACGTGAATGCAAAGATTCAAAAACGTTTTATGTCCATGGCCCACTTTTAGTAGTAGTATATAGTAGTAGTAGTAGTAGTAGTAGTAGTAGTAGTAATAGAAGTAGTGGTAGCAAACAGCAGTTCGTGTAATTGTAGTATTAATGAAGCGTTAATGGTGTAATTATTGTTATACTATTATCATTCAATCAGGTAAATCGTCTCTAAGCGTTGCATTGTTTCGCCTGGTGGAGGCTGACAAGGGAATAATAACTATTGATGGTGTCGACATAGCAGGACTAGGTCTCTTTGATTTGAGATCTAAGATGTCTATCATTCCACAAGATCCCGTCCTTTTCATCGGTTCGGTCAGGTAAGGATACCATGATGATAAGCTTGAGCTAACTCTCCATGGAGAGGTCAAGCTGTCGCGTGTTACTGTCTCCCCTTTGCACCATCGAAGGTCTCTAAGCGAACTAATGCGCCGTGGCGTATAATGCATAAACTCATTTAAAGAGAAATTTACGGTGTAACAACGTGTCATGTAAAATGTGTCAATTTGTAAAAAGAAAAAAAAAGGCACGGTCAGGTTTTTAAAAAATGCGGTCAGTCGACAACACATACACCATATACAGCATTTGCATTAATCACCGCTCAAATATAAATTTCAGCAGCGATATCGAACCCAGAGGTGAATGATTGATTTGACATACCTTTCATAAGGTTATATATACATGTAGCATACGTGACACATGTAAGTTCGTTCAAGGCTCGGGTGGTGCGAAAAGGCTATGGAATCACGCGGCAGCCGTGACCATTCGAAAGAGTATTCAAGGATTCAAGCTGATGAAGATTTTTATTGGACGATGGCGGCATTGTTGTTTTTTGTTGTTGTTATTCTCAGTATGATCAAAAAACATTATTCAACTCCAAATATTATGTCACTGTATTTATTTTACGTGCTAGATACTTTTAGATATCCATCTCAGTCGTCTTTGAAAAAAAAAAGTTTTTTTTTTTTCTCATTGCTTATATCACTTCAATATGTTCTGTTTTAGTTTCATAAAATTCATCCTTTGTCCCGATTTCATGAGTTCATTATTCAACTCCTCATTTTGGGCCCCTTGACAACACCATTAAAATGTCAACCTTCATACATACATATATGGATGTCTAGCAAGAAAGTGACAAACTTAGAGATTATTCACATTCTTAGCAATAAAGAAGTAGTTTAGGGATTTTCTTTTTAACAGGATTACATATTTTTTAATTGGATGCATTAGAACATCTGCAATATATTTTCGGGTTTATTCTTCTTTCATAACTTTCACGTTTTCTCTTTATCGTAACTTTCAAGAACCTGATGATATCTTTTCTCTCACTTTTTGTTTATATGTTCATGTAGATATAATTTGGACCCATTCGGTGAAAAGAGCGATGCAGATCTGTGGCAAGCACTAGAAAAAGCCTACATGAAGGAGAAGGTTTGTGCGTGTTCCAAGTCTTTTTATTTTGAACTAATCGGGTTCCTGGGTGGTGAACATAAATACATCTATTTCGTGGGAGGGATGGTGTTATTTATAAGCATCAAGAGAGTGCTGAGTATCCCTGGAAACAGGCATGTCTAAGATGAATATTAGTTATTTCTCATTGTGTAAATGGGATAATGAAATGAAACCAACATAGCTTACATATCATTTTACTTGGTGTTTGGGTGTGTCTACGTTCTACTATGGCTGTCACCTTGATACAGCCATAATGTTCATTAATGTTCAAATTACTCTTTGCTATTTATGAGACATTATCCTGGACTCACCCAAATGTACAAAATCTCTTTTATGTAATAATATTTGACGTGTTTTTGTTTTTTGTTTTGTTTTGTTTTTTTGATATTGAAATATTCAGATTGGTTCTCTAGACGGCGGTCTTGAAGCACCTGTCATTGAAGGAGGGGATAACTTTTCTGTTGGAGAGAGGCAGTTGATGTGTATGGCAAGGGCACTGCTTAGAAATAGCAAAGTGAGCAGTTGAACAGTGATGTGCACTCGCCACTCTACTATCAAATCAAAGAGGATGTAAAGCTGTGTCAAATTACTACTTCAAGCTGCTTGCAATTTTGCTATCTAAAAAAATGAAACTAAACTTGATTAATGCTTTATTTTCTCATTAATACATCCTCACTCTCTTCTTTTTATTATCTACCTCGCTCTTCCTCTCATTTTATCTCTTCTTTTTTACTCATCTCTTTCCATGTTTTTCTTTATTTCTGTTTCTCAATCTCCATCTTTTTCTGATCCTTTTGCACCCCTCTCTATTTCTCATAAACTCCACTTTCATTTCTTTCTCCTTTACAAGTTTTTTCCCGCCTCCACCACACAATAAATAGTTTTAATCAAAAATGGTGGGAATTAGAAAAAATAATTCTCACCGTTTCCTTCGCTATTGCATTTGTTCTTCCTTTATTTTTTCTTTATCTTCCACCACACATTAAATAATTCTATTTTCCACAATCTTTCAGATCTTATTCTTGGATGAGGCGACAGCAGCGATAGACACAGAAACAGACAGCTTGATACAGCAGACAATAAGAACAGCTTTCAATGATTGTACAACACTCACCATAGCACATCGACTCAATACAGTATTAGACTCAGATAAGATACTTGTCATGGACGATGGAAAGGTAATTTTTTATTGTATTCTTATCCAGTTTTTTGTGTTCGCATTTCCTGATTACTCTGCATATACCGATTTACCCATTCTTTTAGACAGGAAATATCACATAATGGAATGCAAGATGAAAAATGTGTAATAAATATGAATAAAAAGAATATGTTCTTATTGTTTGTTGTCAACAGAGGGACATTTTTTACGTGTGGACAGTCATGCACTTTCTAGGATGTTTGTGCTAACAATTTCATAACGGCAATCATTACATCAAATTACGAATTCGTTCGATTTTTGCGATTTAGATGACTTTTCATAATAAAAAATATCAGTTTCAGAATTTCATGTTAATAATTGTTTTCCCTGCTCCAGGTTGCCGAGTTCGACTCGCCCGCAGCTCTCCGGGCTAACCCGTCATCAATCTTCAGCGGAATGCTAGCCGCAGCTAGCTGAAGACAAACAAGTCTACCTAGAACAGATGACGTCACATTGCAACGTCTTAGAGCAACGTCTTAATGCAACTTCATAATGCAACTTCATAATGCAACGTCATAATGCAACGTCATAATGCAACTTCGAATGCAACGTCATAATGTAACGTCATAATGCAACGTCACAATGCAACTTTATTATACTTCAATTTTGCCAACATATCTGCACCTCTTAACGTTTTGCTTTTGCCAGTTTGTACCTCAGACCTTTTTTTTACTTCACTTCAGACATTTTCCCTCAGATTACCCTTTAGATAGTTTTACTCTCGAAATTTTTACCACAGGCACTTGTACCTTTTACATTTTTACCAGAAAATTTTACCAGAGCAATTTTTACCTCAGACGATTTTACCTCGGACATTTACTTCATACATGTTTACCTCAGACATTTCTACCTCAGACATTTCTACCTCTGACCTTTTTACCTCTATAGGCATATTAACTCAAGGCATTTTGACCTTAGGCAATGCTGCAAAAATGAGTAGTCATTCACGAAGTATGATGTACCGTCACAGTTTCACCGGGATAGGGGTGGGGGAGGATTGTCATCTCTTTCCCTAATACATACCAACTTTCCATGATCCGGCAAGCGAACAAGAATTGTGAGTCTTTTCTATTATCCTAGCAGTAACTGCTTTTGCAATATGTATCCATTAACAACGTTCCAAATTCATTTTTATCGAAATTGTACACGACATCGCTGCCTAAATATGAGATGACAGTTTTATGAGGAATTTCATAATCATCGATTCTCAACTGCAGTCATTCCCCCAGCCACGCCCCCCCCCCCCCCCGGAATCGAAAGCCTTTATGTTGCGTTATGTTAAGTATTTCACAAGAACGGACCATGCAGATCCAAAAAGGATTAGTGTGAAAGTGTTCAAGTTTAAGTTCTGGCATTATGAGGTCTAAAATTTTCTGCTCTGATATTTTTACCTCGGAAATTATATTAATTCGAATTACATCTTAAACAGTTTTACATCTGCCATATTTGTACCTTGGAGAATACTAAGCGGATAATGCTGGTAATGGAAGTGATATTATGATGAGTAACATCCACACATTTTGTGGAAATTTTTTTTTACCGCTTTTGTCTTCATTTTTATTTCATTTGTTTGTTTGTTTTTCTGTTTGATGCCCATTCATCCTTTAATCTTGGTTAAGTTTAATTTGATAAAAAAAGAGAGTTGGTGATATAAAACAACTTTAAAGGTTGTGACCATCATTTGAAAATAAATGGAATAGTGAACCAAACCTTATTTCAAAACAGAATGGTAACTGAAAAGATGGTAAGTTGAATAGGATGGCTTTTGCATGTAAAAAGAAAACAAATTCCTGGTAGGCCTACTGTAAATCCAGAATATTCCGCGAAAAGAAATTTTCGCAAATTATTAAAGGCGGCCGAGTCTGCGGCAAGAGATTTATATTACGTAAATTCCAAAAATTCTTAGGCCATGTAGTCTAAGCCTACAGTAAAAATATTTCGCGGGATAAAACGATTGCAAATCTGGATTACTCGCAAAGGCGGGAAATTCGCGGAAGGTTTGTGCAAGTGAAAGTCTCTGGCTTGCATACATTTTATCTACAATTCAGAGAGATTAGGAACACATTTAAACGATAAAAGACGTTTGTATAAAGTATTTGGTCATCAGTGTGGGATAATGAAAATAAGTGATATCAAAACTAATTATTGTGGTCAGATCCAAGCTAAGTAGGGCTTTAACCTTGCTTAATTTGCTATTCATTCAAATTAATGAGACAAGTGCTTAAAACATATGCTTATTTCATTTATTTCTGTGTTGTTCACCTGATGTGTGTACATGTGCGGACTTTTATGTTTGTTTTTTTTTCTCTCAGTTTTTTTAGTCTGAAAAGCATTGTATTTTTGTGGAGTCATTGTACTCAGAATGAGTTATAGTTGAGCGCACAATGCCAGTGCTAGCTCTCTCATAGCAACAGTTCTCTTACCATTTTCTAAACTGATATTTTGTCTTGTATTGTTAGCATAGGATTATATAACTCTTCAGGAGCCTGCTAGGAAAATTTTGGCTCTGGAAGTGTTCTTAAAGTTGTGCTTTTCAAGGAGGAAAGTTTTGAAGTTCACTGCATTTGGAATTGTAGCCATATTGCACTCTCTACTGTACTGTAAGTAGCATTAACCTTGTATTGTTATTGCTTGACTGACACTAGCGTACCCAAGGGGGGGGGGGGCAGGGGGCAGACTGCCCCCTGACAACTTTTGCCAGAAAAAATAAATTTTTAGACCAGAGAACCCATAAAATTTTATGGACCCCATATAAGATCTGATACCCCCCCCCCCCCCCCCAACTGAGCGACTTTTGGAGCTCTGGGGAATTATTTTTTTTTGCAACACCCCTCCCCAATGAGAGACTTTTTGGGGGCTGGCGAAAAAAAAAATTGTTCCCCCACTGAGCGAGTTTTGGAGGGCTGGTGAGAAGGAAAAAATACGGGTCTCCCTCCAAGTAGCATTTGATAGTTGACAAAAAATTTGCTCCCCTGTAAAAAAATCCTAGCTACGCCACTGCTGATTGAGCTTGACTGTGAGTACTATTGTGTAATGCAATGGCTTCTATTCATCTTTGGCTTTTTGTAGCATTGTGCATCCATGTTAGTAACATTCCATGTGCACATACGCAGACTATTGTTAGTGGTTCTGTCAATGGGATTGTACATCAACTTTAGTATGAGTTGCTTCTTAAAAAGAAGAATTCCATACAATGCTAACTCATGTGCAAGTTTCCAACTTGTATATGCTGGTGATGTACACCCTAATCCAGGGCCAGATATATTTGATTCCATTCACTATACACCTACTGTGACTGATGCCTGTTCTCAGCTCAAGTCCGCACGGCATGTATTTAAGTATAGTACAACTGAGCTTCGGCAGTGGAAAGACAAGATAACTGAATTACCACATAATATTCTAAACATCATCACATCATATGGGCTTCAACCTCATCTACATAAAACACGCAAGGGATGTTGGGGTGGCAAACGTTTTAAATTTTTGTAATTCTATTCTTTTTGGACTCACCAAACGGAAACTAGATAGATTGCAATCCCTCCAAAATTCTAGTGCAAGACTCCTTACTTTTACACCAAGAATGTCCTCTATTACGTTCTCTTCACTGGCTACCTGTCCGGAAAAGAGTCCACTTTAAACTTATGTTACTTGTCTATCGGGCCCTCCATAGAATTTCGCCACAATATATTAAAGACACACTGCACCCCTACAATCCAAAGCGTACACTATGATCTGGAAGAGATAATTTGCTGCAAATTTCCCGTACCTGTCATTCATGGGGGGGGGGGGGGGGGGGAGGACAATGCTTTTTTGCATGCAGCAGACAAATTATGGAATAAGCTTCCTTCGTCACTTCGCTGTATCTCAACATATTCCACCTTTAAAGATCGTCTTAAGACTTACCTTTTTCATCTGTAATCCTGTTTTCCTTAAGTAATGCAAATTTATTTTATTAAAAATCAAAATTAAAATCTTACGTGTATATCACCCGTCAGTCTCAATGGCTACCCGTGTGGGGCCTGGTAACCTCAGATGCTAGAGCTCCTGTGAGTTGTGTGCTGACTGGGCTTGTCCCTTGAATCAGGGGCGGCGGAGCGTCTTTCAAAGTGGGGGGGGGGACACCAACAAAAAAGGGGCACCTACCTACAAAGGGTGAAAACAAGGCAGAAAATACCACTTTGAGTCATTTTTGGTATACCGCTACAATATGATTATGGCACTATCGAGGATCATTTTCGACACATTACTGTTTCTGTCTTAACATAGTTCCAGATGAAAACTACTTTTGCATTTTGTTTGTTGGTCTGATTATTCATTTGCGAGCGAGCAAAAAAATTAAGTTTGTTTTCTAACGCTAGAGGCTATGGTATTTAATTATACACAGCGATTTCCCTAATATATTAAGAAGATTATATAGTAAATGCGAGCGAGCGTAGCGAGCGAGCTTTGGAAAATTTTTAGAAATTCTTTTTTTTTTTCCTCATTCCTTTTATGGTTTAGGGGCAATGATTAATATTGTATAATCTAGGACATTGTGCCCCTCTTGCCACCTACTCCACTGCCTTGCTTTGTGCTGATATCAGTAGGGGAATCTATTACATGTATTAATATGAAGCCTCTCTGATTATTTGGAGCTAGATATATGGCTCTTTTGTGGACTTTAGGGCACATTTTGTAAACGACATCGGGATATATAGGTAAAAAGGGGCACTCGGTGTCAAAAGACAAAAGGGGCACTTTTGAAAGGGGAAAATGATAACATTAGAAAGGAAAAGGGGCAGTACTGATCAGAAGTAAAAGGGGGCACTTAAAAAGGTTAACTTATCAGGGGTAAAAAAGGGCACTGATCAGACGAAAACGAGCACTTATCGGATTTCAAAAGGGGCACTCATGTTTGAGGTTAGAATGGCCACTTATCAGAAGGTGAAAAGGGCACTTATTAGAAAGAAAAAGGGGGCACTATACGAAGAAAAAGGGGCACTTATCAGCTATGAAAAGGGGCACTTTTGGGGTACCTGAAAAAAGTTGGGGGCACTGTTCCCCCCCCCCCGGGTGCGCCGCCTCTGCCTTGAATTGTCACCTGGAGGAGCTGAGAGTCACAGTGGGTGATGCAAATGTTGTGAATTTGTTTTTAAGTTTTTAGTACTAAAAATCCAATTATAACATAAATTTGTATTATACCTGGATTAAAGAGAACTGTTGCTGGGCTGGCGCCATGAGCGTCCTTGGACGGTGTGTGCGCTCTATAAGTTTTCATCATTATTATTATTATTATTACATGGCTGATTATAAAGCAAGCGAACTGCTAGAGCCGCAGTGCAACTACCATTCTACGTAGGAGTGGGGTACAATTCCGAAAAATATGTTACAAAAAGAAAATATTATGACATTTTTAGGTGCATTATAGGTCGATAATTCTTTGAGATGTTTGTGTACTTGAGTTGTGTACTTAGTTTTAAGTTGGCGAGCCAGATGTTCCCCTCCCCCAATCCACCAAGGCGTACTTTGGTAAGTGAATGGTGGATAAATTACATAGTATACCACTGGTAAATAGGACTATAATGAATAAAATGCCATATAGCTAGTGGGTGTGTGGTAGGTAAGTTGCCCTATGGTAGATCAGTGTTGGTTTAAAGTTGTGTGGTAAGTAAATAGTGATTCAGCGGTTTATGACTGGTGGATGTGTGGTAGATGTGTGGGAATTGTTTGGTAGATAAGTGATAATTGTATGGTAAGTGAATTTTGGCTGTATAGTAGCCCAACAGTGGTTGTATGGTATATGAGTGGTATCTGTATAGTGGTACAAAAGTGGTTGTATGGTATATGAGTGGTGGTTATATAGTAGTATAACATTGGTTGTATGGTATATGAGTGGTGGCTGTATAGTAGTACAACAGTGGTTGTATGGTATATGAGTGGTATCTGTATAGTGGTACAATAGTGGTTGTATAGTATATGAGTGGTGGTTATATAGTAGTACAACATTGGTTGTATGGTATATGAGTGGTGGCTGTAGAGTAGTACAACAGTGGTTGTATGGTATATGAGCAGTGGATGTATAGTATTACAACTACAGTGGTTGTATGGTATATGAGTGGTTGCTGTATAGTAGTACAACAGTGGTTGTATGGTATATGAGTGGTTGCTGTATAGTACTGTACAACAGTGGTTGTATGGTATATGAGTGGTGGCTGTGGGGTAAATGAGAGTTATCCAAACCATACACTGATGCATACTGTTAGGGTCAGTGTAAGGGTTATGGTTAGGTTTAGTTTACCTGAAGCCTAACCCTTAACCGTAATAACATAATACGGAAATTATGTTAGCAAAAAAATTAACGTGATGTAAATATTTCGGGACACAGAACTTTCTTTTTAAATATGAACGATTTGCAAAATTCGTGTTATTTTCAGGGGCATGTTACACCCCTTTTCCGATAGAAATTTTTGTCAGTTTTTATTTTTATATTTTTGTAATGTATATCCATTCCTCTTCCTTCTGACAATATTCGGTCTACGGGCCTTAATGGAAAAAAAAAATCCCCAATTTTTAGGGGCGGTGTGATAACCCATCCCGACGGAAAATTTTGTCAGTTTTTGTGCTTTGGTAATGTATATTCATAGAACTTCCTTCTGACAAAGTTTGGTGCATATGTTAGATGGGTTGAAATCGATCCGACTTTAGAACCCCTTTTGGGGCTCTGGGGGCCAAACCCGGCTGCCTCGTTCGAGCTGACAAGCTTTTTGTGAATGGCATGGATGGTCTAAGTAATTTTAAGGGGTCAAATCTCATATGTAAAATGGGGTGACTATTTCGGGACAGGCTCCCAGACTATTGTCTTGTTTACGCAGTACAAGCAGCAATCAGTACAGTATTGTATACTGTTATTCCTGAGGCCCCTGCAATTATCATTACCCCGGCTTAGCCGAGCTACCGAGATAAGGCGTTCAAGCATTCAAGGAAATTCTTCCTGTCGGGTAGCTATACCCAATAACTTCACCTGGGTAGAGAGTGATAATTGGCAAATGTAGATTAATGTCTGGCAAAATGACATTAGTGTCGTGACAGAGATTCGAAGCCCGTACCCTATGCTTTATAGTCCGGGACTTATCCACTGGACCACAGCACCTCCACGCTATGATTTTGACTATCTAGCGCCAGCTTTTACTATTGCTCTGTAAAAGCCACGTACGTTCGCGACTCTATTTTCCTGCTTGGAACCTTTTTGAATGTTGTGTTGTTTAATATCATCTGCGTTCAATTATTGATGTTATGATTATTTATTTTTAATCTTATTTTTTTAATTATTATTTTAATAGACCTGTTGTTTATGCTCTTAATAAATTCTGGATATAAGTATTTTTCCCTCTCTCTTGATTGCTCATATATATAATACATCTATTTTGATGACGTCAAGCAACCGCTCCAGTGAGTCGCGGCAACGCTGACACGAACACCTAACACGGCAATCCTCTGTAATTAGCAAAAATCTTTGTCCAAAAACTCCTGAAATTTCAGTTCATTTGGAAATGGTTGAACAAATCAAGATGCTTGATAATAAATAAAACAAGTCCTTCATTCATGCCATGTCATATCTCATAACTATTACACGGATTATTAAAAAGATCAAACTTTAGAATGTTTTGCAAAAATATGAAGAATTTATTCATCAATAATACTAGAGTCTATTACATGGCTTATTTTCCTCCTGTGAAGTATAATCTTAGTATGATATGGATACTAGAATACATGTATTACGCGCTCGTTTCAAAATTGATTAACTTTGTGAGTACATTTTGACAGAAAATGCCATCAAAAGGAAGGTGAATTTCTAATTACACGACCAATATTTTCTTGTAACGATATCTCCTCTGTAATGAGAAAAAAAACATTTATTGTAATTCGATACATAGTCAATACCGTGAGAGATATTACGACGCATGTTGACGTATGAATCTTGCTCTTTTAGGTATGCTAAGCCATATTACGATAGATTACCCAGATTTTCCAAAATCTGAAGTATTTGTGAAAATATGAATAATTCATTCATCAATAATACTAGAGTCTATTACATGGATTATTTTCCTCCTATAACTTATTGAAGTTTAATCTTAGTCTGATATGGATGCTAGGATACATGTATTTAGCGCTCGTTACAAAATTGATTAATTTTGTGCGTTCATTTTGACGCAAGAAAAACAAAAGAGGGTGAATTTCTCATTATGGAGGTAAGCCTTTACATTGCGTGTAGTAACTCATTGTGGGTGCTTCATCTTAATTTCCATGTCAATGGGAAATTTATTCAGAATGTCCGGGCAAACTATTCAAAATGTCCGCGCGCATGAAATGCCCATTCATTGTGTAGTGAGCGAACGTACGTGAAGCGAAATTAGCAGAGGACATACATGCAAACGATCACCTGCTATCACAACTCCTCAGCTCAGCTTTGAACTGAAGACGAATCAAGATCAAGCCGGTGTGAGCTACATCCAATTACAGGTGGGTTTTAAGTTGTATGCAGGGGCCGCGGAGCTTTTTTGAAAGTGAAGGGGGGGGGGGCTGATCTGATTTCACTCATTAATGAAAATTTTCGAGCCTTTTTTCCGACATTTTTTTAAACCTGTCTTCTCAAACAAAAAGTGGGGGGCTGCAGCCCCCCCCCCACCCCCCTCCCGGTTCCACGGCCCATGGTACTATATTCTACTCTTATCTGTTTCTCCACTTCTCCACTTCTCCACTTGCATAGGCGCCGGAAGCGGGGGCAGAGGGGGCAGTTGCTCCCTCCCCGGGTCCCCTCGCAAGAAAAAAAAAAAGGAAAATTGCGTGTAATAATCATGCATTACAGCTATGTATAATAAGCTCATAAGTGCTCTAAAATGCGAACTTTCAACATTTCAAAATCAAAATTTTCTCACTCATTCGCTACGCTCCCTCGTACATTGATAGACGCAAAGTTCTTAACATTTCTAATCCCTGTCTATCATTATATAGAGGCAAGGGGGTAGATGCTTCCATCAATCGGGGGGGGGGGGGAATAGTTTTTGCCCCCCCTCCCCGTCCTGTGACATTAAATCCTTTTTGCAATCAGCTTTGAAGTGCTCTAAAAGGCGAAGTTTCTCCATTCCCAAACCTAAATTTTATCACAAAGTCATGGTCCATACGCTCCCTTAAATGTATATGCAGGTAGAAGCAATGTATCTTCTGTGGCGCAAAAAGAGAGGGGAAGGGGTACATTTTTCCCCTCTATCAAGGGGGGGGGGGCGAATTTTTGCCCCCTTACAAGACCATAAATTTGAAGATTTCTAGTGATGTAAAATGCAATGTATATTTTATTATTTGTAGTAATCGATTTTGCTCTTTCAATCGGCCCCCTAACAAGAAAAATAAAAGAAAAATAGAAGATATAATTTTTTTCTGTATAATTAGCTTTCTTTTGCTCTAGAATACAAAGTTTCAACATTCCTAAATAAAATAAAAATCGCTCGGTCGCTATGTTCCCTAGCAGATTAATTGATGCATTGTTTTGGGGATTTCTTGGACTTGACACACCCTATCTACCACAAGGCCCCAAACCGGAAGGGGGTGGGGCAGGTATTTCTTCTTGCAAAAGACAGGGGCAAAGTCGTCTTTCCTGTCCTCCTCTCAAGACAAAAATGTTATATGACATCAACCATTTTGGCAGTTTAACAATAGAAATTATTTCTTGTGCTCTACAATACGTAGTTTCAACACTGAAAAAAAAATCTCACTCGATCGCTACGCTCCCTCGCATTTCAATAAATGTTATTAACATTGCATAGTAGGAAACCAGTTTACATCGAGATCCCGGATGTGTGGGCCTGAGGTTTTCCTCTATGAAGGGATTGGGCCAAATTAGTCCCCTCGCAGACAACAGTATAATATATTGGATGAGATACTTTTGCAGTATAATAATGGATAAGCTCTCTATAGTGCTCTAAAATCCAACATTCAGAAATCTGAATTTTCTCACTCCCTATTAATAGATTCAGCATGTCTTAACATTTTAGGCGCCTGTAGCTGGAAGGGGGGGGGGGGGGGATAGGGAGGAAAGATGCTTGTCTCTGTGAAGGGGTTGGGAAGAATCAATTTTGCCGCCTCTTCTCACAAAATAAACTACAAAATGTAATGATATACAACATTAACGAGTAAGATTTCTAATGCTCTGAAATTTGAAATGTCAATGTTCCATAATCTGTTAAAACAGTGTAAAAATTTAGAAACTGTAAATTTGATATTACAGCAAAAGGCATCAGCTAGGGTGATAACTGTGCTTCGAAGTTTCTTCTTCCTCCTCTCTCTTTTTTTTAAATACTTCAATACCTCGCACTTTCGAAATACCAAGAAATATGTATTTAAAAAGTGTGGGGGAATTATGTTTGTTCAATGGGAGTGTGTGTGTGTGTGGATGTGTGTTGTGTATGTGTGTGTGTGTGTGTGTATACGGGGGGGGGGGGGGGTTAGGGCTGTATGCAGGTACTTAGTGTTTGAGGTAGGTGGGCCCCCTTACCCGTTTGAGATGGGCCCCAAGAGTGTTTGCGCCCCCCCCCCTTCCAGCGCGCCTGTCCACCTGGTTCATATTCCTAAACCCTACCATTTTTTAGAAAAAAAGTCACACCACTATAGCGAATAAGCATGAAGTAACTTCAAACCTTCTTTAGTATAGTATGATTATAGGAATAAAGCACGTCACGGGCCCTCGTGCATGTGATTAAATATCTACGTGATTATTACTTTTAGAAAGACACTTGTTCAACATTTTGATATTTTTCTCCAAAATGCATATAGGCTACGAAGAATCAGAAGGGGCAAAATCCTTGTTGACGATCACAACCCTTTAGTCTAAATATTTCTAAAAATTATCGATGCATAATTCAGCCACTTCCTTTTTTTTTTCGTATGTTTGTTTTCGTTTTTGTTTTGTTTTTCCTACTCAAAATCGCAACGCAACGTGTTAGTGGCTACCTTTGATTATAGTTACAGGTATATATATATATCCTAAGATCAGTTGAAACAGGGATTTACATTAATTATTAGGTCTACATAAGCAGTGGCGTATCTACGGGGGCCAGAGGGGGCACGTGCCCCGGGCGGCACTTGAAGGGGGCGCAAAAAACGCAAAAGAGAGAAAGAAAAGAGGGAGAAATACAAGAAAATTTATTTGCTTTTAGGGTCATTTGCGCCCAGTCAAGGACAAAATGGGTAAGAAATGGTGTTTTATAGGGTTTGAAATGCGAAAATTTTCTAAAGCTCGGTCGCTTTGCTCCCTCGCATAATTATGTTCAGGATCTAGCTATTTCGCGCCCCAATGGCGTTTTAAAAGTGTTAACCATTAATTGACTCTAGTTGCTTTGCCCCCCCCCCCCCCCGCATAAGGCAGGAGCTTGTTAAATTTTGCGCCCCGGATGGGATATAAGTGCATAAAAAAGCACTTTCAAAGAATAGATCATTCGAAAGAAATCATAAATTTGCCTTGCAATTGCTTTGCTAAATTCCTCATATACATTTCTTCAGGGTTTTCATTCATTTTGCGCCCCCCCCCCCCCCAAAAAAGAAAGAAACATCTATTGCTAGGTCGCCGTATTCTCTTGGAATTTTTTTTTTCTAAGGGTAAAATACATAAGAAATTTCAATTTGAGGGGTGAAAAAGTAAAAAAATCTGCCGCTCTGTTACGTTGCTCCCTCGCTTATATAATTCATCAAATTTTGGATAACAACCCTGGGTTATGTGCATCAAAACTCATTTTCACGTAATGCCATCATTTCTAAATTAAAAACGCTCATTTATCTGAGTTTGCGTTTTTTTTTTTTTTGGGGGGGGGGGCGCAGATTTGATAGTTTGCCCCGGGCGCCAGAATACCTAGATACGCTACTGTACATAAGTCCTGAAGTTGGATCCAGATTTCATGCCATAGTAATTCTCTCGTTTTTTCCTTGATTCTCATTTCAGATGGAAGATGGCTAAAGCTTTGAAAGAAAAGGATGACACCTGTGTTAAATATGAAGGCATCAAAGATGAAGAGGAAGTGGAAGTCATTTCTACTTCCAGTAGGTTACCAGCAACGAAACAAAATTCTCCAGGTAAGAGCAAAGATACTTAAAGCTCCCTATACCCCTAGTGAGAGTTAAGAGGGTGATAAAAGAAATATGAATCATAATAATAATAATTTCATGCTGCTGCTGCTGATGGTGGTGATGACGATGATGATAACGATGATGATAATGATGATGACGATGATGGTGGCGATGGTGTTGGTGGTGGAAATGGTGGTGGAGGTTTAAGCTATGTTTATGATAATGATGATGGTGGTGATGGTGTTGGTGGTAGTGGTGGTGGAGGTGGTGATGGTAATGGTGGTAGTGCTAGTGGAGATTTTAGCCATGATTATGATAATGTCGATGATGATGACGATGGTGTTGGTGTTGGTGGTGGTGATGGTGGAGTTTTTAGCCATGATGATGATGATGATAATGATTACGATGATGGTGACGGTGTTGATGACGATGACGATGGTGTTGGTGTGTGTCTTGTTTGTGGTGGTGGTGGTGGTGGTGGTGGTGGGGGTGGTGGAGGAGGAGGAGGAGGAGGAGGAGGAGGAGGTGGAGGTGGTGGAGGATTTAGCCAAGCCGATGATGATGATGATTTCGACGGTGGTGTATTACTTATTAGTTCAAACAATATTCAGTTTAAAGTCTCCAACTCTTGCTTTCTTAGAACTATACAAGAGAGAGAAGAGGAAACAGAAATGTTGTGGAAATGAACTATTTTGTATTCGGCTTTTACTAAACAGTCGGGTCTCGGAGCGTAAGAGTATAACAGTTGCATATACTTTATATATCTCTCTCTTCTTTTTATTTTTCAAATGTATCAACCGAAAGTAGGAGCAAACAAAATATGGGCTTTTCATGATGTGCAGTTAGTGATTTAAAAAAACAAACAAACAAACAAACAAAAATAATTCATACTAAATGAGAATTATATTTCATGTGATGCGCCTGTTGTAGATTACTTATAATCAGGTATATATATATTATATATATATATGAGAAACTTCTCATACTAGAATTATCAGTTCCTTTTGAATCAAATATACCCAAAACCCACGAATACAAATCAAACAAATATGCCCCCCTAGTTACCGACATACAGGCTAACGGATATTCCGTGGTATTTCTTCCTTTGGAAGTTGGCTCTAGAGGTCACATATCACCAGACAATGTCACGAGACTTAAATCGCTGTTAAATGAAATTGGCAAGCCTGTCACATCTAAACAACTCCATCACAATCTTTCGAAACTTTCTGTTGTATCCTCGTTCGTCATCTACTACTCTAAGAATGCCAAAAAATGGGAAACCAAAACCCCCCCTTCGTGTTACTAACATGTAAGGGACTGTCCACCCTAGAACCTTTCTTTCTCTATTCGCCTCGTCTCATTGTCTGATCTAGCTGATATTTATATAATAGTGAATGCGTAACCTCATTTCTCAGCTGCATGATTTAAATTTATTACAAAATTCTGTTCCTCCTTAACAGTCAAAGTTTGTTTGTTGTTTATATTTACGTCACCAAATGACTCATTTACTTTCCCCCCATGGACTTCAGATCTCTACCATGTTTACTGTTATTCAGATACCTTTATATAATGAATTCGTCAAGGTAAACAGGCTTATTTAACTACAACAGACGTTTGTATTTTACCTATTTCTAAAGGAAATCGTCTTTTAATTAACTTTCTTCTTTCCTCATATCACTTATATTATCAGCTAAAATACAAGTCTACTAACGTGGAGAATGGGGTAGCACAGTGTATATTTATATGTTAAATTTGCTGAAACATTTTTTTTTTTTTCATTATATAAAAGATATTAGCCTTTTCTAGTTCGGAAGCAATATTTTTTCCCCTTGTTTCTATATGATTCTTTTTTTTTTTTTAAATATTAGTATTTACCTGTTTGTGCTTTTGCTAAAGATGTCTTCTTCTTTTTACGCCCTGCATTTACCACTTAATTTGGTTTTGACCTGGGCTATTATGTCTCCTTTGTTGTGCAAGTTTGACCAATAAAGTGATGCTAAAAAAAAAAAATATATATATATATATATCAGCGAGCTAATGTCAGTATAAATGTAAGTGAGTCTGTATTCCCTTGTCTCAAATGAGTCATTTTGGTGGTAGAGTTCAGAAAGATTTCTTATGTATTGTTTGATAATTAATTGAATGATTTAACATACTCGGCAGGAGATTTTTCTCCGCAACTTAGCCAAATTACTGTGCACAATGTGTGTATAATTAATTACTCACCAGTCATTTCATATCATTTTGCATTACCTGAAACAAAAAGTTGTTCAGAATCTTGATGTGTATTATTATAATGAACTTAGCAAACTAATGTCAAAATAGATACAATGTATAAGTGATTTTCATGTATCAAACAAGTCATTTTGGTGGTAAACTTCTGAAAGATTTTCTTCTGATAAATATATCTTTGATAATTGATTGAAAATTATGCAAGGGTTTTTTTTCCACTGTGACCAAGCCAAATTGCTAGGCACAGTTTGTGTATTATTAATTATTCATCAGATATTGTATATCATTTTGGATTTCCTGAAACAAAACGTTCAGAAATTTGGTACGTAATTATGAAGTAACGAACTGAGCGAATTAATGTCACCACAAATATATAAATGAGTCTGATGTAACAAGTCATTTTGGTGGTAAAGTTCTGAAAGATTTTCTTTATATCTTGAAAATTTTTACATACAAGTGATTTTTTCCTGTCACTTACTATGGAATTTGTGAGGTTTGAACTTTTCTTCATGAAGTGTAACGAGTTGTGTTTTATTACATTTTAACTTCATAACACTTTGCAAAAGTTTCTTCCAGCATAAACGTTGTTAGAAATTTGACCTATAAAATTCAGTATTGACGAATTATGAGAACCAATGCAATCATTTAAAAACAAAAAAGAGAAAAAAGATGATTGTATCCTCTGCATCAAACACGCAATTTGGGGAAAATTTTCAACCATTTCCTTCCGTTATTTCATGATAGATTGACAGAATTTAACAATATTTAGATATTGTTTTCCTATGATCAGCCTGTGTTCATATAACCTGTGTTTATCTCTGTACAATTATTCAAAACGTGGTGTGATTTTTTCTTCACCTACTTAAACCTCATTATGCATGTTAGATTCATTTCCCAAAAGGTCAAAGTTTTGACAGCATTTCCCAGAGACGTTCCAGTACACAACGTTCAGGTGGCATGAACGCTTGGATACCTTGCACAATTATTGTTCTCTTTTAAACCTCACATGTTTGATCTATTATAGGCTGACCACTGCAATGTATTTGTCCTTCATTTTCATGGAATTTTCTTGTCATTGCCGACAACCTCAATTATTTTTTACCTTATTCTCATTTCATACACTTGACATGTACCATGTACAACCTCCATATAGCAAGAACTACTTTGTGGGTGTTTCTTATTGGTCTTCACTCACGACAACCTTAGGTCCTCTTCCCTTGTCTAAAATACCTCATTAATATAATACTCCGCGAAATTTCCATAATCCCACAGGTTTTCCTTGTTGTTGTTGTTGTTGCTGTTGTTCATTGGTTTACGGTTCAAGATGAGTAGATGGTTATGAATAGGGATTTGCCCATGGTTTCTTATATAACTACACTGCAACTTTCTACGGTAATCCATTGAATGCCTTTTGCCAAATGGACTGTATTGTGCTTCAATCTCCCATACACGTCGGGAGCTCCGTCATGTCTTTCATAGTTATGCTTTTCTCATGTGTTCTCCTTGTGTTTAGGTTTTTCTGCTTGAGTGCATTTCGTTTCTGTATGCGTTTCTTTTCCCCGCTGGTCTTACATGTATTATCTTCCTTCCTCTATACAAATCTTGCCTTTGACTGTGCACGTGCAGGCGCAGTCCTGGGGTGTGTCGGAACCGATCCACTAATAACTACTCGCTTTTTTATTTTTCGATGATGCAGGCTGATAATTTTGCTTTTGATTCGTTAATTGATGACGATTTCTTCGATATATCTAGAACCACCACTAATGTTGATCAAACCGATTGTCATAATTATTTTGAAAATCGTGTAGCACAACAAATTAACTTTCATGATACTACTATAGGTTGCGATGAGAATATTTCCTACCCTAGCTCAGATTATTTTACAGTAAATCAGTTTAAATCATTGCAAAAAACAGATAACAGTTTTTCAGTTATGCATCTGAATATAAAAAGTTTGAACAGTAATTTTGATAACTTTCGACTCTTAATGAACGACCCCTCACAAATATCCTTTTCTGCGATCGGCCTAACTGAAACATGGCTCACCCACAGTTGCACGTCATTGTACTCGCTACCTGATTATCATTTTATAGAAAACAGTCGATGTGGCAAAACTGGTGGAGGTGTTGCTCTGTACATTAAGAAAGATTTTGACTATTTTATTCATAATGACCTCAACTGTATGAGTGATACCGTTGAATCGCTCGTTGTTGAGCTAAAAATATCTGATTCCAAAAATATCTTGATAGTTGTTTTATATAGACCACCAAATTCGAACACTCAAATTTTCTTAGACTATTTACAGGAGCTTACGCATAATTCTGTATTTAATAACAAGGATTGTTTCATAGTAGGGGATTTTAATATTGATATCTCTAAATGCAATAACCAAAATACTTCTCAAGAATTCCTTGATATTATGATGTCTGCATCTTTCTTGCCACTCATAACCAAACCCACTAGAGTCACCAACCAAACAGCTACCCTTATTGATAATTTATTCTGTAATATCACTCCACTTCCTAACTCAGGTATTGTTTTATCTGATATATCTGATCATTATCCTATTTTTACGATATTCTCACGCTCTTTCAAGATCGGAAAAAACAAAATAACGGATAGCTATAGAAAAATTACACCAGATAATTTAGCAAACTTGAAAGAAAATCTAAGTGAAGTAGATTGGTCTGAAGTATATGATCATGAGGATACTAATCTATCATACGAAACCTTTATGAAAACCATAACTTCATACTTAGACAAATATATTCCATTTAGGAAAAAATCAGATAATTATAAAAGAACCCCAAGGCTTCCCTGGATAACCAAATCTCTATTGCGATCCATAAATCGCAAAAATCGATTATATTATGTTGATAAACTTAAACGTACAGACCAGTCACATTGTAAATATACATCCTATAAAAACACTCTTACAAAAATATTACGGATTGAAAAAAGAAAATACTTCTATAACCAGTTATACTCATTCAAAAATGATATCAAAAACACTTGGAGAATTATTAATAGTGTTATCAATAAAAGTGGAGATAGGTCAATAATAACTAAAATATTACATAACAATGTTGAAATTAATGATTTTAAGCTTATAGCTAATGTCTTTAATGAATATTTTTCGAACATAGGTCACAAATTAGCTCAGGAAATCCCATTATCTCAGAAAAAGTTTCATGAATTCTTGCATACACCAAATACAAAATCTCTTTTCTTTTCTCCAGTAACTAGAGAAGAATTATTTGATATTGTTGCAAAATTAAAAGACAAAAAGAGCACTGGTTACGACGGCATTAATAATGTTGTATTGAAAAATATCATTACTGTCATAGTGGATCCATTGGTTCATATATTTAATTTATCTTTAAGTAATGGGAATGTTCCACAAGATATGAAAATTTCAAAAGTTATTCCAATATACAAAAAAGGTAAGAAAGAAGATGTGAGCAATTACAGACCAATATCGTTATTAACTGCACTTTCCAAATTACTCGAGAAAGTTGTATACTCCAGACTCTTAGATTTTCTGAATGCAGATAAGATTATCTCTAATTCTCAGTTTGGTTTTCGTCAAAACCATAGCACTTCTCATGCTATTCTTTCCTTTATTGATAAAGTTGCCAAAGCAATTGACAAATTCCAACACACTGTGGGTGTGTTCCTGGACTTCTCCAAGGCCTTCGATACCATTGACCACGAAATTCTTTTACACAAATTAAACCATTACGGTATCCGCGGGAAGGCCTTGGAGTGGTTCAGGAGCTACCTTACAAATCGAAAGCAATTCGTATCCATAAATGGTCAGTGTTCTTCCAAATTATCTGTAAATTGTGGTGTTCCTCAGGGTAGCTTGCTTGGCCCCTTGTTATTTTCAATTTATATTAATGACATTAGTAATTCTTCAGATATCCTTTCTTTCCTATTGTTTGCCGACGATTCTAATGTTTTTTTGTCGCACACTAACCCTCATACATTGGCAAATGTTTTAACCTCTGAGCTCAGAAAATTACTTCATTGGATAAGAGCCAATAAACTGTCCCTCAATCTTCAGAAAACTAAACTAATGACATTCAGTAACTCTTTAAATAATTTACCCGATAATATCATTTTAGATAATATGCTTATAGAGGAAGTCTCTTCCATGAAATTTTTAGGTTTAATTATAGATAATAAACTCTCTTGGAAATCCCATGTAGACAGTGTATGTCAAACGATTTCCCGAAATATAGGAGTCTTAAATAAACTAAAGTATTATTTTCCAAAATTTACTCTTCTTACTTTATACTCTACATTAATATTGCCCTATTTGAATTATGGTTTAGTTGCTTGGGGCAACACACACTCTACTTATCTTGATAGAATCTTATTATTACAGAAAAAGGCAGTCCGTATCATATCAAATCTTTCCTGGAAATCACACACGGACCCACTATTTTTTGAAAATAAAATCTTAAAAATACAAGATTTGTATCGTCATAATCTCGGTCAGTTCATGTATAAATTAAATAATAACTTGTTACCTGCACTATTCAGTGATATATTCTGTAAGAATATGACTATTCATAAATACTCCACACGACAATCAAATGAATTTCATTTACCCCTTACTAGAACTATCTTCACAAAATCTATATTTACTTTCACCGGACCAAAATTTTGGAGTAATCTTAATTCGAATATTAAAGATGCTCCCAGTTCACACTCATTCAAGAAACTACTAAAGACTTTTCTTTTGGTTTCCTACCGGGAATCAAATTGATTCTTGGTAGGAAATTGACTGATTGAAACTTATAACTTTTAGATGGAATCATCATCATCCCCATGACTTATGGTAAATTCTCTGTTAATTCTGCATTCTGCATTCTGCTATAATTTTATTCAATTTTTGCTTCATATTTCAAATCGTGTTTCGCCCCCAATACTGCGCATGCTCTCTATATCTATCTTTCCCTCTTTCTCTTCTAATAAGCCAGCGTTCTTTTTGTTTGTTTGTTTTTTGTTTTGTTTTTGTTTTGTTTTTTGTTTTGTTTTGTTTTGTTTTTGTTATTTCCATTGGGTGGGTGTGTGTGTGTGGGTGTGTTTTCTCTCTCTGTCCTTGTTCTCTTTGGTGTTGTCCGTCTTCCGTTTTTTTTTGTTCGTCTTTCTCTTTTCTCTCTTTTCTGTGGCGATAAGTTAATTTTTTTGGGGGAGGGGGGTGTTGCAGTGATTATTTTTGGTGTATGCGGGGGTGTGAGGGTGTGTGTGTATGCGTGTGTATCTTTTTTTAAATGTATACTTGTTATATAAATTGTACAGAAATTTTTTGAGGGGTTTGCAAAATACAAGCTTTGCTTTTTAGCATTCCCCTCCATTTTCAGCATTTATTTATTATAATTATCTTTGAAAATTACACTGAATGAAAATTATTGTTATTACATACATTTTGTTCATGATATTATTTAGGATGTATTTACGTTTGTTTTTATATTGTTGAAAATGGTTCATGATATTATTTATGATGTAATGACGTTATATTCTGTTGAAAAAATGGCTCATGAAATTATGTAATTACGTTGTTATATTTTGTTGAAAGTGGAAAAATAAATGAAATGAAATGAAATGAAAATATATGTGTGAGTGTGTGTGTGTGTGTGCGCGCGCGCGTGTGTGTGTGTGTGTGGTAAAGTGTTTAAAAAGGTTTCAATCCACACGTAGTAATCCTGTTTCTCTGGTAATCTTCCATTCATTGATCATCAAAGAATTTCAATTACATTTTTCATTTTCATTTTATCCCTTTCTACGAATTTTCAATGCACATACACGTTCTAAATTTATTTCAGTATTGCGCGTTTACATATACGTCATTCGACATACGACAATGTTTGATAATTTGTGTTTTGCAGATATTTTTATAGTTATAATTTGTATATTAAATTTGGAATTGAAACAGCGGCGTCGCTAGAGGTGGGGGTGGCACCCCCACTGAAAATTGCCATCGAAAAATGCGCCACCTCTGCAGGGGCGTCGCTAGAAATTTTTGAATGGGGGGGGGGTGTAACGCCCAAATTTGCCGACAAATTTTTAGGGTGTGGCACCCAAATTTGCCGACAAAAATGCTGCACCCTAGTTCCCACCCCCCCCCCCCCCCGCCAAAAAAAGAAATAATACAAGAAAATCTCAGATGTAGAGGTCTGTACAGAAGTTACATAATTATCCGGGAAACCTAGCTGCCCAAATATGTGGATGTACTCGCATCTCGCTTCCCGAATATGAAGTGGTGGTTGCCCCATCGGAACTTTTAAAATCCTCGGGGAGGGGGGCTGCAGCCCATTAATAATAACAATAATACCTGCATTTATATGGCGCCTTTCCAGTTAGTAACTGATCAAAGCGCTTTACAGTGTATTATTACCCCGGTCATTGGATCCATTGCCGAAGGGGGACGCCTTTTGCCTGAATATTAATTTTTTTCCAGTTTTTATTTCTTTTTCTCTCTGTTTTTGTTTTCCGTTCCGTATCTTTTTTTTTCCTTCTTGTTTCTCTTTTCTCCTTTTCTCTTTCCTCTTCCCTCTCCCTTTCCCCCCTCAGTTTTCTTGGCCAAAAGAGGTGGCGCATTTGATGACAGCAATTTTGAATGTGTGTGTGTGTGTGTGTGTGTGTGTGTATGTGGGGGGAGGGTGTTATCCTGCCCTATCCCCCTATAGCGACGCCACTGTGGATGACAAGTTGACAACTATACCGTTTAAAAATAGACTTCTCCCTTATTTAATCAGGACATACAAACGCTTTCTTCAGCTGTTCTTTGTTGACTACTTTCAAACTTAATCAAAATGTAAGAGTAAAGAGTTATATACAGGTAAACGAGAAATATTTTTTTCGGTGTTCCAGTAATTAACATATTGTTTTAACTATGAATATGTTAACATGAAACAAACCACCATTTTGGTTGGCTGTATACAATGTCATGTATATATAAAGACCTAAGTCTCATGATCTTTACTCGTTGAATACTCAAATCAATAGAGCTTAATTATAAAATAACTTCGTTTCTTTGCTACATACATGTGGGCCTACACTATTTTATATTAGTTCAAGAAAATCATGTGATTGTTGAATATTCACTCGAAGATTTTTTTTTTTACTATTTCAGTGTAGTAATAAATGCTAAAGTCACAAGCTATTAGGGTGGTTGGTTTGTCTATGAGTATCTTTCAAAATAACCATTTCTTTCAATTACTAAAATTAATAGAAATCCGAAAAGAGTTTTGCCTTATTTTCAGTTGAGATAATCAGTGAAGTAAATAGATTATATAACAAAATCGCATTTTCTGTCAGCCGCTTTGTTCATTACTTAACCTCAGTACTTTTTTATGTTCATTCATACAGTTCATTTTAAGAGTTTCCTCTCTAAATGTTAAAGAGTGAAAAAACACTCAAAACAGAGTGAAATTCCACTCTCACAAAGAGTTAAATGAGGAACAACCCTTTTTCGAGTGAAAAAAAGAGCGGTCACTATTTTACTCAGGAAAGAGTGAACTACCAATCCTTTAAAGAGTGAAAATTTTATCACTCATGTGGACAGATTGGAGATAATTCACTCCTTTCTGAGTAAAATCATCAAACTCGGTCTCAAGATGGTCCCACGTCACTCCATTACTCAATGAACTTCACTGGCTTCCCGTTTCTAAGAGAATACAATACCGTATACTGGTTCAGACTTACAAATCACTGTCAACCACACTTCCTCAATACATCTCCTCACTCTTTCAGCAACAGAGAACATCATATTCTCTTCGTTCTACCTCTGCTCCTTCCTATGTCATTCCAAAATCCCGAAAACAGGCTGGCTTCAAGTCCTTTCAGTCACTTGCTCCACAACTTTGGAACAGACTCCCCGCATCTCTCCGTAATAGCACATCACTTGACATCTTCAAGAAACATCTAAAAACTTACTTATACAATTCTTAATTTACTTGAATAGACTTTAGGTGACAGCGCCTTGTATCCTTTGGAAAAGGCGCTATATAAATCCAATTATTATTATTATTATTATTATCAAGAGTATGACCGCTGCTGATGGCTGGAGTTACCGGCTTACAGGCACTCGACAATCACTAACCGTCAGTTACTGCACACCACCAGGCCTACCAGCAATCACTCATCCGTCGATGGCAATCGATCAGCATGAATAGACCATTTAGGCTAGGAGCCTGTCCCGAAATAGTAACCCCATTTACCCATAAGATTTGACCCTGTAAAGTTACTTAGACCATCTAAGTCATTGACAAAAAGGTTGCCAGCCTGACCGTAGCCGCCGGGTTTAGCCCCCAGAGCCCCCAAAAGAGACCCCAAAGTCGGGTCGATTTCACTCCATCTCCCCCATGCAACAAACTTTGTCAGTAGGAAGTAGTATGACTGGACATTACAAAACACAAAAAAACTGACAAAAATTCCCCGTCGGGATGGGGTATCAGACGGCCCCTGAAAATTGGGGTAAATTTTCCCCCTTGAAGCCCGGGGATCAAATTTTGTCAGAAGGAAGAGCTATGGATGTACATTCCAAAAATATAAAAACTGACAAAATTGTCCACCGGGAAGGGGGTGTCAGACCCCCTGAAATTAAAATCCCAAAGTGCCCTTTGACAACGCTTTGCCCCTCAAAATGCTCTGTATGTAAAGAAAAACCATTTTCTTACCTTCTGACTATAATAATTCAAAAGTATTTTATTCAATTCACTTCAAATTTTCTTAACATAATTTCGAGTATAATAATTTGCTTGAGGTGCAATTTGGTAATAGTTGGTCTTTTGAGTAATAAGTTATTAAATTGTGAAAAATGTATTGCTTTCTCAAAATAGCCAAAAAAAAATATTGTCAGGATTATGTAAACACACCCATTGACCATCTGGCAAGGCATAATAGAGCAGCTTGCTAGGCATCTGGGCAATTAACACATGAATAGTACATTTCAGCCTGGCAGTCACACAGGCCTACAACAGATACCTGAAAAGCTCTTCTATTATGCCTTATCAAACAAGTGAAGATGGACAATGGGTGTGTTTACATAATCCTGACAATATCGAGTGCTCAGGCCAGTTCAGGGGGTGCGAGTGCACCCTCCCCCCCCCCCCCCCCCCCGAGAGGACTAGAAGTCCACTTGACAAACAACAACAACAACAACAAACACCCTTTTTGGTCTTCAAAATTGTACCTAAAAGGCAACTAAGCTTGATTTTTAGATTTAAAAATGCCAAATTTTCCCCTACCCTCCGAGGGGGGACACTTCCTCCCAGACTCCCCCTCCCGCTCGGGCGTTCCGGGGCCTCCCTTGCTCTGTCGGTCGCTTCGCTCCCTCAGTAAGGTCCCCCTCGTGTAATGTCTGCACTATCAGTAAATTCTAGTTATGGGCCTAAAGAGGGGCCTACAATGGGATATTTAATGACAACTTGACAAAATGTCGTCAGTCTTTTTAACACTAATTTGACATGACCCATATGCTTTGAAATAAGATCCATAAATTATTTCAATATTATGTATCGTGATCTTTTTTTACGAAATGAGAAAGTTATGAAAGTTTGAAAAGTCTCAAGTTACTTTCTATGGCGATCCCCAAATTGGCAATGTTGCTTCAAAGTGACAGGTTTAGTAGTACAACTCTCAATATGTTTTGTACACAAAATTTCATATTTTCCCCTTTATCTCTCAAGGTGCAGCTTGTCTCCTTCTTAGCTCAAGATATATCATGGGAAAAAGTATTTGACACAACATATGTTGAGTTCACAAAAAGACAGCAGCATCTTTAGAGATAATGTAGAAAATATGAAATGTTGTGTACAAAACACATTGAGAGTTGGACTACTAAACCTGCCATTTTGAAGCAAAATTGCCAATATGAAGATCGCCATAGAAAGTAAATTGAGACTTTTCAAACTTTCATAACTTTTTCATTTTTCCGATTTTGATGGAACCCTTTTTAAATTGCTTTTCTCTATCCTCTCTTTTCATTAAAATGGATATTTCCCTATGGTTTCATTCTCCTTTAATATCATTAGCAAATCAATTATACATTTTGATCCTGGATACATAAGCGCAAACACAAGCTATAATTCGTAACAATGGTATACAAACATGTAGTCTCCTAATTCCAAAACTATTTTTAAAGCAACACTTCATTACATAAATATTGGCATTGGTATAAGTGAAGTCAAATAAGACGATTATTGATTAACAAATCACTTGACTTCACATTACTTTCTAATTTAGATTAACAGTGGTCACTTTTAAATTGGTATTACTCGACATAAACATGGGCACGGATGAATGATGATGATGATGATGATGATGATGATGATGATGATAATAAAAACATGGTAGTAAAACATATCCGATTTGGTACAACATTTATACAGTCCAACAACTCTGATTTCATAAAATTGTAAAATAGGCTACAAATTGATTTAATTAAATGATTTGATTGAATGTAAAAATAAGCTTTTGATGGGGACAAAGACACGTGTATAATCACTGGCAGCAAAATAGACGTGCCAAATCACGATCAATAGGTTGCCACTGTCCTCTCGAATGACAATACTTTCTAAAAAATAAAGTGTTAAATCAATATTTGCAAGGATGATATCGTTTTTAATATGTTGTACCACACTATTCATATTGCTGTATCTAACAATACAAATGTAACATTCAGCATGTTTAAAACATCGTCAGTCATTGACCCTTTTAAATGTTGATTATCATTATCTAAGTTTTAGAGTGTAAGACAGCAATTGCCCGTTTTTTTATTTCCAAAAATCTCCAAGAAGGAAGTATTTGAACTGAACTGAATCAAGTATTTTGAGATATTTCCTTATAGTAGACCAGCCAAGATGATTTTTTTTTACTTTGGACGGCATTTTGGGGTAATGCTTGGCATCCATGCTTAAACTCTTGCAAAAATACTGAGGAGTAAGGTACGGGCGGATGCCACGCGCATTTTTGCCTAAAAATGCCATTTTTGGCTCAAAATTTGAAAGAATGTCAAAAATCACGATTTTTTGGGGGGGGACCTAATATGTAATACCTGATAGAGACTTTTCAAATGATGTCAGTTTCATTTCGAGTTTGAAGTTATAAACCCGATTAATATACATTTAAAAGTTGAATATTACACACACATGTATGGCGTAATGAAACATAAAACTGTGATTTACTCAAAATGATAGGTTGTGAAAACTACCGATATTTCAAAGTTTTTTTACCCAACGTAAATTTGTCAATTTAAACAATTTAAACGATTTTTCTTGATTAAACATATAATGAATATTGTCATGTCACACACAGAAAAGAAATTATCCGATAAGGTGATAGATAACTCATTTTATGTTATCCCAAATGGAATGATGTATTTTTACTCGATGCGCATTTTGAATGAAAAAACACTATTTAAATGTTCATCTAGACTTCTTGAGTGTACATGATAAGGCAATTATCCCATGTATTATCTATGGGCCACAAACTGAAATGTCCCCCACCCCTTAAAAAGAATCTTGAATTAAGTTTTTCTGCTAGATGGGACCATTAACTATCAAAATATGCTTCTTTGCCCTAAATTAAGAGGTGGGCGTGACCACAAGGGCTATTACCATGGCAACGGATCAAGAACAGTAGAATTTCAGAAAATGTCATGTATTCATGATTTAGAAAGTACAAAAACTTATTGTAACATTAAAAAATGATGTATCAAAAGTTTATCAATTGATTAAAACCCAAATGAGAGTCATAAAAAGGGTCCATCATATTTGAAAATGGCTGTTTCCATGGAAACAGTAAGAAAAAACTGATATTTGAGCAAAAAATCCCTTGATGCTACCTAAAAAAGAAGTAAATATTAACATTGTACATGATTATCTTCTCTTTTACAGGACACTCAGTTATCATAATTTGTAAAGGGGTGATGGATGTGACCACTACATGTTAGACCGTTACCATGGTAACAAATATATTCATTGTATTTCTAATAAAATACAGAACTATATAGTTGTTTTCAAAATGAAATATTGGTAAACATCTAATAATAATTCGCCTATTTGATTATATTCAAAACTTTAGTTTGGAATAGAGTTCAATTTGATTTTTTAAAAAAAGAATATGTTGCCATGGAAATGGAATGTTAATGAAGATGACATCTTTCAACTAAAAAAAGAAATGTAACTAACCAACCAATAGAAAATATATAGCAACCAGATTAACAAACACCCTCGGCTATTAGAATCTGCTAGTCGGCTGTGAATGTGAATACTATATATAGCTGTTACTAAAAAAGTAAAAGCTTATACAAAAAGTGGTGTTGTCTTTCTACCCGAATTTCTATTTACTTGATTCAAATCTTGATACAGAAGATTTTTTCCCAAAAAAAATTGGTGATACCAAAATTTTTGCATTGAGCATGATGACAAGACCTGTTACTTGATTCATTCAAAATTTTATTTATTTATTTATTTATTTGAACTTATTCATACAAGGATAAAAACCTGATCAATATAAAACTGTTTTGCATCATGGTCCTGATGTAAAAGGAATAAACAATAAGGTACAGCATAAAATGATAAACAGTTTTATAAGAAAATACATAATAATAGGCACATGATTAAAAAAAAAACTAAAAAAAGCAACGACAATAAATTTAAAAAATAACCAACTGAGTATATCATGTAATGCAAAGCCTATTGTGGAATGTGGATAACATCCATGTACTAATGAGACTAGGAGATTTTTTTTTAAAAATAAAAAAAATATGACCAGTATTAAAAAATATCCCATACATAGTTCTTTGTTCTTTATGGATTGTCATCTAAAAGAAGATTTGATTTGATTTCGATTTATTTTCTGTTCCAAAATAATTATACACGATATATATCGATCAAATGATTAAACATAAAGCAATGTAATAACTTTAGTATATCAAACTAACATACAAAAATAAAGGGTACTAAGAAGAGTACAAAAAATAATTTACACAAACGGATCATTATTGACCTAACATATAAAATGAAACGGAGGGGGCATGCTGAGAAAGCAATGCTTGTATGATGCATGCTCCAAAGACTTAAGTACGTAAAAGGGTTTTGGTCAAACAAATTTATAATAATTTGAATAAATATTGGCGAAAGTTACAGAAAAAATTCACGGTATACCAACATAAGTTTATAGGAAAACAAAGAGGAAGAGTGAATAGACGGGAAATGGAAAGGAAAAGAGGTTGGGAGCAGGAGCAAAAACAAGGTCGTTAGGCACGTGTTCACAGGAAAACATGAAAAGGGTGAATGTTCTTATTTTTTTATTTATTTTTTTTGTATTAAGCTTGACCTGTTTGAAGGGGGTATAGGCTGAGCAGATATTTTTTAAGTTTACGTTTAAAAATGTTAAGACTAGGGGATTCTTTAATTTCTTTATCTAAAGAGTTCCAATACATGGAACCTGAAAAAACAAAGGTGCTCTGTGCAAAGAGTGTTCTTGTAAGAGGGAGGTGGTAAGCATTGCCTTGTCTCGTTGGATATTTACATATGGTGTTGTTCTTTCTAAACACATCGTTAAAAATGGCCTTAAAAAGTCAAAGTACTTTTGAAATTTATTTTTGAAAGTCACACAAAGATCATATACATACATACATATATCAATTGTATTCGTTAAGGTTAGCTGGCAACTAAACCTGGGCCGCGGAACCGGGGGGGGGGGGGACTGCAGCCCCCACCCCCTGCCCACTTTTTTGGAGTAGACACGTTTATAAAATCTCGGAAAAAAGGTTAGAAAATTTTCATTGATGAGTGAAATCAGATCAGCCCCCCCCCTCACTTTCAAAAACTCTCCGCGGCCCCTGCTATATGTAATCACAAATTTAGTTTTGATGTAGAGTGTAGCGTACTTAAAATCACGAGTTGGCAACTAATCAATATTGGTCACAGACCAGGGCGGCAAAGCGTCTCGTGTTGAGAGGGGGGGGGGGAATAAGGTAGGCACCAGCAGAAAAAAGAAATTCTGTGGGAAAGGGAGCACGCGCAAGGGGGCATTAATAGAAAAGGCACTTTCTAGGGAAATGGAGAACGCATAAATTGAAATGTTAAAGTGAATACATAAGTTTTAGATTTTATATACCCCTACATTTTGAATCCATTTTCAGGAATCCTATTTGTTTCTCTCTTTACATGACAGTGTGCAGTTGAATGTGAGGGTCTGTGATGGTCTGTATATTCATTTTCCGAGCGAGTAATATATAGCTGGCTGTGACATCCAGTGGTAGATCCAGGGGGGCCCTTTTTTTGAATTATCCTTGATAGACATCTAGGACTTCGACCCCTATTTTGGTGTCAGAGGCCTTTTTTTCCTTCTTCTTCTTTTTCTTTTCTTTTTTTTTTTTTTTTTTTTTTTTTATTGCTAAGCACTCTTTCATATCGAGACTTCGGCCCCCCTTTTGAAAAATCCTGGATCCGCCGGTGACATCGGATTCTTATGCAGAGGAAAAAAGCAATCCTGGTGGGGTGAAAATTACAATCTCATCATGAAAGACTGGACAGACCCAGGGGCGTTGCTAGGCCTTTCTGAGTGAGGGGGAGGGGGGTGTCGAGACCACTAATTTACCGACGAGCCTGAGTTACCGATAAACCTTTTTTTTTGGGGGGGGGGGGAGGTGCAGAAGCTAGTAATAGAATTTTTTTCTCAACCAGTGTCAACCGTGAGTCTATCTTCATTTAACAAATCTAATTCGAAGAATTTTTTTTCTTGCCGATTTCTAATTAAAGCAACGCTTATTCCATTTCGGCGAGCGAGCGTTACGAGCGAGCGAAAATTTTTATGCTTATCATTTCATATTGAACATGTTGAAAAGCATCTTCCCGCCTACCATCACTTATCAATCAAATGAGTGTTTATTCCATATTCGCGAGCGAGTGCCCTTTTAATGTTCTATTTTGATAACAATTGGCAGCAAAAAAGGAGTGTTGTGGCTGCTGGGCGGGGCGGGCTCAATAGTAATTTAAGGGAATGTTAAATTTTGACTGGGCGAGTGAGCATAGAGAGCGAGCAAAAAAATTGACACTTCTCTTTTGATAATTTATAGCATAAACGGGATCTTCCTGCTGCGAAGTGGGGCGGGCACAATCGTATTCAGTAAGGAAATGTTAATTTTATTTTGGTGAGCGAGCGTAGCGAGCGAGCTAAAAAAAAAATCTTTTTATAATGATTGGTAGCACGAACGGGATCTTCTTGCTTCGAAGCGGGGCTGACACAATCTTATTTAAAGTGATTGATTAACTTTGTGAAAAATTGTAAAATCAGCTCAAATGCCAGTGAATTGTGTGCAGTCCTCTAACTTCATATATAATTCAGGATATGTGAAAGTATGAGAGAAAATGGAACCCGTTTACAATCCTAAAAAAGAGAAAATCGCGATCAATTGCTAGCGCAAGTCGCTCGGCTTCTTCGCTGCGCTGCAGTCACAAAAACCAAGCACCAGCGCTTGGCGATTTCAGAGCGGGTTTCCAGCCTGTACGGTATTCTGTGATAGAGCGAGGTATGCCAACCGTAAGAGTTCTTTAGGGTTCTGTGGTACTCTATCCTGACATCAATGTTCAATCGTAAATATCTTGATATATAAACGACCGATCAGCTTATAAAACTCAGGCGATTCCTGTCTGAGCTAAAGGTTTGCAATTATGATTACAGCATTAGCTGGAACAGTGATTTTTTTTCAATCCTGGGCAAAGTTAATCAATGCCTTTAAGGGAATGTAAATTTTATTCAAACTGTTTTTATTATAGTAATTGGTAGCATAAACGGGATCTTCTTGCTACGAAGAGGGGCGGGCACAATCGTATTCAGTAAGGGAATGTTAATTTTATATTGGTGAGCGAGCTAAAAAAATAATTCTTTTTTTTTTTTTTTTTACAATGATTGGAAACATAAACGGGATCTTCTTGCTAGGAAGTGGGGAGGGGCACAATTGTATAAAAGGGAATGTTAATTTCATTTTCGCGAGCGAGCGTAGCGAGGGATAAAAATAATAAACATTTCTCTTTTGATAATAATTGATAGGAAAAAATGGGTATTCTTGCTGTGGGGCGGGGCAGGCACAGCTGTTCAATTTATTAATTTCTTTTTGGCGAGCGAGGGAAAAAAGAATAACACTTCTCTTTTGATAATAATAATAATAATAATAATAATAATAATAATAATAATAATAATAATAATAATATACCATATTTATATAGCGCATATCGCAATATGTCCCTATGCGCTGTGAGAAAGAGGAAAAGGGAAAAGTGCATAGAGAAGCTTGAGATGAGTGAGGTATGCCCAAGATACATGTACTTCATCTAGTTGCCAGTTAACACTGGAAGTTATTTCTAAAAAGTAATGTTTTAAGACGTGCCTTAAAGTTGTCAGTGGTATCACAATTTTTGATATTTTCTGGCAATTTGTTCAAAAGTTCTGCTGATGCAACCTGAAAAGAGCGTGACCCACAAAACTTTGTATTTATTTGTGGAATTGTGAGAAGGGACTTTTGGGAAGATCTGAGGTTTCTGTTTGGTATGTATTGGATAAGTAATTCAGTCAAATATGTAGGAGCCAATCCTTTGGGGCACTTAAAGATTAAGACAAGGATCTTAAACTCGATTCTAACACGAACAGGTAACCAGTGTAGTTTCTTCAAAATAAGAGAGATAGATTCACTCGAACGGGACCTCGTAACAAGCCGTGCAGCAGAATTTTGGATTCTTTGGATTCGGTTCAGTTGAGTTTCAGGTAGATTGTAGAGAAGAGCATTACAATTTTGATAATGATTTGTAGCATAAACGGGGTCTTCTTGCTGCGGGGCGGGGCGGACGCAAACAAATTGAAGGAGATATGTAATTCATTTTGGCTAGCAAGGGTAAAATTAGGCTTTTAATTCATATTGAAAAGCATCTGCATATATATACCACGCCTTTTATTAATCACTGATATAAATTATCACACAAGCATTATTTCATACTGGCGAGCGAGGTAGCGAGCGAGCGAAATTTTAGGTATGTCATTTCATATTGAAAAATATCTGCCTGCCTACCATAACTAACTTTTGAAATTTCTTGAACATTTTATTTAATGGTCTACTGGCAACTAAGCGAAGCGAGCGAGCTCAAAACTTAGAAAACTTAAACCCTGAGGAACCAACATAGAAACAGAAAAAATAAAATTCCTCCCGAAACCTCCCCCTATATGCTTCTGCATGATCCGGTCTCGGCACTTCCCAAAAAGCTAGGGTGAACCTACTCCGTCAAACTTGTAATTCTTAATTGTATGGTTTGTCAGTTTTCTGTTCATTTATCAAAACATTATTACATTTAAATTCATTCCTTCATTATTTGTTAGGTTACTTTATTTCAAGATGATGTACCGTCAAAACCAATCATTGTTCTTGTGATCACAATGCCTTATCTCCCTCTTTCTCCCTCTTTTCACCCGTCGACGGCACGAATTTACCGACGGTATCCTGACCAGTGTGTGCATGTGTGTGTGTGTGTGTGGGGGGGGGGGATGTGACATCCCCACACCCCCCCCTTTATCGACGGCCCTGGTTACACCTAATTATATCGACCATGTATAGGAGGAGGCCAAGGGAGCTTTGGGGGATTATAGAAAACAAACTTGCTCATTTTAATAGTCGCTCTGAGACTATATGTAGAAAGGCAAGCGGGCACTTATCACAAGGGAAAGGACATTTATTCGAAAAGACAAGGAGCTGGTGTAAGAGTAACAACAGGTCTGAGGACTACGAGTTCACCTGAGTCCATAAAATTAGAATTTAGTGTTTACTGCCAAGGGGGGCTGGGAACGCTGTCCCCAGCCCCTAGGAGGTATACATACCCACTTTGAACAACTTAAAATTTCCTTTGCCCATGGACGATATCGAAACAAAGTGTTGGTGAAAATCCAATTCTACGATAGTAATAAGTAAAAAATATGGCACTTCGGGGTGCTGTATGTATTCAATTTGAAGAAGATTCCCTTTACTTAAGGATGATTCCTACCAAGTTGCGTTAAAATTCAATAGTGCAATATTGAGAAGGAGTAATATATTGCCACAGGGGCACTTCATGGCTCTGCCCCCTGCCTCATTAAGAGATGTGCACCTTATTGGAACAAATCCAGATTCCTCCTGCCTAAGGATGATTCCTAACTGGTTTGGTTAAAATCCAGCCATGCATTTTTTCAAAAGAAGTTGAAATAAAAGTGAAAAGTTTAGCACGACGGACGACATAGATGGTGAGCGATCGCATTAGCCCAATTGAGCATTTTGGCTCAGGTAAGCTAAAAGGCCAACAATCAGAGGTGAAAGAGGCACATCTTGCATATCATAAGTGACACTCATCAGCTATGAGTATGAGAATGGAAAAGGGAGACTGGAGTATTTATTATTTAAAAAACAGGGCAATTATTGCAACAACAACAACAAAAAAAAAATGGGAAAAGGGACACCTAACAGATTTTGATAGGGGCATTTTGATCAGAGGAAGGAGCTCTTATTAAAAACGATGGCACTTATTAAAAAGAAAAGGGGCACGTTTCATAAAAAAGTGACATTTTTAGGGGTCAAAAGGGCACTTAATGGAAGGAAAACGCCATGTATCAGAATGAAAGGGGCAGCACCTATTGAGAGAAAGGATCACTTTATTGAAAAAAGGGGAATAGGGGTACTTGTCTAAGTAAAACGGGTAGCTCTCAGAAGTGTTTATATAATACAATACACAATATCATACAGAGTATTGTCTTCACATAACCCTCTTACTTAAGTCTGCTCATCCCAAGAGTATAGAATTCCATATTGATACATTACACATCATCACTGAATATTTTTGTTTATTTCTCTCCCTTTCTGATACGATTTTCCACCTCCCGGAGATTGACCCATTGCATTCACATGACTTTATATATTTTTTTTTTCGAGAGGAAAATGATATGTTTGTGGAACCCACAGCAAATTTATAATGAACCATGATATATATATAAATGTTATAATGTTCATATAACATATAACATTTTCCCAATTATAGTTAATGATAACTTATATAATAAAGATAAAGTTTTGCTTTTGCACGACAAATCAATAAAACCCCCAGATATCAAAGATCTTTTTAAACCATTGATATATTATGCAATATTGCAAATTGTAACTTACATTTTGGGGTAAATCTGATTCAGCATTATTTAAATAATGTTTAAGTATAATGTTAAAAACTGATGATTAATCTCCTTGAATAATTTTGAAGAATGCGTACAATAATTTCTTTTGTAGACTTTGATTTATTATTATTATTTTTTTTTTTTTTTAACTTGATGTATTAGTGTGTTTTGATAGTATTTCGTTGCTCTGATAATAAGCTCCACATTAGCATCAACCTGCATACATGTTAAAAGAGAGGGTTTTTAATCATCCACAAGTTCTGTGTCTCTGACAGTAAAGGCCCGATCAGACCAAGGAGGTACTAGTACCTCCTTGATCAGACTTCATCGATGTTCACTATTATATAAATAGTGCATGTGCATCTTGTCTATCGTGCACTATACTGGATTGTGTGCACGACAGATACTAAATTATCCCGAGTGCAGTTTTGTTTATACAGACCTGCACGAGGGATAATTTTGTATTTGGAGTTTACATAGTCCGGTAATGGTGCATAAATAGAACATGCACTGTAAATAGACCCCTGGATCTATAGCTGTTATTGGTATTAGGGCCGGGCCCTAGGTCTAGTACGGGATTCCCCGTGCAAAAATCAAAGTTAAAGTGCACGATCGTTCACTATAACAAAAGTTTTGCACGTCACGTGATGCAAATCTAACCAATCACAGCGCGTATTATACATACACTATTTACTATAACAAAATATTTGGACACTACCAGGGGCAGATTGGGACTGCTAATCGGTTATAGGGAATTGGTATGTGACTGGCCCATCCATTCTCCATTCTGTAACATACATGCTTGCAAGTTTTCTTAATATTCAATATGATTATGATACATTATTGATATCTTGGCGAGACCGACTTCCGACTGGTCGACCAAAGGATGAAAGCCATGGAGACAAAATTTTGATGGGGTGGGCGCTAATGTCTTTATAGCTCAAAATCAGCTTTACAGTATTTAAAGTTTGTGAGCGAGCAAAAATGTTGACATTGTTTAGTCAAAACACTTCTTTCTAATATCTAGAAAGATTTGAATTGAAAGCTCAGATTATATCTATTAAGAATCTGACATTTGCTTGTATGTTGTTCAATTAGGAATGTGTGGTAATTTTCAAATTCAAATAGTTTGTGATGTGTAACTCATTATTAACCATGACAACGTCCATGAGGAACACATCCACAACCAACTTTAAAGGCCAAGTTCACCCCAAAAATTGAGTTGAATCAAAAGAGTAAAATTAAACCCCCCCCCAAAAAAAAAGAAAAGAAAAGGCCCCCCCAAAAAATCATTAAAATCGGATTAAAAAATGAGAATTTATGGCATTTCAATTTTTTGCATTGTTTCATGAAACAGTGACATGCATAACATGGGCTGTATGCAAATTATTGAGCGGATGATGTCATAAGCTCACTTTTCCTTTTCTATTTCATTATATGAAATTTCAAATATTTCAATTTTCTGCTCCAAGAATGTAAGTTTTGACTCCTCATGGAATGTGTAAGATCATCATTATTATAACTTATAGTGATACAGTGAAGAGAATCTTTATACACATCTGTGAAAAAAAAATGAAATATTTGAAATTTCAAATAATAGAATAAAAAAGGAGAATGAGCTTATGACATCATCGGCTCACTACTTTGCATACAGCCCATGTTATGCATATCACTGTTTCACGAAATTATGCAAAACTTCAAAATTTCGAAAATTTCTTATTCTTATCCGATTTTGATCTTTTTTTTCTTCTTGCTCTTTTGTTTATTTTAATTTTACTCTTTTGATTCAACTCAACTCATTATTTGGGTGGACTTGGCCTTTAAGGCAAACAAGCTGATTCTCATAGCTATGGGAAGAAATGATATATGTCTCATTTATTTTGTATTGGTTGTTTACATTTCTTTCTTTGTTGAAAGATTTCATCTTCATTAACATTCTGTTTCCATGGAAACAGCTTTTTTATAAATCAATTTCAAACATGATGGACACTTTTTATAACTCTTACTTGGGTTTTAATCAATTGAGAAACTTTTGATAGATTATTTTAAAATGTTACAATGTGTTTTTGTACTTTCTTAATCACAAATACATGACATTTTCTGAAATTCTACTGTTCTTGATCCGTTGCCATGGTAATAGCCCTTGTGGTCACGCCCACCTCTTAATTTAGGGCAAAGAAGCATATTTTGATAGTTAATGGTCCCATCTAACAGAAAAACTTAATTCAGGATTCTTTCTAAGGGGTGGGGCCCATGGACTATACTGATAATATATGGGATAATTGCCTTTTGTATACTCTAGAAGTCTAGATGTACATTTAAATAGTGTTTTTCATTCAAAATGCGCATCCGGTAAAAATACATCATTCCATTTGGGATAACATAAAATGAGTTATCAATCACCTTATCGGATAATTTTTTTTCTCTCTGTGACATGACAATATTCATTATATGTTTAATCAAGAAAAATTGTTTAAATTGACAAATTTACGTTGGGTAAAAAACTTTGAAATATTGGTAGTTTTCACAACCTATTATTTTGAGTAAATCACAGTTTGATGTATCATTACGCCATACATGTGTGTGTAATATATAACTTTCAAATGTATATTAATCAGGTTTATAACTTCGAACTCGAAATGAAACTGCTATCACCTGAAAAGTCCTTATCAGGTATTACATATTAGGTCAAAAAAATAAAAATCGTGATTTTTGACATTCTTTCAAATTTTGAGCCAAAAATGGCATTTTTAGGCAAAAATACCTTAATCCTCAGTATTTTTGCAAGAGTTTAAGCATGGATGCTGAGCATTACCAAAAAATGCCGTCGAATCTTGTTCTAGAGCCTTTTTTGATGTTTGGCTGGCCTACTATTATGTTGGATGGTAACAAAGTCTTTTTTTACCCCCAGAACATTTTTTTTTTGTTTTTTGGTTAGTGTTGGTGAAAGGGCCTTTCCGATGGTCTGACAGCCCAATCCCGTTGGAAAATTGTGTTATTTTTTTTTTCATTTTATTATTAGTATTTATAATTATCAATGTGTTTTGCAATGCATTTCTTCCTAAAATGCAATCAAATAAAAGGCCTCATAAGAATGAATAATTTCTCTTAACATCTATTTCAAAGGGCAATCAAAGGACATTGGTAATAAGATGATTTGTGTGAAAGCAGAAAATAAGAAAAACAGGATCGTTAAAGTTTGAAAGAAATCGGACAAGGAATAAGAAAGTTATGGATGTTTGAAAAATGAGATCACTACATCTATGCGAATCTCAAATTGGCAATTTGTTGAGTCGATTGTGACATACTTGTGGACAACTCTCCCGTATTTCGTACACAAAAATATCATTAATTTGCGGTTTTCTCCGAAGCGCCTTTACCATCGGGGCAGTACTCAAAATATATTGGAGATAGCATATTGTTATAGGTCCTCATGAATGAAAAAGATCCTACTGAGTAATACATTTTGAAGAACAAAATGACATTTTAGTCCTGTTGTGTGCTGGAGCGAATGGGGGAGTTGTCCGCAACTACACCACAGTGACGTTACCTTTTCGGCCAATTTGTAATTTCCATATGTATAGTGATTACAACTTTCAAAAATTCATAACTTTCTTATTGCTTGTCCGATTTCCTTCAAACTTTCACCAATCTGCTTCTCTGATTTTCCCCTTTCTTTCAGAGTAACTTGCCATTAAGGTTGGATTTCCCTTAATTTAATTTTAAAAAGTGTGATCCGTCTTATTTTTAAATATTAATCAAATACACAGGCTTACAAAATGTGTACATGTATTATGTATCACTTTAGTTCAGCATTGATGCGGGTTAGAAATGATCTAAAGCAAGAACAGTGTGGAATATGGATATGACCAAGGTACTTTGAAGAAATTGTTGTATGTATTGGTAGACCTGCAAATACACTGTTTAATGGTGTTGCATCTGTACGATAAAGTTCTGTAAAAGTCATAACGAGCGCTGTTGAACAGAGCTGAGCTGTGATAACCATCCATTTCCATAGCAACGCGAACGAAGGTGGGGTTGGAGAACGATGAATTGCTTTGAAGGTTCTCCATATGTTTTGTCCTAAAATTATTTTTTTAAAGACATGACTTGCTTTACTATTAGAGTCGTGAAAAGCGGGACAGAATTGAGTGAAGAAAAAGAAACTATCCCCATAGCAGTAACAGTTTGAAGAAGTGAAAGAAAGATATTTTGATTTAAAGCATCTTTTAATGCTTTGGACCTTTAAAAAGATGCAATGCAAGTCTTGATTGCTTTAAAGGGAAGCTTGAGTTCTGAGAAAGGTAAAGAAAAATAATCTGTGAGCTTTCTTATTCTTATTATGTTAGTTTGGAAGATTATCATAGTAGATATGTCCCCTGAAAAGGATTGCTTTTCAAATGCCCTCACGTTCAAAATATGACAAGAAACAGCTGAAATGTTCCGGCCGAACATTTGTGTGTAGTCCCATATACATATTTCTGTGTGCAGTGTAAATTTCAGCAGGATTGAGTCAATTTCTTATCATTTTGGCAATTCCAAAACTATACAGCATATACAAATTATCATGTGCTATAAAATCAACCTCTCCCAGGTGCTTTGAGACACTTTCTTTCACAATTCAGTATCATGACCAGAACTCAACTTTATCTTTAAAGGTAAAGAGGAATTATTTTCATAGCAACAAGAAATAGAGTGAGCTGAAGAAGAAAATAAATCAAGTTTCTTTACATCTTTAAGAACTTGGCTAAGGGATGCGATAAAATTCACAATTGCTCGACAGGGAAAAATAAGAGTATTCATTACCATAGCAACGAGCAGAGAGGTGGCGAACATAAAATATCCAGCCTTTCTTTTGTTCTTCCCTTATGCTAAATACACCATAAAAAATATACCAAATGAAATGAAAGCAGATAAGAACACAGAGACAACAAAGAAAGGGGAAGTACAAAACGAAGAAGAAGAAAAATTAACCGTTATAATAGACATGCACTACACGTGTTTTCTGTAAATCATCTTGAAAATAATACCTGAGAATCATACAGTAAATAGTGCCTTTTTAGGTAAGTTTTTATTTGATAATTTATTTTTTTGTTCTCCATTACTACCTTGTCAATATGCAAAATGCATTTGTTCTTATTGTTGTTGTTGTTTTTGCTGCATGGGGAGTACAATATTAAGAAGCGGTAGTTTTCCCAAGAAGTACTTTTATTGTACATTTTTTATAGCTGCAAATCTATGGCATAGTAATCATCATGAATATTTTTTAACAATGATTATCTTTAAACTTGTTATTATCATTATTGTTATTATAATTTTTTTCATCATTGTTGTGTTGTTGTTCTTCTTCTTGTTGTTATTAGATATGATCTCATATTTCTCACATCCAGATGTCTTTGAATCGGTTGATAAGACGGGTGACAGCCATGCCTGTTCAGCCGAGCCAGTGAACCAACAAGGTGTTAGCGAGTGTGACCCCGGGGAAGAGACGGGCACCTTGACGGGGCTATTGGTTAGTCAAACAAGGGCCACCACCAGCAAATACAAAGATAGCTTGAAGTTGCTGATCCCTGTCAGGCTAAAACCAAAGTATGTAAAATAATTGGGTAATCAAATGTCGTTTAGATGTCAGGACTTTTCAAACAACATAAGAAAAAAAATCCTTTAACATTGTTAAATCTGTAACACATTGACACTGACATGTTTGTAATAATTATCTTTCCATTTAAGTCACAACTTCCTATTTTTTACCTATAATTCCCATGCGTTTCATTTTATTGAAATAACATCGGGTTTTTTTCAATTTGATAAAGAAAAGCTGATTTATTTTGCCAATAAAAATAATTCCTCATCAATGATGAAATATTGGATAGATAGCTGAAGATCATACCATGCGCACCTACTAAAAAGATGTAAACAAGGACGACCATATCCTTACAATATGGTTACTCTGCTTAATGTAAAATGTAAAGAGGGCTCCTAATTGTAATTTTAAATCAAATCAAATACTTAAATAAATTACTTTGATAAAACTGATTCATTTGTTTCTTTCATGATATTTTTTTTGTTGCCTGAATAAGTCTATATCTTATTAGTTCCCTTATTTTCTTTTGTTTTTATTTGCTCTTATTTTTTTTTTAACCTTCTCTTTGTTCTTTCAATCTCTGCATTACGTTTGTTTCATCTGTTGATTATGTATATTTGTTGTTACCATGTTGCTACAGGGCCCTTTCGACGAGCATCTTTTTAATCGAGAAATCCTACCGTGTCAGTGAAACACGGCAAATGAAATAATATGTATTGATATAAAAATTTAATCCACAGTTTTGGATTTTATTAAAGTAATTTCATTACCCACTCGTGAACACTATAGGAGTACAGAAGTACAAGTATATAGACTAGAAAAAAAAACCTATTGGGCTTCGGGGGTATGATAGCAAAAGGGAAAATAATTTTTTATCTTCAGTTATCAGTTGGTGGTAACAAATTTGTAGGCATTGATGGATCGGTGTTTAGTCTTGCATTCTTGTGTTTGTAGGTCAGTTATCAAAATATTGCTACTTGGTATCACGAGTTTATCATCATAACTCAGCAGGTTCATGGAATGTCAATCAAACAAAGGGAGGATACTAACATGATTTTGATACATGCCTCATTTAAAGTCATGCAGGATAATTCGGTATATAGTGATAGGTATATAGTCCGGCAAAAGGATGAAACTTAAGAGTTCACTAGTAGTTCTTATTGCAGGCCTAAAGCAGAAAAATCAGTGAAAATCACTGATAACAACAATAATAATATTACTAATTATAATAATAATAATTAGTAGTAGTAGTAGAAGTAGTAGTAGTAGTATTAGTATTATAATTTTGTACTTATAAAGCACACAAATCTGCCCGAAAGAGGAACACTCCCGGGGGAACACTAGGCGCACAATAAATGAAAAAGCATAACAAATGTTGCAAATCAACGAAAACTATAATTAAGAATAAACAAGCATTTATCAAAACAGACATAATGTTATCAAAAAACAGTGCAATATAAAAATTACCATATTCAAATAATTATCCTGACATTAATGGTATACTACTGCTACTACTACTACTACTACTACTACTACTACTACTACTACTACTACTACTACTACTACTACTACTACTACTATTACTAATAATAATAATAATGTTAATAATAATAATAATAATCATCTGATCTATTTGCCCAGGATAAAGGAATACTCTCCATTAGATCATTGTGGTTTCATTTCCTCTTTGTGGATGACTTGGATGTCACCGTTATTCTACAAGGCTTATAAGAGAACGCTTGAGTATGGAGACCTTTGGAGCATGTCCCACAGCGATAGAGGAGAAATCAATGGAAAGAGGTATGCTTTGGTAGAAGATAAGGAGGAGGAGGAGGACGACGACGACGATGATGATGATAATGATTTCTCTGTCTTTATTCCTTACTCTCTTTCTATCTCGCTTCTTTTACCCTCTTACTCTCCTCACCTCTCTTTTTAAGTCTCCAAAGAGTTGGTTCTAGCCATCTCTTCTTTTCTCTTTGTCTCTCCCTTTTACCCTTATTTCCATCTTTAACTGCCCTTCTTTTATTTGACCACCCCTGCATTCACAAAACTTTTTCAGGCTTCGTGATAAGTGTATGCATTTATTGTTGCCACTTTTAATGAGCTGTCTGTAACATCTATGAAAGAGCTCTTTGGTTGGTTTTCTCTGCATGATCCGTGGGAAAGGGGGGTTTTCAATTGATAGATTCTATTTTTACTCAACTGTGTCCTGTAGAATCGTATAGGAAATAAAGTGAAGGTGGCCTTTATGCCTGCGCCCCTCGCTTTAAATGGATTTTAGAACACAGTCAGATTTCTGAATATGTGGTAGATCCTCAATGCGTTTTGTGTATTGTGTTAATTTTACATGTACTATAGACCCCAGTATTTCAAATTTAAAATTTATATCTATAAATGACTTTTTGCAAATTCAAAACAGTTGGCCTATTACAGAAACAAATCGTGGAATTCTTATTTTTGTTCCACAAATAATTACATGTACGGTACATTAATAGTTCTCTCATTGTGTGTATACCTACAGCAGTAAGAAAAAAATAAATAAACATGATAAAAGGTTAATAGCAAGTTGGAAATATATATCATGGATTTATGTTAAGTAACATAAGTGTAATTTTATGACATAGCAGGTGCCTCCATTAACAGAGCATTGTATTGTTCCTGAACATGAATCTAATCTTTGACATTTGCGTTCCTGACAATGACCTTTTTATCGCATACTTCTGACTAAATCCACTTCCCCCCCCCCATCTCATTATTTGCACGATCTCTCTCTCTCTCTCTCTCTCTCTCCCCCTCCCTCCTTCTCCTCCTTCACGTTTCCCCTTTTCTCTCTCCCTCTCCCTCCCTCTCTCTTTTTGTTTTATTTGTAAATAATTTTTTCATGTCTCCCGCTATGGCCCTATATCTGTCTGTCTGTCTATCTTTGTCGAAGTTTATGTGTCTCTATATTAGTTTTTCTCCATGTCTCCCCCTTTATATCTGTGTCTTGAATGGTATGAAATGAAATTTAGAGAATTATTGGACATGGTTTCAATCAGAATCCCTCATGACTGACTTCCTTTGAAAATACTTCATTATATTTGTGTCTTTTATTTTCTAGGTATAGGACCCATATCATTCTATAATACCCACTGTCTGCGTGTGAAAATATTTGTTTTCTAACTCCCCCGCTATGCTCATTTTGTTAAGTGTTTTATACCATTGAGTAGAACCAAGGGAACTACAAATCGTACTTTGAAAGGGACAATGTTCTTTTCAAAGTCAAGTTGGCAGTTAATATGATAACTTTTCCAAAGAGCAGTCTATTTCGGGATGATCAGTGGAGCAATAAATTTACATCAAAAAGATGTTGTTCAGTTCTTTACTTGGAGACGGGGGTAAATTTTTTTTCCGAAGGTTCATAGTTCCGAAACCCAAATTACTACACCAGGGAGTTCATAATTCCGAAAATGAAATATGGTTCACAATCCCCCTTTTTATTGCATTTTCGGAATTATAAGCGTTCGGAATTATGAACCCTACTTAATTTTTTGCTCATTTTCGATGCACTTTCTATTCCTAAATCTCCATGTAAGATATGCCACTTTCCTTTAAAATAACTAAACACAAAAGGAAAACTACCAGAGTTGCCAAATTTAATGTAGAATAACTGATTTATCTAGCCTTCACATTAATGCAATTTTCAATTTAATTCAATTAATTTTTGTTCTTTTCTCAATTATAAAAAATAACAATTACAATGGATATATATTATGTATAATTATGTACATGTATTCATATAAAATGAAAGAAAAAGGAAACTGCAAAAATGTTCTGTGAACATTGTATGGCGTAGCTCCCTATTATAAAGTTTTATTTTATTTCTAGATTTTAGGCTTGTTCAGATATGCCGTGGTAAACCCCCTCAAAAACCCGCGGGTGTTTCGGGTTTGTTATTTGTTTTTGTTTTTGTTTTTGTTTTTGTTTTTGTTTTTTTTTTGTTTGTTTGCTTTGGGGGGGGGGGCATTTTACCGCGGCATATGTAAACAAGCCTTGGAGATATCTTAAGGTGGGAAGAGAAGGTAAAGAGGCAAAGAGAAAAAAATAATGCTTCTGGCTTGTCAGACCGCCCCAGACACCCTAAAAATCTGGTGACCTTTTCTTTCTTTCTTTCTTTTTTTTCTTTTTTTTTTTGGGGGGGGGGGGGCTTGTCAGCAATTTTCTGACTATTGTGCCTGTCCTTTTAAGAAATCCTGGATCCGCCTCTTACTACTACTACTGCTATTACTGTATATATTTCTATTTTAGATTAATTTTGTTTTTCTTTGTCAGATTTGAGAGACTGTGGAAAGAAGAGGTGGAGAGAAAAGGAGAAGACGATGCTTCTCTCGGATGGGTTGCCCTGAAATTTATTTGGACAAGGATGATTATTGCTTTGCTTGCCCTAGTTACCTCTACTATGGCTGCCTTTGTGACTTCGGTAAGTTTTCCCTTAAGAGGATGTGCTGTGGTGTAGTGGATAAGGCAGTGGAATATTGACCACAAAGTACGTGGTTCGAACCTCTGCCACATGCAAGGCATCAACATCTTTTGGCAAGATGTTCATCTATAATTGCAGATCTCTACTCGGGTGAAGTAAATAGGTACCCGGTAGGAAGAAATTCCTTTAATGTTTGAGCATCTTATAAAAAAAAAAAACTCTGCTTAAGGCGGAGTAGTTTAGATTTTCAGATTTCAGATTTATTGACTGTTTTCAATCATACTAACATAATACTGTAGTTCATAACATAAAATAACTACAATAACAACAATAATATAACAATTATGTTTTTCCATAAATATGGGCACATAATCAAATATCAATAAGAAAGTATATGATGCACAAATATTGACCTAAGTGATGTTGAAAAAAATTGGACATGTTCAAAAGCAGAGCTTGTGTATTACATGTCCAGAAATTTATATAACTTAATCACAATTGGATCGTTCAATAATAATTATTTCATTAAGCATCATTACGAGAAGCGAAATATTGATAAGAGAATGGATAAGTGAGGTGAGGTAGATGGACAATTGCCTCAACGCACAAGAAAAACTGAAGTGTGAAAGTAAAGTGAAAGTGCAAGACGGTGTAGAAGCAAAAGAGAATGAAGAGAAGGAGGATGGAGGAAGGAGGAAAGTGAAAGAAAGTGAGTGTGTCTGTGTATGAGAAGAAGGGTGAGAGAGAGGGCATGAAAAAGAAGGGGTGAAAAGGGAGGAACACAGAGAAGAGAGAAGGAGATAGAGAGAGAGAGGGAGGGAGAGAGAGAGGGGGGATAGAGGTGGATTCTGCTCGCTCAGTTTGAATTCACTGCATATGGTTGAAGAAGATGTTTTTTTCAACTTGCTTTTGAATAATAGTATTCAGTATTTTGTATCCTCATGAGAAAACGATTTACAAAAATCGTAATATTTTAATTATGTTATAATTATAATTATCTTAGAATTGTTTCAATATTGTAAATTTATATTTTACCTATAAATCAAATTATAAATATTTCAGAAATATATGATTTTTCAACAATGAGCTGATCATTTTAAACAATGATTGCCATGATTACAAAAAAACAAAACAAAACAAAAAGCCTGCATGAATTCGTTTAAAATGATTTACTATGAAGAAATGAAAACCCATGCATTATTGTTATTTATTCTTTGTGTGGAACCAGAACTTGAAAAAAATAAGTTTAGTTATTCTTTTTCCACCTTTTCTTCCCCCTCTTCTTCATAAGTTTTCCTCATAATTCTTGACTCTCAAAGTAGTTCTGTAATGCTGTAGCCGACGAAAAGGTGTAGGTAGGTCTGCCCACTAATATAATGGTTATTTTCTCAAGGCTGTTCTTGTTCAGAGGCTGCTTGCATACACAGAAGCTGTCGAGGTAGAGGTATGGTATGGCATTCTACTGGTGTTCAGTGTCTTTATCATGAATATCATCAGGATCGGTGGGGATGTGTTCTTCTGGATGTTCAGCTGTCGGACGGCTACCCGGCTGCGAAGCGGGGCCTTGGCGTTGGCCTTCCGCAGGCTGGCGTACCTTCGCAGTCTCAAAGACCACAGTGTAGGAGAGGTAAGTAGAATACATGTGCCCTTATGGTGCTCCGACATGCTCCTGCGATTGATCCGGACTTTCATTTGTCAAAGGTATAGGGTTAGGGTTTCAGTTGGGTTTTAGGTTAGGTTTATAATATGGTTAGTGTTATGGTTAGATACAGTGTTTGGTCCAGGTTTGAAGTTTAGAATTCGGTTATTGTATGAAATAGCCTCGGGCTAGCAATCGTCGCGGAAGCATGTGTCTTACAACCGCCCTAAGGGGGGGGGGGGGGGCGGTTGAGCACAGGGAGACGCCGGTCAAAATATGCCAATACTTGATTCACACCTGTGCCTCCTACTGACAAAATTGATTTGAGAACCAGTTCTTTTTTATATAGTTTGTCAGAGATACTGGACAAAAAGTTTATTTTGCACCCCAGTACATTGTAAAAAATGCTTAGTCCACCAGTAATTAGGGGAATTGAAGGGCCAAGGAGACAAGGAGACTATCATAACACATTTCCAATCGGCGATCGAATTTTCAGACATTCTTGTCAACTTTTTCGCTGTAACTGATGAATTTGAAGAGCAAAACAGAAATGAAAGCTACATAGAACATGAAACAAAATCTCTTTCTTAGGCCAGAAAATGTTAAAAATGCGCTAATAAAAAGGGCGTACGGAAAAGACGGAACCGATGATAACAGAAATGAATTTTGCAGAGCCGTTAAATTATTGTCATATCTCAAGAAAATAATGAAGGAAAGCAGAGATGAAAAATCAAGGGCTCATCTGGAAAAAACATTCAGGAGAAATTTTCATGACTTCGCAAAGTAGGCTTGCTTCGGATATTGTTTGATCGTTCTTATACACCAACATTCCTCCCCCCCCCCAAAAAAAAAAAAAAAATAAATAAATAAATAAAAAAAAATAAATAAATAAATAAAAATAAATAAAATAATAAAAAATACAAAAATATATATATAAATAAATTAATTAATAAAAAAAAAAAAAAGGCCAATCACTATTTTGCATAAATACAGTTCATCAATCAATGTAGAACCCCTCCTAGTGAACTGGTTTCCGTACATTGACTTCAATAGTTCAGACATTCATTGTTTCAACATTGCCCCCATTAAACCCAGAGGAAATTGGTCACGGAAATACTCAACAACCGGTGATGCCCATGAAATCTATACTAAGAATGTACAATGTAACTTGGAGAAAACTTAAACACAAGGTTAAACAAAACCTAAACGAACAGAGTTGACAAAATTAAAAAAAAAAAAGATATAGACCCTCTCCTCGTTCAGGGTGACTTACACATGGAAAACGTAGACTTGTCATGGAAATCGCATTTTTATTCCTCAAAAATGCAATTTCTATGCACTTTACTTAAGAAAAGGAGTACTGCAATCAAGCGTTATACACTTTCGAATTATAAACACTGATTAACGTTTTGTCAAATAGCGGCGTCAACTTCATGAAAACTCAGGATAATTCTTGAAAGTCAAACAAACGTTTAGATTTCTTTCAAATGTTGAACCTTTGCAAGTGCTATTTTAGCTTTATCCTTTGTATTCTGGGCAATATGCATGAAATGAGGCAGATGAAACTTAAAGGTCTATATTAGGAAGCAAAGCAATGAGAATTACATTTCTCTTCTTTTTTAAATTTTGAACCTTTTAAAAAGCCATTTCTGACCTATATCTTAATTATATGTATATCTGGGCGTGAAATTACAAGATCCTGAAGTAACGTTATGCGAGGTAGCAAAGCGAACAAGCTTTAGAAAATCATTCGTATTTTATCCCCTATGAAGACTAATATCTAAAGAAATTTACCTTGCATATTGGGGCGTATATAATCCACAATATAATCATAGTTTTTTTCCTCTGCTAACCTTGCTCTTTCTTAAACTATGTTTTTCAAGTGCCCCCTGCCAAACAAAGCACACAAAAACAGATGTAAACCTATACCTTAAACTTAGTACCAGTTTTTGCATATGACATATGGAATGATAATATAGCAGAACCCATTGATCAAATTCATTAAAAATTTGCTAATACTTCGTTCAAAGTTATAAAATATTCACAGAAAGACAAGAAAATAATGCAAGTAAATTTGTTCAAATTTGCTTCTGTATTTCATACGGTTTCATCATCATCACCATCGTCATCCTGTCATCATCATCATCATTATTATTATTATTATTATTATTATCATTATTATTATTATTAATATTATTATTGTCATCATCATCATCATCATCATTATCATTCTATCATATTAATCTAAAAAGTTGTAAAACATTAATTCATTTCCCAAGTTTATTACGATTACCTAGATCTTTATTAGCTACATGATATAGTGTTACTGCACAAAATAACCAAAATATTGTTTAAAAATTTACTTGAAAAAATAGCAAAGTTAAATATGCCTTGAATATGCCTTGAAATTTTCTGGAGAATATCAAGGCTTGGAACCCTCAAGGCCAAGGCCGAGGCATACCAAAGGACAAAGCATTGAAAAAAACAGCCCTTATGGTACCTTAAGGCCAAGGCCGAGCATCAAGGCACAGATAGAGTCGAAATAACTAAAATAGGTGAGCGCATGTCATCACTTGCCCCAGTGAGAATTGGGGTACCACAGGGCTCAATATTGGGGCCACATGTGTTTTTAATTTAAGTAGATAATTTACCATCTTTTTTACTGATCTTAACTGTAAAGTACATATGTATGCCGATGATACTGTATTACTGTTCAGAGAAAAAACTGCTGATGAATTAAGAAATAATATGCAACTGAGACTACAAATAACAGAAAAAGGTTTAGTTCATAAAAAGCTGACACTAAATTTAAAGAAAACAAAATTTATGTTGTTAGGTGCTCGTCAAAGACTCCAAACATTCTTTAATTTGGATCTAATTCTCTAGTATAATCAACAGATTGAAAGAGTTAATGTATTCAAATATCTTAGGTAATGCTTGATGAACAACTATTGTGGAAAGAACTCACGGACTATATAGCCCGAAAGGTATCCCAACGAATAGGGTTCTTAGACGATCTGCAAAACCTGTATTACCTAATGAAATTTTGAGGATATTATGCTGTTCCCTTATCATGCCTCTTTTAGATTATTGCGATATTGCATGGTCAAATACCTCATCAAAAATACTTGATAAACTGTTAAAGGGAAATCCGACCTTACTAGCAAGTTGCTTTGAAAGAAAGAGGAAAAATCAGAGAAGCAGATTGGTGAAAGTTTGAACGAAATCGGACAAGCAATAAGAAAGTTAGGAATTTTTGAAAGCTGTAATCACTATACATATGGGAATTTCAAATTGGCCGAGTAGGTAATGTCCCTGTGATGTAGCTGTGGACAACTCCCCCATTCGCTCCAACACACAAAATGACTAAAAAGTCACCTTTTTTCAAAATGTATTACTCAGTAGGATCTTTTTCTTTCATGAGGACCTATAACAATATGCTATTTCCAATATATTTTGAGTACTGCCCCGAGGGTAAAAGCGCCTCGAAGAAAACCGCAAACTAATTATATTTTTGGGAGAGTTGTCCACAAAAATGTCACAATCGCATCACCAAATTGCCAATTTGAGATTCGCATAGATGTAGTGATCTCATTTTTCAAACATCCATAACTTTTTTATTCCTTGTCCAATTTCTTTCAAACTTTCGCCATCCTGTTTTCCTTATTTTTCTGCTTTCACACAAATCATCTCATTATCAAGGTTGGATTGCCCTTTAAAACTGCAGAGTAGAAAGGCTAGAATGATTATGGGTGCACATCCGCAAGCTCATATAATGGACATGTTTACGGTCTTAAATTGGCAAGAACTGCCAATTCGATGGAATCTACACAGAGTGATCCAAGTGTATAAATGTATTAACGATCTCGCACCCGATTACTTGAAATATTCGTTCACCAGTCCGATTCATTCGTTTGACACAAGATTCCGAATTAATGGCTCTGAATAATACATTAAGATTATTTAACGATGCAGCTAATCGTACTTTTGAATACATGGGATGTACAGGATGGAACAGCCTAAGTAGGCATGCATCAAAGAAATAGTCGGTCGTTGAATGCTTTTAAGTTGTCACTGAATAACCCAAATTAATAGTTGATCTACATGTCATCATCAAAGTGTTTAGATGTGATCAATCCCGGAATATGTTGTAATTTTCTAAAAGTGTTTCCAAATCACTCATTTTTATTTTCAGCTTTAAACAGTAAGTTTAAGTTAACTGTTAAATCATTTCTATGTTTTCTTGGTTTAGTTTTTTGTTTTTCAAAACTTCAAAATTTTTCTTCTATCTAATTATACTTAGTTTCTTTTCAAATCTGTATTTTGTATGTACATAAATTAATTTATTTCTTTGTTTCAAATTTTTACAAGAGATTATATTCTTTTTTTTTCTGTATGTCAATCTTTAAAATTGTTGTCATGTACATATAGTAAATGCTGACAGGGCCGTTGTGGAAAGCAGTTTTGAAACTGACAATGTTACCCTGTATAAATAAAACTGCAAATGAAAAAATATCCGTAAACCTCGGTCTTGGGTTATTTATGTTCTTCTTTATTTGAGTGTTAAATGTTTGTACAATAACGATGAATAAATAAATAACCTACTTTCCCTTAGATCATGAAGTCTACTGATCGTCATTATAAATCATCAGATTGCTCTTGAAAATTCACAGTGGTGATTTGCACTCAGAAGGTTCTGTCCGCTGGCCATGCAATCTCTCACCAGAAGGTTTTTAAGCTTTAGCAGAATTGAGACAAGCTGAGTGCAAAGTTTGTAGGATACTTCTTTAGGATGTTTTATAACAATATCAAATAGGAAGCATTTACACAATCCCACCACACAGTAATTCAGAATACATAAAAAAAAATCAGCATTATTTTAAAGCCTAGTTGGATACAAGTAATCCTTCATATTATCAACATTTCTTTCTTCTTCTTCATTTTCTTTCATTTCTTCTGTATTGGTAAGACCGTCAATGTATGTGCTAATGACAGTCAACGCTTGTTCGATGCTTGTATCGTTGGTAACTTCCTCATTTCATCCTTAGTGATGTTGGTAGCTGCTACCATAGCAACTTATTTCATCATAGGACCTGGTGCTCTGATTGGTACCGTCATCACTTTCTTCCTCTTTTTCGCATTACAGGTAAGACATCCCAGGGCCATACAGACAAGGGTTGTGGGGGTTCGAGCAAACCCTCAGAACCATTTTGTTAGTGAAAAGGCACCCAAAGATGTGCGGACTCCTTTTTGTTTGTTCGTTTATTTATCAGATAATTTTAGAGTGAAGCGAAACCCAATAAATGTGGGGACTCTTTTTTTGTCAGAAAATTTTGGAGAGGTACAAAAAAGCGCCAAAAATAGGACGAACCTTTTTTGTGTGATATAGTTGAAAAATAGCTCTCAGGCGTCTGAGGAATCCCATGAAAAAAAGCTTGTATGGGCATTTTGTAACGTTACACATTAATAACAAAATATTGGTGATTTTATGGTTTGTTGTTTTATTTTACCTGACTGCTAAGAAAGCATATGTATGCTTGTAAGGAGGTAACCAGGGGACTGACGGCTTTAAGTCCCCTCCGAGGGACTTGATAATGAGTATTAATGCCTTACCAAATAGCACTAGCGCATCCACTTGGTTTCGAACCCGGGTCCTCCAGTTACGAGACCACTGCTCTACCACTGAACCATCGCGCCTCCCTGTTATAGTATATTGCAAAGTATAGTTAAATATAGTTCAATGAAACATCGAAACAGATAATACTGTGCATTGAATCGATGGTAGGCCATGTACTTCCACTAATTTTAGCAAATATACATTATCAATACTCAGAGAATAAAACTGATATACAGCTACTGTATTCCAGGGTACAAACACCTCAAATTATTATCTAAATTTCGTAGTTATGAAAAGTGCGTTGATAACGTCAGCGATTGTTCAATTCTATATTGTACTGTACCAATCGAAAACTCTTTAATATTCCCATAAATTTTACATTGAAAAGGTGCTGGCCTATCTAAATAGGAGCATTGCTCTATGAGGTTTGGGATGTGCCCCCCCCCCCCCACACACACACACACTCCGTTAACATTTCTGTATGCAATCTCGCATGATGTAGGGAAAATGTAAAACAAATCAAACCTTTGTCGGGACATTTGAAATTCTAATGACAACTTTTTTCTCTTTGGGGAGTTTATTTTCTTCTTTTTTTTTTCTTATTGGAACAATTTGACGGCAAAAGATTGTCAGATACCCCTCCCCATTCAAAGTAACATAGAAACGTCCCTGTATGTACAGCAAATTACAAGGATAACATTTGACTGCATTTTATTGGGTTCTCTGCCATTATTATTCAGATGATTTTTGGACGTGTTGTCTCCATGATAAGAATCAGATGCATTCGAGTTACAGATGAGAGGGTGAAAAAAATAAACGAGATACTGACTAACGTCAAACTGATCAAGATGTATGCATGGGAGAAACCCTTTGCGAAGACAATTGCAGGTAAATTTGAGTGAAACTGATGATGTGGATGATGATGATGATGTGGATGATGATGATGTGGATGATGATGATGAGGGTGAAGATGATGAAGAGGGTAATGATGTTGATGATGAGGGTTGTGGTGATGATAATAATGATGAGGGTTGTGATGATAATGATAATGATGATAATGATGAGGGTGAAGATGATGATGAAGAGGGTGCTGATGGTGATGGTTATGGTGATGATGATGATGGGGGTGGTGATGATGATGATGGGATTGATGATGGAAATGATGACGGGATATTAATGATAGAGATTATGATGATGATTGGGGTTTAGATGATGATGAAGAGGGTGATGATAATGAGGGTGAAGATAGTGATGATGATGATGGTGATGATGATGATGAAGATGGTGATAAGGGTGGATATTTTGATGATGATGAAGATGATCAGGGATGATGAGGGTGATGATAATGATGATGGCGATGAGGATGGTGATGAGGATTGTTAACAAAATAAATTAGATATTTACCTACGTCAGATTTAGCAGTATGTATACGCACGTCTTAAAGAGAAACATTTTGCGAAGACAAGTGCAGGTAGTGTTTTGTGAATCGAGTGATTTTGATAAAAATCCAACACAAATAAGAATGCTAACCATGGTAACACACTATAGTAACACATTGACCAGACATACCCAAAGTGCTCATAAATATACATTCAAGCAGACCACGCCTTTTCATCAACAGTACTGAAATTGCTTCTTTCAGACCCCAGTTCACTTTTAGTAATTCAACCTGTAAAAATACTGCACAAATTTTGATTACAAGTTGATTAAAACGGCGTGCATCTTGAATTTTTGTGCAAAACTTATCTTTATTACAAAGAACGTAACGAAATGTTTCAATAACTTCATTGGCTGAATTATTCAGGTTTTCGCAAGTTGATGCACAAAGTGTACTGGCTTTCTGAGTTATTCCATCATGAAAATTCTTTTACTGTTTAAACCTTTTATATCAATATATGCAAGCATTAATCTGTAAATGACCTCCCGAAAGTAACAATTAGTGGGCCCAATATGTAAAGAAATAACACCAATGCGACAGTGATGGTAATGGTGATGATAATGATGACGATGTTCAATCCACTGCTCAGTGTATCGGAGAATGGCTTTTGAAAAGAGACATACTTTTTTCTTATTACCTAAATGTTAATCCTCTTCACTTCACTTGGAATGGTCGGAACATGTATCTGCACTTTGATTTGTCTGTCCATTATTAATTGTACAATTGTTACTTTGAAAACGAAAATGAAATGAAATAAATCTATGAAATCTACTGAAGCTTATCAGTGTATGTAAAAAGAAAAAAAAAAAAAAAAAAGATATTTAGGTTCAAAGAAGTATAAATGAAAAGAGTTGATAGTTCAATTTCTTCCTGAATGGAATTATTAAGTTCTCCTATCAATTCATTTTAAGGTATACGAGCCATGGAGAGACGTTTGCTGGAGAAAGTAGGGCTGATTCAGAGTTATAGCATCAGTGTTATCCCAGTCGTGCCAAGCCTTGCATCATTCTCATCCATTTTGATTCACGTTGCTATGGGCAACACTCTCACAGCCTCTGAGGTGAGTACCAGGTCCAGTATGAATCTATCATTAAAGCAGTTGTAACTTTCCACACACAAGCATATGACAGTAATAACTCCCCATCTAATTAAACCGCAAAGCGTCTCTATGGGGGGGATTTAAACAGAAAATTACCCCCCCCCCCCAAAAAAAAAAAAAAAAAAAAAGAAAAAAGAAAAAAAGAAAAAGAAAAAGAAAAGAAAGAAGAAGAAGAAGAAGAAAATAAATAAATAATAATAAAAAGATAAATAAATAACTAAAAAAATTATAATAGCTGTGTTGTTCGTGAGCTGGCCTCATACTGCTATGATTTAATGAAAAATATTTCTAGAGGAATTTAGTAGGTTTTAAGAAAGGTCATTAATGAGAAAATTTTTTATTCTCGTCCCTCAGGCAGAATCGTATTGAAAACAAAGACTGTTTTGGGGGTGAATATACATGTAGTATATAATTTATGTTTTACTGATATTTCTAGATGATATTATTTTGAATGTTATTCCAAATGTATATGCAATGAATGCAATGAATACAATTGCAATTCATTCTAGAACTTTATGAAAATATTATTTTTCATCACCATCAGAATTCAAGTTTACCGTTCATTGTTTCATTATATATATATATATATATTTATATATATATATATATATATATATATATATATATATATATATATTTGAATAACTCATTCAGATTTCTCAGATTTTTTTCATTGCATTTTCATTTTTCAAAGTAACAATTGTACAATTAACAACGCAAAAATAATTTGACAAGAAACCAAAGTGCAGAAACAAGCGAAACAATCAAAATATTAGAGAGCATTAACTTTTAAGTAATAAGAACAAAAAACAACAACAGTACTACATTAAAGTAATTAAATAAAAATAAGAATGAAAACAGAGACCAGCAAAGAAGCAGAGCTTGTGGAAACGCTGGTCCCTGACATTGGTTTGAATGTACATGTAACACACCATTGGCCATTTAATTCAACAATAGCACGAAACCAAATATTAATTATCAAATTCAGTTGGTATATTTTATTTACTAATCATAAAAGCAAATATTATACTGTTAAAGAAACATGTGGACATTCGCTTGGCTTCCAATTATGTGACTGAAATATAATATATATATATATATATATTATTTTCTTCTTCAAGGCCTTCACTCTGGTTGCTCTACTAAATGTAATGAGAGTGGTAATAGGACCAACTCAATTTGCTGTTAGGATGCTGGCAGAGGGAGCAGTCGCCCTAAGGAGACTTAAGGTATAATAATAATGATAGTAATAATGATGATAATTATGTTGATAATAATAATAATTATTATTACTATCATAATAATGATAAAAATAATAATGATGATGATTATGATAACAATGAAAATAGTGACAGTAACACATGTATAATGACAACAATGAATATTATTTTACTTTTATACACTCTAAAATGAGTCTGGTAAAATTTTACTCTATATTGGGTAAAAAGGAAACGTGCATTGTTCCTGAGTAAAATTCAACCCAATATTGGATGGAATGTACCCCTAATTGGGTAAATTTTACTCAATATCGGGTAAAATATTATACCCAACAAACGTGTGTGTTCCCTTTTTTACCTAATGTATTTTTACATGTATTAGGTAAATTTTCCCAACTTTTGTTTAGAGTACAGTATATCGTGCAGTGAATAGTGAAGTACGTGAATACTTATAATACATTTTACATTGTTATTATTGCAACTGGACACTGGATTCAAGCCCGTTTTAGTAGTGGAACCTTGTTATAAAGAACACTGTTATAACAAACTCTCGTTATAACAAGGTAATGTTGCCGGTCCCACTTCTTTGTATTCTATTGTTATTTAGCCCTGATATAACAAGGTTTCGATATAAAGAGGTAATTTTCTTGGTCCCAAAGGAGTTTGTTATAACGAGGGTCCACTGAATATTTTCTATTATATTTTAGTCAATATTACTCAGTCTGTAGATAAATTTATTTGAAGCATGTTTTTTCCGTGAATTGTTTATCTTTCCCTCCGATCATCAGACCATCATTTCATATTAAGGAGAGATAGAGAGTAGAACCCAACACCTGATGAGAAGACAATGGGGACAACATATTTGGTTGGAATGTTGTTTTACAGTCTAAACTTGTCAATATTTGAATAATACAATGTTTCGGAAAACGTTACGGGTTTCTAAAAGCTCAGTGACCCTTACATTATTTTCCCTTTCATTTTTAGGCTATTATTATCTTAGACAGGATAGAACCTAACCCAAGACTAGAAGATACTCAGGACAACATGATAGAGATTAGGAGAGGAACGTTCGGTTGGGATGTTGTCCAGAGAACCAGTAAGATGGAGAAGAATGAACAGAAGAACATTGATAGGAATGTAGCTACGAAAAGAGAACAGAAATCCAAAGGAGACAAGGATCATGAGGGTACATGCTTGTCTGACTTTGTAGTAGTTTGAACAATTGTGCATGATTTTATCTTATTTTATTGTATTCGATTATTTAGTTTTGATACAGTAAGAATTCATATACATCATCATTCTAAGTTTTTCTCTTAGATATTTTGAAGGTCTTCTTTTTTTATATGTATATTATTATACTATTACACAGTATTGTATTGTTGAAATATTTGTATGATAAATACTTTGTTTTCTATTTACCTCATATTATCAGGAAGGATATCTGTGGAAGGATAACAAAATTAAAGAATAATAATGCTTTCGATTATATGAGTATGAACATGACTACATTTTACATATTAATCATTTGAGAAAGAGAATCTTTTGTTAAATATTTGTCTGGATTGTACAATGTATAAATGGAAATGAGATATTTGTGTCATTACAACTACATGATTGATATGAAATGTGTGAAATTTCGATTAGCTATCTTGACGCTCACAAAAAATAAACCCTTTATCTATCATGTGTCTGTATTTTATCTCTCCATTGGATTTCTCTGACTTCAAGAATAGCATGCGTTTAAGTATATTTATATCATCAACACTAAGGTTATGTTAATTTTTTTTCAGTGAATGATGATTTTAAATCAGATGATGTTTCGTCTAATCTCTGCCTCACCAATGGTATCAAATTGGCAACTCTGCCCTGTGGAGTGACGTATGATTCGAGTAAGATCTCTCCTACGCTATACAGTATCGACATCCAGCTTAAAAAGGTAAGATTACAAACATTCTCAGATTCTATATCTGACCAGGTACACTTTAAAGAATCATCTTTCTTATTACTCAAATTAAGTGAAGCAACTGCCTAGTCTACAACTGCCTTAATTCTATTACCAGTGACCTTATGTACATAATAACAGCACTTGTCTAATTGAACAAATTACATTTAATAATTCAAGTAGAAAACACTTGATTTATTAAATTTAAGCATATGAGACTGCTATGATTAAGTCCGTACTACACTCTAACTTGCACTGATTTTTCGAAAGTGTGTATTTAAAAGCATAAAGTCAATGATGGTTAGATTCAATTCCTTGGCTTATTCAATTGAAAAGGAGGGGGAGATTTTTTTTAACAATGAAGGTGTAAAACATTATTAAAACTATTTAGGTTATGGAGAAGTTGCATTTAATGCAATTTCTCCTGTTACAAATGTATTTTTCCAATACAGTCTTGTAATATTTCAGTGCTAGAGCACAATTTCATTTTGTTTGTATAGGGTAAAATCACAGGTGTTTGCGGCCTGGTTGGAAGCGGCAAAACATCTCTTCTGTCTGCTATCCTTGGCCAAATGCATACCCTTGATGGCGCATGTCTTGTAACAGGACAGTTCGCCTATGTGGCTCAGGAGGCATGGATCTTCAACGCAACGGTGAAGGAGAATATTCTCTTCGGGGAAGAGATGGATGAAGATCGTTACAGTATGGTGATATCAGTATGTAGTCTTGGTCCAGACCTTGATGTATTGAGAGATGGTGATGAAACTGAGGTATGACCATGTATCTTCTGATAATCAAAAAACCTTGATGGCATTTGCATCAGTGGTTAGTTCCTTCTGTCTCCGATTTAAAATGACTTCATCACTCTACGCGTTATATGTCTTTGAAATCAAATAATGAAATATTATTATGAAATTCAGTCATATCTTAAAGCAAACTCTTGAAAACACTTTAAAATGGTTAGTTACAAAACATGCTACATCCATAAAAATATGTTCTAGAATTCTCCTATTTAACTTTCTCATTTAAAATGAAACTTGTTCCTATTGTAAACTGTGTAACAAAATCACTCTTCAAAAAGCCAGGTGCTTTAAAGTGATTTGGTAACTTTGCAGAGGCTTGATAAAATCTGAGCTGCCTGGCCTTACATGCTATCAACGTATGTAATGTGTAAAAATGAAACCCAGGAAAAAAAAAGCACTTCAAAATCATCATGTGCTTCACAAAAGTAGACATATGCAACTGACCAGAAATGTCAGACTCATTTTCCCCCATAGACTCAGTGTTAGACTAAAGCGTATGGCCATACGCTTTTGTAAATGGGAGTATTCAGTCAAAGATATCTTAATAATAACATTATATATTTGAAAACCTTTCTATGCCTGGCTATTTATTTATCTTTCTGAACATCATTATACAAGACAGATATCAAAATTCAACACTTTTTTAAAGCAAGCCTCCACAAAGTTACCGAATCCCCTTTAATTTTGTAAAATCAATTGATTACTTAAAGAAAAGATTCTGAATTTAGAATGTTATGGAACTGAAATATTGATCCGCTATACGTAGAATGCACACAGTGCAGAAATTACGTTCTGTTAACTATTGTGTGGAAAACTAGAGGTCAGTGTGTTGTCGTGCTCTGTGATTGGTCAGTTCCTATAGAAGGCCATTTTTATATGGATGTAGCATGTTCTAGATCTAAACTGAAATGGATGTAGCATGTTTTTGGACTCATTTCCACTATACTGGAAATGAGTGCATTCATGAAAAAAAAGACCAATTAATTTCTATTTTAAAAAGATGTAGCATGTGTTGAAACTGAACTTTTATTTGTTAGTTAGAAATAATTTTTTATATCTTCTTAGATAGGTGAACGAGGCATAAATCTCAGTGGAGGTCAGAAACAGAGGATAAGCCTAGCGAGAGCAGTGTATGCAGACCGTGATGTATACCTACTGG